>CM076577.1:48073699-48201658 GCA_034641835.2 Pinus albicaulis | reverse complement strand
AAGGTGGTTTTTGCCTCTATAGAAGGAGCATCATCAGATCCCTTTCCTTTCTCAGGAGCTTTAGATCTGCAGTCCTTTTTGTAGTTCCCTTCCTTTCCACATTTCCAGCACACCTTTACAAACTTTCTAGGAGATTTAGATCTCCCTCTAGATTTAGATTTCCCACTCGAAACCTTATTCTTGTTTCTATTCTGGGACCTTCCTCGTACAAATAAGGCATCTCCATTCTGACCCTCCATATTTTTCCGTCTTATTTCCTCCGACAGCAAGGCTGAGACAATGTCATCAAAATTCAAGGTATTTGTATTGCTACCTATTGCAATAACCAGACTGTCCCACGAGTCTGGTATAGAACACAACAAACTAATGCGCTTATATTCATATGAGATTTTAATATCAACAGATGAAAACTGACTTACCACAGTATTGAAGGCGTTCAGATGCTCTATCACTGAGTTTCCATCCTTCATCCTCAGGTTATACGGATTTTTCCACAGGAACAAATTATTCACCAGATACTTAGATTGGTACAAATTCCCAAGTTTGTCCCACAAATTCTTCGCCATAGCTTCCCCAGATACATTCAACAATACCGAATCTAAGACACAGAACCATGTTGTGCTCTTCGCCTTCCGATCCAACTTTTTCCAGTCTTCATCTTACATTGTCGTTGATTTAGTACCTGGATCTACCGTGATCCACTGGTCTTTATCCACCAGCAGATCCTCCATCTTGAGCTTCCACAACTCAAAACTCTGACCATTAAATTTCTTAATCTCTATCTTTCCACTGCTTGCCATCTTCTTTCACTGCAAGAATCGATCCCGCAGATCTCCCACTGAATAAGGTCTACCACAGGCCCAAGCAAAAAACCCCTCAACAGTAAAGGCGTCCCCTTGAAGCCGAAACAGCTCTGATACCAAATGTAGGTTTTAACCCTGTATAGAAATTATCTGCAAATGAATCTTAAAAACATAAAATAAACAATAACGAGAGCATAAAACATAAAACAGATATACACAGAGATTTTCCCCTGGATCCCAAATTGGGATGACCAGCTTGATTTTTCATTATATTCCTTTTAGTGTTACAATACATATATATACATGTCGAAGCATACATAAAACCCAATCCCTTAACCCTGGATTAGAACATAACCATAGTTCCCTTGACCGAATCTACAAAATACCAGGGGCTGAAAACCAACATGCCCCAATGATTTGCAAACCCATGCAGAAAACCATGGGCGGGTCCGCCCACCAAAAAATAGGGTCCAAAAAAAATTTCCTGGGGCGCTGCCCCAGACCTCAAACAGGGGGGGGCGCACGTCGCCCCCCCCCCCGCAAGGTGATCACGGGGAAATAATATAACACACACCGACATTATCAAAGCCCAAGAAATAGGCGAAAAATCAAAATGAAAAGCACTATAGCACCCTCAAAGATCGAAGGAGTGAGAAAAGTTGTCTTCATGTCTTCCCTATGTGTCCATGCACCCTGGGAGACAAGGAGGGTGCATTGTCGCACTCTGAACTAACAAAGGATGGGGAAAAGGGAGCTCTGAGTATTCAAAGTGTAGTTATGTGCTCCAGACAATGGAGGGTGCATTGTCACATGTTGAAGGGTTGAATGATGATTCCTTGTGCCTTCATGATGCACCCATGCACCCTAAGGCAAAAAGGACGCATTGTAGCACTTTGAAGGGTCGATGGGAAAATTTTCATGCCTTTGATGACCATGTGCCTAGGAATAATACTGGGTTGAATAGTGCGCATTTTTTTAGACTTAAGGAGCTTCGAGCTCAGGGAATGAGCTCTGCCTAAAAAGAGCCCAGAAACAAGTACAAAGAGCAGAATTTTATGTTAAATAAGTTGTTGTCGCATGCATGGTGGAAGATGAAAATTTTCAGGAATGTGAAAGGTTTCTTGCATGCGACAATAAATGAACACTTGCAAGATGAAGATCCAGCTAAAACGCCAACAAACACACTGTAAAACAAGAAATTTACAATAAACAAAGTAATATTTGACATTGAAATGATAGAAATCATTAAATATTTGATCATGCAAACTTGTTGCACTAGTTGATGAAGGGCTTGATTATTTCCAGTTGTGCGCTCAGATGAAATGATGAAGGAATGATTAGCTGAGTTTATTTAAAGAGATTAACATGCAAAACTAATTCATGCATGAGTGCCACTTGCCGTTAGATGAAAGGATCAATTAAGAGGAGTTAAGGTGGTTCCTATTTTCTAGGAGTGTGTCCTCATGCAACAAGTTGGATCATGCATAAAACCGTGTAGGTTGAAAGTATTCATAATGAAGGAGTGCACCCAAGTAGGGTGCACTTTCTCAGCCTAAAGGAGTGCACCCAAGTAGGGTGAATTCCTTCGACCTGAATAAGTGTGCTTTCCTCAAATGCAAGCCTTCATTAACTTGCAGTGCTCTTTTTGCTTTTGTGAGAGTTTTTCTTCCATTTTTCTTGTTTTTTCGCTTTTGTGTGCTTTGTTGAAAATGGCACCAAGAAGGATTCTAATTTAATTTTCCCTTGAATTAAATTAGAATAAAATTGTAATTCTACATCTCATGATAGCTTGTACGAGTTAACTAAGTTATTTTGACTTGGTTGGTTCATTTAATTCAAGTTGAGGGTCTAACTTGAGTCATGTAGAGTGGCTCCTACTTCTTAGGAGCCCCAGTTGAGTTTATTTTGAGTTTAATTAATTAATTCAGTTTATCTTAGTTAAATTCAGTTTAGCTAGTTCCAATTGTTGGAGGAACTAGTGGAAGGTCAAAGTGTGGAATTGGAACTTGAACCACACTAAGTGATCAACCAGAGAACTAATAGAACAACCATAAATAAATCATGCATGTGTGAAATTAGATTTACCCAGTTGAGATTGGAGTTCAAGGGCAGTGTACTATCAGTAGTATAATCATCCAAATTGAACAGGTGGTGCTTGCAGGCATAGAAAGGCCCTAATGGATTGTGCAGTGTTGGATGGGGATTTCCATAATTAAAATGGGCTAATTACCCAAGGAAACAGTGCAAGGAAATAGGGACTTGGGCAAGCCAAAATTTGGTTAAGTATTGGCCTAGACTTGTCTAGGAAGCAGTGAGACATATAGAGATAGTGCATAGGTTTCTCAAGCTTGAGAAAAGCATTGTAATCTTATCATATTTTCTAACTAATTCAATACACAGATAGCAAGGTGTTTAGTTGTGGTTTTCCCCGGGAAATTATTATGTAATTTGTTGATTGAATTCGTTCTCTTATATGCTTTATGATTTCGTGATCATTTAAATTGGTTTTGCAATTGGTAGAGTAGATTCAAGTCTATTTTCTTAGAAAATTACAATTAGCAGTTTGAATCTACAAGGAATTTCTACATGGTACTGGCGCTGAAATCACTATAGAAAAGAAGAATATGATTTTGTTCTGTGCTAGTGAATCAAATTTGCAGAGTCATTCTTCAATATCAATAGGATTTCATTCTATGGATTGAGGCTTAAGTATGCCCTTAAGGGAAGATCTAATTACATAGCTCAGAAAGACATGATGGAAGTTGTGTTGGAAGATAATGGGCTAAAGGATTTCATAGATAGTGATATTCCTAAGCCTCCACCAAATGATGCTCAATATTTTGCAACCTAGAATAAGAATGTAGCAAAGGCAAGAAGGATTCTACTGGAAGGTTTCCAATATCATATTTCCTCAAACCTCTGTGTAAAATACTCCATATGCAATGTGGAAGGCCTTGACAGACTTATTTCAGAACAGCAATGACCACAGGAATTTGGCACTGAAGGACAAGCTCAGGAAAATCAAGATGGAGAAGGGCGACATAATACCAAAGTACTTGACCAAGCTCACCAAATATTGAGATGAGCTTTGAAGTGTTGGTGTAACAGTTGTTAAAGATGATTTGGTCAGCCTAACACTTTTATGCCTTCCCAATAGCTAGCACAGTTACTAGGATTCAGTAAATGGGAGGGAGAAGCTACTAGAGTGGAAGTATTTGTGGTCCAACTTGGGTCAAGAATAGATTCGGTGGAACACCAGAGATGGATCCTCATCCAAACATGATGATGACGAGAACTGTGCCTTGGCTAGAAAGGCAAAGAAAGGGAAAGGAAATTCATCCTATTCCAAATCAGATTATGATCAGGAAGGCAAGAAGGACTTGTCGAAGATTAAATTTTTTCACTGTCATGAGCTGGGGCACTATGCCACAAAGTGTCCACACAAAAAATCCAGCAAGAATATCTCAAGTGGAGTGGCAGGTGAAGCCCTTGCTTCACAATTCGAGTTAGATTTCACCCTCATCACATGCATGGTGTCATTCGTGATGGGTAGTGTGTGTTACCTGGATAGTGGAGCCTCATTCCATATGACCGAAAATAAATATTTCTTCGGCGACTTGAAGGAGAAGGACCTCTGGATGCACATTAATATAGGAGATGTTGGAATGTATAGCACGACTGGTATTGGTATTGTTACTTTTCAGATGGATTTTGGTTCTCTTCTCACATTGAAAGATGTCATGAATGTTCTGAGTTTGAAGAAGAATTTAGTTTCAATTGCTATGTTGGAATACCATGGCTACGATGTGATTTTTAGCAAAGGAAAGTTGTTCTTTTGTCACATAGCCACGGGTCAAGTGAATAATATCAGGGTTTGGTTGAAGAACCTCTAAAAATTGGATGTAAAATTTTTTGTTTCTTTGAGCATGAAAGCAGAGAAGGTGTAAATCCGAGATATCAGTGAGTTATGGCATAGAATATTCGGACATATAAACCACGGAGCTTTGAAGATCATGCAGAAAATTTCTACAGGACTTCCCAAGGGTGCACTTGAGCAATGTTATACATGCAAAGATTGTACATCGGGGAAGTACACCAAAGGCACCTTTCATGATAAGGACAGTCGAGCGCAAGCGATCCTTGAAAGTGTACACTCAGGTTTGTGTGGAACATTCTCGACAGCCTCCACGTCCAAGCACAGATATTTTGTGATATTTGTAGATGATTTCTCACATAATTGTTGGATATTATTCATGCATAAGAAAGACCAGACATTCTCAAAATTTTGTGACTTCAAAGAACTTGTTGAGAAAGACACGGGTAGGAAAGTGAAGGCTCTCAAAAGAGATAATAGTGGATAATATTTGTTGAATTATTTCAAGAAATTATGTGCATCAGAAGGCATTCGATGGGAGTTAATATCACCCCATAACCCACAACAAAATGGGGTTGCAGAAAGGAATAACAAAATCATTGTGGGAGTTGCATGAGCGATGTTGCATGATTAGGGCCTACCGCTGCACTTGTGGGTAGAAGCATGCAACACAGTGGTATACGTCCATAACAGGAGTCCTCATCGGATTCTCAAGATGAGTACACTAGAGTAAGCTTTTTCAGGTAAGAAACCAGATGTGGCGCACTTCAGAATATTTGGTTCATAATTTTATGTTCATGTTTCCAAGGATGCACGGAAAAATCTAGAACCAACAGCTGAGTTGGGAATCTTTGTGGGGTACACTGATACACCTCGCAACTATCAGGTGTACCTTTCATCTATCTCATAGGATGACAGTTGGTCATAGAGATGTGAAATTCGATGAAGAGAATGCCATTTGAATTTCCCTTGAGAGTGAGCATCAGTTTCATGCAGATGAGGAGATTTTAGCTCCAAAGGAACCTCAAAATGATGTGGAGCAGATACATGCAGAGGAGCGGAGAGTGGAAGGACCCACTCATGCAGAGACATCTAGAGATGGAAGGAAGTGCACCAGAGAGGTTGACAGGTTGATGCATGATGCTAGAGATAATGTGGGAGCACCCACATCACAGTGGAGGCAGAAGAGGTCACCAGGTCGGTACATTGGCTACGTGGATCTTATGAGTGAGAGTGTAGAGACTGAGCCATCCTCATTCGAAGAAACAATGAAGCAACCAGTATGGTTTGATGCCATGGTAGAGGAGTATGAATCCATTATCAGTAACGGTACATGGAATGTTGTCCCAAGACCAGAGAATAAATTAGTTGTAGGATCTAGGTGGATCTACAAGGTGAAGCAAGTAACAGATGGGAGTGTCGAGAAACACAAGGCCAGACTTGTAGCCAAGGGGTTCTCTTAGGTGGAGGGATTGATTACAAGGAGACCTTTGCTCTACTAGCAAGGTACTCTTCAATTATATCTATTCTAGCTCTTTCAGCGCAAATGGTATGGAAGATACATCAGATGGATGTGAAGACGGCATTCCTCAACAGAGTGATTGAGGAAGAGGTGTACATAGAGAAAACGAAAGGATTTGAGACCTTCGATAGAGAGTCGCATGTGCGCGGACTCAAACGAGCATTGTACATATTGAAACAAGTACCCCATTCTTGGTACACCAAGATCGACAGCTATTTCATCAGGTTGGGTTTCACCAAAAGAGAACCAAATGCAAACCTTTACCATATTGCAATTGAAAGTAAATTATTTATTATAGTATTATATTTAGATAACTTAATTCTAACAGGTGATGAGAAGCTGATCAAATATTTCAAATAGGATCTTGCAAGAGAATTTGAGATGAAGGACATGGGGCTCTTGCATTATCTCCTTGGTTTGGAAATTTGGAAAAGAGATTGGAAATTGTTTATCTCTCAGGGCAAGTATGCCAACGAGATACTGAAGAAGTTTCACATGGAGAGAAACACACCCATGGAGACTCCTCTAGCAAGGGATTGGAGGAAGGAAGATGTTACTTCAGGCGAAGTGGTAGAAGTTACCATTTACAGGCAACTTGTGGGTTCACTTATGTACTTAGTGAACACATGACCGAACATGTGTTATGCAATTAACCAGCTAGTTAGTCAAGCAATGGTTAAGCCAACCAAACTCTATTGGAAGGTAGTGAAACATGTGTTGAGATACCTTAGAGGCACCACTCAATTTGGTCTTTGGTACAGGTGGATGGAGGGAATGAAGTTGCAAGGCTTCACAAATGTAGATTGGGAAGGGAGTCCATCATATAGGAAGAGCACATCAGGAAAAATCTTCAATATTGGGTCAACAGCAATTTCTTGGTACATCAGGAAGTAGAGATCAGTAGCACTCAATTCAGCAGAAGCAGAGTACATGGCTTCTAGTTAAGCAGCTTGTGAGGCTACTTGGAGGAGTAAGATCCTCGTTGGGTTGTTTGGTCAACAGATGGATCCTATGGTGAATTACTGTGACAACCAGAGTTGTATCAAACTCTTGGTGAATCTAGATTTTCATGATAGGTCCAAGCATATTGACATCTGGTACAATCATCTTAGATATTGTGTGCAGAGGTAGATCATGATGCTAAAGCACATTCCTACTGAGGAACATGATGCAGACATCTTAACGAAAGCACTGTTAAGAGGAAAAATCAAGTTCCATAGAGGCAGGATCGATGTATCTAATAATCACTTTCTTGATGAGAGGGAGTGTTGAAAATAGCACCAAGAAAGATTCTAATTTAATTTTCCCTCGAATTAAATTAGAAGAAAATTGTAATTCCACATCTCATGATAGCTTATACAATTTAACTAGGTTAGTTTGACTTATTTGGTTCAGTTAATTGGAGTTGAGGATCTAAGTTGAGTCATGTAGAGTGGTTCCTACTTTTTAGGAGCCCTAGTTGAGTTTATTTTGAGTTGTAATTAATTAATTTAGTTTAGCTGAGTTAAATTCAATTTAACTAGTTCCAACTGTTGGAGGAACTAGTCGAAGATCAAAGTGTGGAAGTGGAACTTGAACCACACTCAGTGATTAACAAAAGAAATGATATATCAGCCATAAATAGTTCATGCATGTGTGAACTAAGGGTTACCTAGTTGAAATTGGAGTTCAAGGGCAGTGTATTATCAGCTGTATAATCATCCAAATTGTATAGGTGGTGCATGCAGTCCGAGAAAAGCCCTAAATGGATTTTGCAATATTGGATTGGGATTTCCCTAATTATTATGGGCTAATTACCCAAGGAAACAATGCAAGGAAATAGGGACTTGGACAAGCCAACATTTGGTTAAGTATTGTGCTAGGCTTGTCTAGGAAGTAGTGAGACAGATAGAGATAGTGTAGAGGTTTCTCGGGCTTGAGAAAAGCATTGTAATCTTCTCATATTTTCTAACTAATGAAATATACAGATAGCGGTGTTTTTCTTTGTGACTTTCCGCAGGAAATCATTGTGTAATGTGTTAATTGAATTCTTTCTCTCGTATGCTTTGTGATTTTGTGATCGTTTAAATTGGTTTCCGAAATTGGTAGAGTATATTCAAGTCTATTGTTTTAGCAAATTACAAATAGTAGTTTGAATCTACAAGGAATTTCTACGTTTTTTTTAGTGTGTGCATGGCTAAAAGGCATGTTTCTAAGTCAAGAATCAATTTTAGTTCACCTAACCTCAAATTTACTAACTTGAACGCTTCTAATGGTTAAGTGATAACACTTACGACATATTGACTTTGGAGGATGCGACACTAGGATAAAACACACAAATAGCAAATCAAACCACATGAAAATGCAAGGGGGCTTGAAGTGATAGTCAGCGTAAGCTCCAAAATTGACATGAGAAAAAAATTTGGAGGGTTGTTGTCACAGTGACAACAGGAGGCTTGTAATTTAGATTGGCTAGAGACAAAACACATTTTAAGAGAGATGGACTCTGTCGCAGGTCATCTGTCCAAGGAAGCGATACAGGTGAGTTCCAGAGCATTGGAGATAGTAGAATTATTGGATGATTAGGTCTTGGAGGTCGTGGTCATTCACTTCTAGCTCCCATTTTATAGTAGCATTAAAATTATGTATTAAAATTGAAAAACGATCATGATGTAATGATAGTTGAAAAGGTTAAGAACTGGATAGGAAAATATATTGTTTGACAAATAGATAGTCTATAGGAAATAATGGTTTTGGATTTTGTGGATCTGAGCTTAGTTAGGGGAAAGGAACTACATAGGAAGATATGGCAACTGAAGAAATGGTTGTGGGATAGTAAGGTCCAAAGGCATCATGAGAAGATAAATGATAAGAAGGAAGTCCAGGAGAATGAAACGCAAATTGAATTTGAATAATTTATTGTTTCCTTTAATGTGGGAACTCAAATTGAGCTAGACACATTAATTTTTTGACTATTAAAGCAGGGATCCATAAATATTCACCAACCCTTATTACAAGAAGTGCACAAACAGAACATGTTCCTCCATATACTCCTCTAATTGTGGAAGCCACTATTCAGGTTTTGAATAAAAAGATGGAGGAACAACGAGAAACTATAGCACGATATCATATAGAGGTAGTACATCATAAAGAGCATCAAGAGTTGCTTCAAAAATTTAAGGAATTGACAATTATAGAAGATGAAACTTATGTCGAGCTAAGAGGAGCTAAGAGAAAGATTCAGCCTTTGAAAGGTCAGCTTGAAAAGGAAACTGAACAAATGAAAGAAGTCTGCTCTATATATTACGATGCTCTGTCATGCAGATCTTCGCCCAGAAATTATGCTTTATTTATGTTAGAACAACATCTATTGCTTAAATTCAAGGCCATTCGGTCAGGAAAACCATATGAATTTAGCAATGTTTCATTTTTTTTAATTCTTTTCATAAGCAGGATGAAAATACAAAGTAATTTTTATGTGAATTGTACATCCAAAACTTCTTCTTGGAAGAACAAGTAGATGAGAACTTTGTTCCTATTATAAGGGATGTACAATTTCAAGATTTTATATCATTTTCTAGAAATCATATCAAATGGGCCAAGGCCTATAATGTATTTCAAAGAAGAGAGCTCGGCCTCGACCTCTGGGTTAAAGGAGAGCTAGAAAATCCTTTGCGTACACTGATCCGTCATAAGAGGTTAATGGAACAATCTGGTGTTGTCGATGCTTTGGCACCCATTCACAATGGCGTTCTGCAGTCAGCACTGGTGTACCTGGGAGACATCAAGGTTGAAGCCCTTCGAGGATCCAAGCAAAGATGGTAGGTATCATTCGGAGAAATAAAAAATAGAGAAACTTTTAGTTATCAGGATTTTCAGTCTGCAATGAGTAGGGCACAAGATTATGCTCATCTGGAGTTGGAAGAAGGTCCTAGTTAGACCATAATCTGGTGTCCTCAATCTGACTACAAATCTAAATATGACTTGACTGAGGCAGGTAAGTATATTTGTTTCCAAGAAATCCAGAGCAGAAACGAATTTCGACATTATGGAAAATACCCTTACCCAGCCTATTCCCTGACTGCTCTTCATGTTAATCACTTGTTTGCATGAGGTCATGCAAATAGGTAACTTGGGGGGTGATGTTGGGTTTCAGAATTGATAAATTTTCTTACCTTATTCTCTTATTTTTATATATATATTTCCAAGATTTTTTGTGTGTAGAATACAATAATTCGTGTGATGTAGATTCTAGAAAAGAGTTGATGGCATCTTCATTGTCTTATCTCTTTGATGAAACGATTTAGACCACGAAAGGCTTTTTTTACCTACGGTTTGAACTATTATTAGAACAGGAATATTTGATATCGGATGTTGTTCCCTGGAATAGTTAAGCAAAAGCAGATTAAGTGGAGATGTTCGAATTAATTATAGCCAGTGGAATGAGATCGACTTCTATCTTAGGAAATTTAGTTGAAGAAGGGATCCCAGGCCAGCTATTCTAGGAAACAATGGAGATTTTCATGATTTGAATTAAGCATCCTGAGAATCTAAGGATTCTCGGGATCACTTCTATTTGAAATAGAATATTTTTGTAATATAAAAGAGGAATTGAACCCAGCAGTTTAGGTTGAAGACTTTGAATTGAAGTTGTAACGATTTCGATCTATATTGTAATCTTTACAGACATTTCTTGTGATTTGATTGTTATTATTTAATGAAGATTTTCGTTGTTCAATTTCAACTTATCGCATTGAGTTAGCTACAAGGCAGTGAATTCCAGTGATTTTGGGCCCGGTCCTGGAACTGTTACTATCCTTTCTCGTATCAATAAGTTTGTATTTCACTTTCAGCTTCTATCATTTAATTATTCGGTTGTTCTCTACATATATTCGTTGTTAATCATATTTACTATTAAAGTGTGTTTTGCAGCAGTTACAATTGATATCATAGAATTAGAGTTGTTGCAATCGGTTTCTTGGAACATTATCTCTTTGTTGATTCCTGTTGATTAAAGTAGATTTATTAATTCTTAGGATTTGATATCATTTCTGGTGAATTCATTTCTAGTGGTGTTCCCTCTTATAGACGTTGTTCCTTAGGAGACAACTTTGTAATTGGTTGGATTTCTTTATTGCTTTAGTAGGATATTTAACGATTTTGATTTATTTAGTAGTTTTGTTCATTTAATATTGGAGTCTAGAAGTTAAAGTGTGAGTTATTTCTTTCAGCAAGAGTGAGTTGTTTATTTCATTCACATGTCTTTGCTTTTTATTAGATTCATAAAAGTCAAAAGACATTAGCACCATTTCTTGCACAAAGTGTGGATAGCCTTGAAATAAACAAACAAAACCCTGGGTTGATGATTAATGTCTAAGTGATTAGTTGTACCCATTAAGCAACTAATTTCTCCAACATTTTGGCGTTGTTGTCGAGGAGGTTGTCAAAGAAGTGCTAAGTTGTGTCCTTGAAGGACTAGGAACCTGATAGATATAGATCAAAAATCTAACCCAAAAACCACCAAAATCCAAGGTCAAGTTGGCATTGGAAGAACGACTTTTATAGATGAAATCATTCTTTGATATGAGTCTCAAGCGTCGGTAGGTCCTCAAACAATATCTGGGAAGGGTTCTATTGTTGCCCCTCGTGTAGCAGGATCATCTGTTGCAGCTAATGCTGAGATTCACGAAAATACTATAGGATCTAAGCAAAGTTTTCAAGATACAGTTGTTGGGCATCTCAGTCCTTCTAGTAAAAGTGAGGGGCAGACTTGCAATTTAAAAGAGGGGGAAGGTGAGACAGTGAGCCATACCCACAACTTTCTGAGCCAGAATTTCCCGAAACCCCTGTTGTGAGGAAAGAACCTGAAGTTCCTAATCTAAATAGTGTTGTAAGACCTGGTCATGTTATGGAACCCAGTCAACATATCACTTTCTAGATAATACCTCTTAGTCATGAGATCCCTGAATATTATTGGGAGATTTTTAACCAAATGGAAAATGCAACAGCAGGAACCCAAATCACAACCATAGAATATCCTATGTGTTGATCCACAAACAAATGCACCAATGAAGGCCTTTGAGCCAGAATTTCCCGAAACCCTTGTTGTGAGGAAAGAACCTGAAGTTCCTAATCTAAATGGTGTTGTAAGACCTGGTCAAATTATGGAACCCAGTGAACATATCACTTTCCAGATAATACCTTTTGGTCACGAGATTCCTGAAGATTATTGGGAGATTTTTAACCAAGTGGAAAATGCAACAACAGGAACCCAAATCACAACCATAGAATATCCTATTGTTGATCCACAAATAAATGCACCAATGAAGGCCACCCCGTTGTAGAATCTTCCAAACTTCCATGGAATGGCTTTTGAGGATCTTTATGCATTTCAAATTATGTATTGACATTGAAAAACGATCATGATGTAATGACAGTTGAAAAGTTGAAAAAGTTAAGAACTGGATAGGAAAACCTATTGTTTGATAAACAAATAGTTTGTAGAAAATAATAGTTTTATATTTTGTGAATCTAAACTTGCATCTTCCGTTACCATATCTTAATAATTAATGATAATTAAATTAAAATTATGAAAAACCTATTCCTAAATAAAAATACCTATATATAATTAATTCTTTTTATTATTAATAATAATTATTGTTAATGTAAATAATTCTTATAATTTTTAAAAAATTTAATAATTTGAGATGTACTATCAATTAAGTTAAGTTAATGGAAGCCTATCCATATTTATGAGTCATTTAATGTATATATTTTTAAATATAAACATAATACACCAATTCCCATATGTTTTGTTTGGTTGTTCGTTAAGTATTTATGCCGAAAAGTTTATGCATTACTGGCTGAGCTTGAAAAAGGGGTCTACGTTGACAAACACTGAGTTGTATGAATGAGTGGACCTCACCAGAAACTCAACGCCATATGCAACCCCTTCATTTGTTTCTGATCTAGATTGACCTGAATGTCATCAATGAAGCACGGGGTGGGTTCCACCTCAATACCACAATACTACAGTTCGCATTCACCGCCTGCGTTGTTACTCGAAAGATAAAGTCAAATTGTGATCATAACTGACATTCACTTTCCTTTGGTTGACAACAACCAGAAGTAATTATCCTTAGTCAGAAAACACCTCTGAAAAACTTGCTAATTTTACTGGAATACTCAGCCCATGCTTCCTCTGCACATCTGGCAGATACCCTAACCCTAATCCCTCAGAGTAATCATGTCATATCACAAATATATCGTAGGTGTTAGGTTAGGATGCGTCGAACGCATCACGATACACTCGGTGTGCAGCAGTTTTCAGAGATGGAACTTACCCACAGAATAGGGTTTATTTATATCTATATGTTTTTGGAATGTTTTATGATTTTTAGTTAAATCGGTCTGGAATAAGGATTTGTTAGAATTATTTGGTATTAGATGAATTGTTCTGGAATTTGATAAAAAATTGTTAAAATTATATGGTAGAATTTTGTTAGAATTAGAAGTTGTGAACTAGTTAACAATCTTATCCAGAGATTCTTCACAATCCTACCCAGAGGTTTTTGTTAATATTAAATTACTCAAAAACACATTTTAAATTAAAAATCCAAGATTTAACCCAAAAAAAAAATATTAGAAACTCCAAAACTTAAAACTTACCCACAGAATATGGTTATATATACACACATCGAGAGAATTGATATGTTGTCCTTGCTGGGTTTTTTTAAACTACGCGGTAATAATATATGTATGTAATTTCTGAGAATATTCAGCACCACAATCTGCTAGTACATGTATGATGACACCTATCACTGTCTCATAATATTAAGCGGTATAGTATCTTATTAGTCTTTTCATTGCTTTAGCTATTTCCGCCAAATCTCCTACGACTTTCGGCGAGAGGCCATGTGCCAGGGCCTACAATGGAGTTTGATACTATTTTGTCTGATGTCTCAAATGCTGAGCTGCTACTTGCACAAAAAGCTGCCACTAAAAAGGCCTCTAATTGGGAGGCTGTAAAGTGTGTTCACTTTTTAACGTTGCTTCGAAGGTCACATAGCGGGTATGCGTTGGAGATAAAAGAGTGTTTATATTCCAGAATACTGTCAAATTGAAAAGCCATTTCCCTGCCCTGAAACTTCCAGACAGAGAAGACTTCAGATACTTCAATATTCTATGCTTGGGAAAAAATCAATCAGGGAATTCTTTTGATCGTCCCATCATTTTGATTGCCCCGAAAAAAAACCCTTGTGATTTGGAGCATTCTCTTTGTGTCCTGAACGTTCTTTCCAGCTTGTAATGTGACGAATCTGATAATGGAAAATCACTATTTTGATAATGAGATTGTAGATTTTACAATCTCAAACAAGAAAAGTTTTCACATACAATTTTCATAGATATCATGCTCATGTCATGTCATGATTAATTTATTTATTCCAAATACCTTAATTTATGTAAATGGCAGATTCTAACCCATTTGGGCCACAGTTTTTTTTTTCTTTCTTTCTTTTTTTTCTAGAATTTGACAGGATTAGTGGGAATCATAAATTTAATATAAATTTTTGGCTCATTTTTCAGTCTATTTTTTCCAGAATTTAATAGAGATTGATTAGAATCACAAATTTAACATAAAAACTTTCCACAATCCAAGTATCCCAATATTTAATATTTTTCAGAATGATATATAAATAGTCGAAAACCAATTTCGAATAACAAAAATTAAAATTTCACCCATAAATTTTTTTTTTTAAATCACTACATTCCAATAAAAACTCCAAAATATATAATCTTTACACAACACCAAAATTAGCATTACTATTACTTCATTAAATGCACAGAATCTACCATCAGCATAAAAATAACACCTGGACTTCACATATGCTTTGTATAACTCATATCTCTCTGTAGGATTTATCATTTCCCCTTCACCAAAGAAGTTGCTAAACAATAAAACGTTACTGCTTAAGCCCTAGAGTGAAGTCAGCAAAAGGACCATTGTCATGGGGAACAAACAGCATCAGATTGAGAAGACTTTCTTTGTCTGTAGCACCATCTATTTCAGGATTGATTGCCCTTCATCAATTATGCTTATGGCATTCAAATCAAATCCCTCGGGAAATTAACATTACTATTACTTCATTAAATGCACAGAATCTACCATCAGCATAAAATTAACACCTGGACTTCACATATGCTTTGTGTAACTCATATCTCTCTGTTGGATTTATCATTTCGCCTTCACCACAGAAGTTGCTAAACAACAAAACGTTACTGCTTAAGCCCTAGAGTGAAGTCAGCAAAAGGATCATTGTCAGCATCAGATTGAGAAGACTTTCTTTGTCTGTAGCACCATCCATTTCAGGATTGATTGCCCTTCATTAATTATGCATATGGCATTCAAATCAAATCCCTCGGGAAATAGACCATTCAGTGTTCTAAAAACAAAAGAGAATTGAGTGGTTATGGTCTCTCTGTAGCCTCCATCACCTCCATCACCTCTCCAGCAGGTATCTAAGACAACTGTAACGTTATAACTTTGCAACGATATATATATTTGGTTGTGGTGTATTACATACCTTTCTGCTAATTACTTTTTGCTACTTGAAAATGATGGCTCTTCAACCCAATAAAGATATGCTGTAAAAAACCTAAATTCTCCAAGAATTGATATCCAACTTCAATCTTGATTAGCAATAGATAGTGGCTACAGAGTTATGTTGGAGATATTGATCACTAGTGCAAAATGCCAAACACCGAAAATTGTTCATGGCCATTCTGCAATGACATAACGTACATGTAATCAAATGATCTGTCATAAAAGCAGTGTATGAGTAGTCATCTGCAACACCAAATAGTGTAAAAACTTGGAGAACACACAACGTTATAAAAGAACGCTCTTATTACTTGATTTTCACTCATATGACGATCCATTTCTTACTCGTTTGTTCCATTTTGGCATTTTTTATTCGATTAAAAGGTGGTTTCTTCTATTCTTGGAAAGTTGAAAGATTAAAAGGTGGTTTCTTCTATCCTTGGAAAGTGGAAAGATTTTTCTCAGGAGCTATTGCTAACTATGGATCTTCCACAATACTTTCATGGCTAATGCTTCTTGATCAAGCCTTCCCCACCACCTTTGATGATGGTCTCTATCCATTTTTTCTTAAAAATAATTGTATATGGTCTAGTGATATGAGACCCAATTTCCTTGTAACTGGGCATCAATAAATATAGGGGGCAAGAAAATGCAGATCTCCCAGTGAACATCCATCAACTGTTTCCAATCTTCCCAAAAAAAAAAAATAGAACGAGGGAGAGGACTATGTAATTTTAAGTGCATTTTTTTTCTGCTAAAGAGAAATTAGCCTCTCCTACCAATGATCAAATTTGAAGAGCTGGTCTTAATTTCAATTAGAAGAGCATATATTTATACAGTCCTTCCATAGTGAAAAGCTTAAAGAAAAATAACATTTCAATTGACAAAATTATATTATTTTTACATTTCATTTTCAATGAATTTTTTTTTATTAAATAATTTTAAAATTTTAAAGAAAAAAAAAATTCAGTTGACAAAATTGTATTCTTATTACATTTCATATTTAATGAATTTTTTTTATTAAATAATTTAAATTTCTAAAAAAAAATTATATAAATTTTTGTTTTTAGAGGTGTTTATTGTGGATTGTATGATTTTGTTAGTATGACACTCAAAGTGAAGAAATAAATGGTAGTCTAGAAGCTTAGATGGCAAGGCTATGCAGAATACAATTAGAGCATAAGGAAAGGCTATTTAGACTATTTAGAATTTGGTTTAAAGTGAAGGAAATTTAGGATTTGGTTTAGGCTAAGAATGTTAGTGAAAAGAAAAACCATTTAAAAAATAAATCTATTAAAGTAGTGTCATTAGACACTCTTTTTCTTTTCCTTAAGATTCCACAATAATTATCCTATTTTTCATTTATAAAATAGATCACAGATTCTTTTAGGAGATCTCAAAGTTGATTTAAGTGTAGAATAACTCAGAAATACCTTGAATGAAAATTCTTCACAATTAATTTAATTTGACAAAAAAAATTTAACTATAGAGTCCAACTCTTCACATTATTCCTCTACCAGCCTTCTACACCTACACATAAATATGTGGGTTTATTGAATTGAAATAAATAAAGATTTAGTTGTGTTAGTGTCAGTCTATTCACACTGCCATCAGTGATCAAAACTGCTCTTTTGCATTTGCATATTATGTGTCTCATACCGAATAAATTTCACCATTTCGCTAGGTCATGGATTCATTGATGGTAGTTGTTTTTTATCAGTTTTCCCTCATGAGGTACTTGTTGATTTTCCTTCCTATGGTCTTCAGTGATTAGTCACTTTCATTCCCAAAATCATGTCAATAGGTCATAGGCTTGGTTCCATTAGTCTCTAAGGTCTCACCATAGTCAAATTAATGAGTCAAGTGTTAAATAAAGATCAGCAAGGCCATGAGGAAGTCAATAAATGCAAAGTCACAGCACCTAGAAGATCAGAGATATCATTTATTCAGTTTGATGCAAGTTTCACCTCAAAACCATGTTTTGAGGTGAAAGCATAATACTTTGCCCTTCAGTCACAATTTAGAAGCTGCTATCTCCACAAAGTGAGGTCCCTATCTTCAGAGAAGTTTTCCGCAGCATGTTCAGTGCCAAATCATCTTCAAAGCAGATCCATCAGAAAGAGCCCAGAAAGAACTTTCCAACGGTATACTACACTCTCAAAACTGACTTCTGAATTGAATTCTATACTTAAGTAAAGTAAAGGTCCTTATATCCTCATATACCCCCTATTTCCCATTTTTTTCCTTTAAACTTTGTTTTATTAAAGTTTTATATCTCCTTAAAAAAAACCCTTTTTTCCCCCTCCGATTATAATATCGCATTAAAAATCATTTATACACATATGCGATTTAATTACCAAACCACTTCCCCGACCATACCCCGTAAACTTTAGAAACAAAGTTTATGTTATACCCCCCGCCGTATAAACCACTTCCCCACTATGCATATAATAAAACTTTATAATGTAAAGTTTGAAGTTTTTTTATTATAAGTCGCAATTGCAACCCTTATCCAATCGCAATCGCAATGTTTATGTGAATCACTCCGATCGGCTCATCACAAATATTTGCGATGTGATGCAAGTTCCCCCCCCCGATCGCACCTTCCCTCCGATTGCTCTGATCCTCCGATCCGCTTCCCCCGATCAATCGCATCGCAACATTTAAAATACGCATTCCGATTAACCCATCTCCTGATCTCTGATTGCGATTCGTACTCCCGGTCTCACCATTGAATGTCCTCCACCATTCATAATAAAACCCCTTTTTCCTTTGTAAAGTTAAAAAATTATCCGTTTTGTTTATACAAAGGCCTTTTCTCCAATCGCATCGAAAGTTTTATTTCATATATCACTTCGCCCGCCCCGCTCTAACTCCGATTGCGATTACTGTTTGTTATATTATTTCTCCGCTCCCGCTCCATTCCGATTACGATTACACTAATATATCCCTCCGCCGGTTCACTCCGATTGCGACTTATGTGGGTCTCGCCTCCTTTACCTTCCTCTTTCCCATTAAAAAATTGGCTTCCCTTCACAAAAGCATGTAATTTCAATCTGTCTCCTTTCAACGGTAGTTTAATAAAAAGTCAGTTTTCTTCAAAACGGCTAATGGAAAGCGAAACTTCAGAGGCCAAGAAACCAAATTGTAACAGTCACATCTTCAGTGATGCTTCGAGAGGATCCACGCTACAGGGTTCCGCCTCCTCATTGGACATCCGAAAAATTTCAAATGAAATAATGTAACGCGACTCTCCCTTTACAGAGAGATTTCTGGCCCTTGGTTTTCCATCTTCAGTTATGATTTCTCCTCTTTCCATCGATTTGTATTCCCACAAAATTTGTCTATTTATTGAAAATGCGAATCATTTGTAAAGGCTGAAAGTCTGAGGTCTTAAAACTCAAAAATAGGGAAATAGTGTGGCAATGAGCTCTGCACTCCATTGTACAGTTTGGCAGAGAATTAGTAAAGTGATGCAGCTCTGATTCGTGGGATTCATGTGGTATGAGTTTTAGCATGTCTCTTATTTGTGTTCCATATGTACATTGTTATGTTTCACCATTCATTCATAAACATTTCCAGTTGAATGTTTTCAAGTTAGAAAGGTAGAATCCATTTTATATGCTATGCCTTGGGAAAACCATTCATACTTCTGTGTGTTTTCTTCTGTTTGAAAAGGATTCATATATTATGCCCTTTTCAACTTCTCAACAGTCTTTCCCCTCCATCTTATTTCAAATTTGATTGCTAAATTTCCTACCTATCTTTCTCCATGAAATATTCTGTCCTTGATTTAATTCCTCAGCTCATGCCGTCCTCTTGTCCCATATCTATTCTATGGAGAGAGCCCTCTCCTGTCCTTGTAGGGCTAGCTACAAGGCTGAGCGTGGTTTAGTTGTTACCATGTTTTGCCTTTGCAGCCTGGGGTCCAATTCAGGTGCTAACAAGTTGAAAATGGAAAAATATTTAGTTGAAAATGGAAATAAACCCCTAAGTAGTTAAGCATAAGTAATCCATCCAATTCAAATAATGTGGGATGCATATCAACCACTACTATAGGGTTTATTACTAAAATGAAACAATAGCATTAAATGATTTCCAATTTAGAGTTAAATATACTTTTATTATTATTTTTAGAAATATCAAAAGAAAAGTTAAACATGAGCTAGATGAAGAAGAAAATGTTAACACTCCACAAAAATATTCCATAAAAAATTTGAAATAATTGTGAGCAACTAAATAGAGCATGATTAAATGTCGTTGGAATGGGGCCAAAAAAAAAAAAAAAAAACATAGAAAACAACAAACAAAAAGAACACCTCAGAAGTATCGATCTATTATAATCTAAGAAGATGATTCCAAATCATTTATTATGGCCAAAATATGAAGTGAATGCCTATAAGAACAAACTTACATGTAAAATTATTGCATTTCCACACAATGCATACTATTAATATTTTTACCTTCTAATTATATAAATTATATATTTACTATAAAATTGTAAAAAAAAATGACTAAATTAAATTTAAACACTTCACAATTTAAACATTTCACATAATGTAAGTCAGATAAAGGAATACTTCTTTCTCCAAAGTGAAATGCCAATACGTAGATGCACAAGGTTATTTGTTTTGAGCGTGCATGAATCATATTCTTATTTTTAATGTTTTTCTTTTTTTGGTTTTGGGAGTTGTTTTTGTTTTTTTAGTTTTGGAAGGTGTTCACTATTGTTTATATGATAAAAAGTTAATTTCATCCATATTTTTTTCAAATATTTTTGGTTTTTCAACGCTGATTTCCTCACAAGTTTCTCAGTAAAAACAGAGTTCTTGCGACTCATATAGAACTTATTTGCCAAAGTAAAGATCATCATCGTCTCCATGCTCTGTAATGCATTCGTGATGATCCGTAGTTTTAAATATCTGCAACAGTGTGCCCAAAAGACAATGGAGGCCTGGGAAAGTAAATATAAAATCTAGTTAAGAATGGGAATCAAAGTCAGCAATTGGAAAATCTATTGATAGGAAAATAGGAAAAAACAATGTGGTTGGACTTCTTTTTTTCTCTTTTAAACTTTCGTAATAACTAATTTTTTTTTAAATAAATATAGTACAGGTTCTTTCAAGGTTTTAAAATAAGAACAAAGTATGGAATATACAATGAATACCTGGAATGAAAATTGTACACAAAAAAATATTACACCCATGAAATCAAAAAAATACTTATAATTGGATATTAAAATAAATCCAAAAGCAATTATGCATACCTCTTTACCTAATGAACATCGCCTCGATCTTGGCTACAAGGCTATAGGGTTTAACAAAACCTATTGTAATCTTGATCTCAAAAGAAACCAAATCAAAACTGGTTTAAAAAAAATATAAAATCCAAGAAAAAAAACCAATACCAGAAAACACATTAACAGAAAGAACACACAAATAACCATTGAGGTAGAGAAAACAACATTTAAGGAAAATCTGCAGCACAAAAAAATGTAATGTAAACCTGCAAAAGAGAAAAGAGAAATCACACAGTGCAGTGTAGTTCCACTCAAGCTAGCGATACATTACCCTCTATGCCCTACTTCTTTTCTCTCCTCAATTTGAATAAAGATAGTCTAGATATATAACTATATAACAGAAATATTTTACAGAAATAAACTCTGAAATTCTCTCCAAAATCCCTTGTGTCTTGAATAACTTAAGGGACTGAATCCTCCACACCCCAACTCACAACGCTTCTTCTTCTACATGTCTTGACGGTTTCCTTTTTCTTTCTGCTAAATATGGTTCATCTTTTTCCTCTTCGGAGTATGAATCATCGTGTTCAAAACTAGTTGGATAGCCTTGGGCGGTTACGTGATTTCAGGACTATCTCTGTAAGTTGTTGTTTGCAAACACCGCTAAATGTAAATGCAGAATTAGTAATGAATTGGTGAGGAATGGGAGGCTGCGTACTCTAGATTCTATTCACATCAAGTTGTCACAGAACAAGGAAACTCGCAACGAGGTCCTGAGGATCTAGGTTTGTAGCCTCGAAAGATAAGATAATATCTGGGAATTTTCAGAAATGCCCTGCAGCTCAGGGAATTTAGTAATATTATTTAAATTTTTTAAAACACTGGTAAAAATCAAAATATAGATTTTTTTTAATGTGCTAATTTAGCTTAGCGCTTCTCTGACGTGCTAGAGGCCCTGTGAAGGGCTATGATGTGTTCAATTTTGAACACGGTCTCCGACAATAAATACGAGGTTTATGTCCAAAGCAATTCCAGAGAATAAAAAGGCAGTCACTTGTTATATGTTTTTTTTTTATCATTTAAATCCATTAAATTTATTGGTGTAGTTTTTTTACGAGATTTGTTATTTAAATAATAATTTAGATACATAAATGGATTCATATTTAATTGAAAAAGAACTGGAATATTGGAATTGTACGGATTAAACAGTTTAAGTCTAAGATTATAATCAATTTAATACAAATAAAATTGACAAAAAAATATATAAAACAGTTAAACTATAATAAAAATCCATTTACAAACTCATAATCAATATAACAAAAAAAACATACAATTAAACAGTACTTAATAAAAATCAATTTACAAACTCATAATCAATTTACAGTTTTACAAAACACTTGCAAGGGAAACTCATATACAGGCAGAGGATGCCATTCAACAAAATGAATTCAGATTGAAGAAGACTAATTCAAACTTGAAACGAAATGGAAAACCCCTTTGACAACTCATGACTTTTGTATCAATTAGGCAAAAGGGTAGTGTGCCAATTTAATTAGGAACCATTATCAAATGATACCATTTTTCTTACCTTACCAGTGTTATGGTTTAACATCTCCATTAAATGAGTGTTATGGTTTAACATCTCCATTAAATCAGTTGCCTATCATGTACATCTAACATTGGAGCAACTCACAATATAGTAAATGATTTTTACCAGCAGCATTGCCAAGTATTAGTTTAGACATCATCCAGGCATAGCATCAGACCATTGGTAATGTCCAATGTAAATTGTGCAACTCAATTTATTTCGAAGGAAACCAGATAGAAATTACAGCAATCAGTTCCATTCCATCCTGCTCCCATGTTAAAATGAGAACCATCAATATTTCCACATTTCAGCAGCAATAATAGCTACCATCCCAACTGGTCACATCGAAAGATACATGTCTCTGAAACACTAATATTATACTCCATTACCCAAGTGTGTATTAAAAGTTAGATTTGACATCAAATCATTTAAACTTTAAAACCCAGTAGCCAATGGCTAAATAACATGAAAACGTTCCATAATCACACACAAAGTCAGTAAGAATGTCAGTATTAATGGGAAAAAGGACGTTATGTCGAGATTGGTTAAGACTCTAGCGAATTTACCATATTTAAAAGGTTATTAAAACTAGTGAATTTACCATATTTAAAGAGTTATTAAATCTATGTCGAAATAGATTATTTAATATTGTAAATGTTGAAATATAATGTTTTACCTTGAATGTTTTTTTTTTTAATTGGAAAAGGATATTCTATACGAATTTAGTAGATTAACCATGTTTAAGATTATAAATATACATCCCGCAGCAAAACATTCAATTCTGTATGTATTAAAATTAGATATTTTAAATTTACTCAACGGCTCTATATTATTCATCTATTAAAAAAATTAAATACACATCAAATTTCAATGTCAACAATAAACGCACAAGCAACCAATTAAAGGATGAAATTATGCCCCTCATATTTTAAAAAATATGAAGTTAAAGCATATTGCTTGAGACGAAAGAATGGCATTGACTTTATTTGATTAAACCCTAAAATTTGTTACACGTTTAACGAAATACATGACGTCAGCGTTTTGTAATTTCAACGACAACGTAGACATTTATCAAACATTTTTAAATTTCCGCGTCCCAACGTTACTGACATTTCAAGGGCATACAGTACCAATTAATGAAAAAAAAAACAATTAAGAATAGCATAATTATGCTCCGTATGGTTTTAGAAGAATTTTGGGCTGTTGAGGTGATTTTGACGAGTTAGATATTTCTAAGTAACTGTTTCTCTCTAAATTTTAATAAACTCGAAAAAAAAAAATTTAACATGATCAGAGAATTTCTTCGCCGGTATCTTGTAACTTCTTCACCTCAATAGAAAGCTTAACTAAATTCAATTAATGGATAAATTGTTAGATCTATCTTTTCTGAGGGACGGGTATGTAGTGAGCTTCACCTAAATAGAAAGCTTAACTATAACTAAATTCAATTAATAAATAGAAAGCTTAACCAAATTCAATTAATGCATAAATTGTTAGATGTATCTCTTCTGAGAGACAGGTATGTAGTGAGTAAAAAGCTTAACTATAACTAAATTCAATTAATAGATAGATTGTTAGATCTATCTTTTCAGAGAGACGGTATGTGCTGAACTTTTACATGATTACAGCCTGTGCCTAGCTTACTGTGATATCCAACAAGTAAGAGATATGTATGAATTAGCTTACTTTGTTTTGATCCCATTTATATTGTGGGATATATAAGCTAATAATGGATGAATAAAAAGCCAATCTAGTCCATTATTATATTTTTTAGTTATATTTTTTTAAGAAAAAAAGTCATAATGTACCAGTGCATATTCAAAATTCATTCTATATCTTATTATTACATTCATAATCATAGTCTCCAAAAAAACTAAACCTTTGTACCCAAAAATGTTAGACATCTAGTGTTTACATTCGCTCAAAAATACAGCATGCAAGTGTCAATCCTAAAACCAAGTAGGTTAATAATTCTCAAAGACACGAACAGCATATTCACCAAAAGAAGCCTTGCAGAGATAAATTCAAGTTATCCAAAAACTGGCTGGTACCATGAAGATCCCCTATTCCAGGAAGACAAAAACTCAAAATTTGTCGCTAGCTTTTAGAAAAAATTGACTTCTTGTTTGCCCTGGAAGCACCCATTAACTCATAGTGCATTTCACCAAAAGACCCCTACAGTCATTTTTTATATATAAACTAATAATGAATTAATAGCAAAATGATTGGCTATTTCATTTTAAAATATATTTTCAAATCATATTTATTAATTTTAGTTATAAATAATATATTTTCAAATCATAGCATTAATCCTAGAACCAAGTAGGTTAATAATTCTCTTGGTATCAAAATGATGAAAGACAACAGCATATGCACCAAAAGAAAACCTTGTAGAGATAAATTCAAGTGACAGATCCGTCATTTGTGTTGTGCTGATCCAAAAACTGGTTGTTACCATGAAGATCCCCTGTTCCAGGATGACAAAAACTCAAAATTTGTTTCCAATTTTTAGAAAATTTTGACTGAACCATTTGCCTCGCTACCACGAAGCATCCATTAACTCAGAGTGCATTTCACCAAAAAAAACCCCTACAGTCCTTTTTTATATATAAAACAATAATAGATTAATAGCAAGATAATCTAGCACAATAAAATTATTAGCTATTTCATTTTAAAATATATTTTCAAATCATATTTATTAATTTTAATTATAAATAATATATTTTCAAATCATAGCATCAATTCTAGAACCAAGTAGGTCAATAATTCTGTTGGTATCAAAATCAAGAAAAACAACAGCATATGCACCAAAAAAAAAAAAAAAAACCTTGCACAAATAAATCCAAGTTACATATCCATCATTGTGTTGTGCCGATTCAAAAACTAGCTGGTACCATGAAGATCCCATATTCCAGGAAGGCAAAAACTCAAAATTGGTCTTTAGTTTTGAGAAAAAATTGACTGAACCCTTTGTAAATTTGTCCCTGTTAAACCCTTTGCCCAGCAGCAGGAAGCATCCATTAACTCATAAATGCATTTCACCAAAAAACCCCATGCAATCAATTATTATATATAAGCTAATAATGACCATGCAGCCAATTATTATATATAAGCTAATAATAAATTAATAACCAGATGATCTATCTCAATAAAATTGTTAGCTATTTCATTTTAAAATATATTTTCAAATCATATTTATTAATTTTAGTCATAAATAATATATTTTCAAATCAAATTTATTAAATTTAGTTATAAATAAAATGGTTTAAATTTATATAATTAAAAAACTAAAAAACGAAAAAAAAGATTTAATCTAATTAATTTTGAAATGATTCATAATAATGATATTACTATCATTATTATGTTATAAATTATCTTTAAAAAAAATTAATCTATATTCATTTTAATATCACATTCACATTTATTAATTTTCAAAAAAAACATATTTTAACTTCAATATTATTAATTATAAAAAAATACACTTTATTCATAATATCATTATTATATTCTAAATTATCTTTAAAAAAATACATTCCCATTTATTAAATTTCAAAAAAAACATATTTTAACTTCAATATTATTAATTGTAAAAAATACACTAATTATCAAAGATCAAAGACTTGGTTTTAGCAAAAAGAAAAATATATCAATTAACATAATATGTAATTAACAAAGATCTATCTTCCCATCTAATCAGTTCAATATTTATTCACTAAAAAAGATCTATCTTCCCATTAAAAAATGTCATATATTTATTAAATGTGAACATCTATTAATAAAAAAAATACAAGATAACTAGTAAAAATCGACACCTTGGTTTATTTCCAGGTTTAACCTGGAGCACCCCCAAAGTTATTATGAACAGACAGCAACTTATATTTTCTAACTCTCATTTTCACAAATTTATTATTCTTTTTCTTCTTGAAATTAACCTAGCTTTACTTGGAAACTGTTCATGCAGTAAATCAGGACAAAAGAATAAATATCTAGACGGTCTGCCTGATTCAAGAAAAAATACAGATACAGGCAATCACAAGTTCCAATGATAGTCTACCTGATCCTTCCGGAGTTATCTACCCAGCTTACAGAAAGCTTCTGCAGTTTATTGTTTATTTTTATTGTTGGAATTTGGTTAAAAAAAGTCAAAAAGTTACGTAGTTGTAGAGTGTTTGAATTGTATTTTTGATAGTGGAAATAGATTCAGCACATAGTAATTTTGATAGTGGAGTGTTTGAATTGTATTTTTGATAGTAGAAATAGATTCAGCACATAGTAATTTTGATAGTGGAAATAAATTCAGCACTATCAAAAACCCTTATAACACCCAAAATACTGAAGTTTAACAACTGTAAACAAAATTCTGATAAATTAAAAAGAAAAATACAGGCCATCAAAAATTGCAATCACAAGTTCCAATAATAATAATCTACCTGATCCTTCCCTTGAGGAGAAAAAATGCAGCCCATCAAAAGTTGCAATCACAAGTTCCAATGATAGCATCCTGCCCTTGAGGAGAAGAAATGCAGGCCATCGAAAGTTGCAATCAGGTTCTGAAGAATATACAAAACAAACCAAACGGGACTAAACGGATCTTCTACCCTCTCTTCAACTCCATAGAAAAATACATAATTTTATTGCAAAAATAGAATTCCCAATCTGTTGATTTACCATAACCGGAAGAAAATGCCAAAAAAACAGAGCAAAGGCCTCCAATTGCAAAAATAGAATTCAGTCGTCTCCTTCAACAGAAGAATTTATCAAAAATAGAATTCAGTTTCCTTCGACAGAAGAATATGTGAATTTATCATAACAGTTATCGACCAGAAGCAAATACCATAAAGACAGAGCAAGAGATTCTAATTACAAAAATAAGATTCACAATCTCCCTCAACAGAATTTACATAACACTGATGGAAGAGAAGCAAATGCCTTTAAAAAAAAAAAAAAACAAACATAGCAAAAACCTCTAATTGCAAAAATAGAATTCAGGCTCTTTCAACAGAATTTACCATTACACTGACCAACCAATTGCATAAAGCCTCTAATTGAAAAAATAAAAGAACAAAAAGCCTCTAATTGCAATAATAGAATTCACTATCTGCTTCAGCAGATTTACCATAACACTAGAATTTAGCATAGCACTGATCAACCAGAGGCAAATACCATAAATAACCAGAGCAAAAGTCTATGCCACCAATAATAAATAACCGAAGTAAAAGTCTATGCCACCAATAATAAATAACCAAAGTAAAAGTCTATTGCACCAATACGCAATCCATATTTGTGACTCTCCAAAGCATATTACGGACCATCCCCTTTGCGATTCTCCTACCTATATCTGTGATTGGTTTTTTCTTTGCAGCAGGACTCATTGGGTAAACTATTCCACTAATTGTGTAAACTATAAATTAACTCAATCAACGAATTTTCGGCGACCACCACGATGGTAAAACCTCGTTACAAAGAAGACGGCTTTGTGATTACAGCTAAATTTCAGGATACAAGTGGAGTCAAGAGTTAAGAACATTTTATAGCAGAGAATTTAATGAAAGCGAATCAGAGAATTTTTTATCTGCATCTGGGGCTTAATTATGCAAGCTAATCTGAAATTAATCATATATAATATAACTCAAATCAAAGAATATTCAACAACCTCCATGATCATTGAACGTCGTGACAAAGAAAACGATCTCGCAATTACAGAAAACAAAACCAAATTCAACCAGTGGATTAAAGATTGAAGAACATTTCGTAGCAGATAATTCATTCCCAATGGGTTATTAAGGATTTCAACGCTAAATTCAACCATATATATGAATAGGCAGAAGACACACAATACTGACCGATACAAAAGCCCCTAACACATTTTGAAAGAAAATTACTCAAAACAGAGAATTTGTTTGTATAACCAACAGCCTAAAGAGGCCCGAAAGTAAATAAGCTTTCAGATGACCTGATCTGATCTGATCATTGGCCAGAAACTACATGCAGCAGCAGCAACATAAACGCTTGCAAATCATTCAAACCCTACATAGAGGGGTCACACCCTGTGAACCACAAAATACACTCCAAAGATCTAGCAGAACATCCCCGGGAATACAATGAAACCCCAATATATTCCCCTCTCTGCAATGAAATCATCTTATTCATTCGAGAACGCCAGGTTTTTTTTCTAAATATAAACCCATCATCAAATTCGACCAGAGAATAATACATCGGTTCTTGTCCTTCCAAAAGTAGAAGGAGTCTCGAATATTTTCAGATCCAGGATTTAGAACCTCAGAATCTTATCGGCCTTCACGAGAGGGTTAGCCTTGGCGATGGCTTCCCGCCCGGTGGTCTTGTAATCGTACGAGCAGTTGTGTTTGTCGGAGTACCTGTGGAGGGCGCAGAACATGTCGCCGCAGCGGCACCTGAATCCGGTGAGCCCCACGCGTTTTCGGCAGGAAAAGCAGCGGTTCGTTTGGCGTGGCGGAAGGGGAGGGGGGTTTTGCTGTTGCTGGGGTTCCAGTTGGTGAACGGCCGTGCTGCAAGAAGGGCCGGCCCCGTCGACTACCAGATATTCGGATCGAATCTCCTCGGCACCGCCATCAGGTCTCGGGATAGCAACCTCGCCCTGAATCGGCTGCTGCTGCTGCGGCTTGTCGAAGGACGATTTGGGGGAGTTGAGCAGCACGAATTCGCGGTAGCACTTGGAGCAGAGGCTCATGGTGGCCGGACTTCCGAAGAAGCCACAGTTGTTGGCACAGCGCATGAGCCCTTCCGGGACCTGGCAACCGGTCTCCTCCTGGTTCCAGCTTTCCTGGGCCATTATATTCAGGAGCTCTCGAGTTCGAATCCAATGGAACAAAGAACGAAAAGGCAAAAGCCAAGAAAACCCCAAATCACTACAGATTTCGCTGAAACAAGGCTCGATCTACTCACTCGACGAGAGAATCACACAGGGAGACCAAAGAGGCCTTGGAAGGATTGAAGATGAAAGGGGTGAACTGAAGCTCGGATTTTATGGGCTACGAGAGCGCCTAAACGGCCACCGGATTTAATGAGGAGTCGCTGCGAAAATTCTCTTTTGGGTCGGCAGATCTGCGGAAACTGCAATGCGTCGGCGTCTCAGCCCCCTCTCCCTTACTCCCCACGCGCAATACGACCGCAGCCGTTCTTTCTCTTTCTCCCGTATAGCCGTCCCTTCTGACCCGAGCAGCCGGCGACCCCGTGTACATGAGACCAAAACCTTGCCACGTGCCCAAACGACAGCGTGGCATCATCTTGTCTCTGACACGTGTCAGTTAGAGTCCCGTCTACGCATGGAAGACTCCGCGTCCGGGCTGCCCGGCCGCCCCACCTCCCGGCAGCTCTGGGGTAGCCGCCGGCCGCGTCTCGGTGTGGCCGTGCACCTGACGCGGATGCCACGTCCTCCTGAAAGAAAATAAATAATATATTCCAGGCGCACTAGGCAAATTTTTCGTTTGCTTTATTCACCCCTCCGAAAAATACTACTAATTTGCCGGTGGCTTCCACGCCAACTTATCCTCTCTTTATTAATGCTTTCCGACTTCCACAGCATCTTACCGCTAAAGTAACTTCGTGGCTATTTATATTCCAAATCTAGATATTTAATGTAATTTGGTCAAATATTCCAATCCCATACCGCAATTTCCAAGTGCTTTTTTTTGTTTTTTTGTTTTTTTGTTTTTTTTTCCCTTGTCTATATTAGGAGAGAGGTAATTTAATTTAATTTAATCTAATCTAGTTTAATTGGTATGTGGAATTTCGACAACGATCGAGATCCAATAGATTCTCATGGATGATGCCCTCTTGCGTGGCATGATGGCCAACTGGCTCTTAAGGTTATGATGCTTCAAAATCGACCCCGGTTAAGTTAAGTTAGGTTAGATATGCTTCTTGAGCTAATGGATTGTGTACACGTCCATGACTACGTACGAGATGTGGGGTGGGGCATACTTTCACATGGCCTAAGTCTTGTCATGTCATGGCCCTAAAACAAAATTATGTTAAATCATTATTTTATAATGTTTATGAGTTTGAAAAACGTAGTGGTTGGCTCACTTTTTTTTTTATTATTATTATTCGAAAAAGGGTGAAAATTGAAAATATTTCATTCACATCATTTGGGATAGGTACATTGCACTCTGAAATATAAGAATCCAGTTGTCCTTTAGATGTTCGTAGTCAAGGGGTAATCATGGCCTCAAAATCATTTATAATTTTTTTATTTTTTTTCTGGATTTTCTTTCCATATTTATGTTTTTGGGAAAAAAAAATCCCAAAGAAAAAAAAAATATATATGATAAACAAAAATAAGACGCAACTCAAAAAAGCAGATTCAAAAATAATTTATTTAAAATTTTGAGCCTCTGTAATATCGAGTATGTTATCTTTAAGTAATTGAAAATAAATAGTAAACTTAGCCGTCCTATGTGTTGATATATTACAAGTTTTAAAAAAATTGGATGGCTATTCTGTAAAAAGAACCAACTCGAAAGTTTAATCAGTTGAAGTTTTTCTTTTGAAGTTGATGTGTGATCTTGTTTTATTAGTTACAAATATGAGTTCCACTCACCTAGTCACCTAAAGTAATTTGTGATCTTACTCTATTATTTACAAATACGAGTTCTACTCACCTAGAGTGATTGAATATATGTTGCATTTGTTTATTTTGCTAATAGAATTTGAGAATTATTTTGTATTTATAGTGTTATTTTTTATCAATTAATTAGTATAGATTTATTTTAATTATAAATTTATCAAGAAATACCACTTTATCCATATAGAGCCCATATTAAATCATTTAAGAATTGTTTAATATTATATGTGCCTTATTGAGTTATGCTAAAAGGTGATCTTACTTTTGAACCAAATTTCCTTTCAGATCAAAGATTGAATGCATTTTTCTAGGTGATCCAACCTTTGGACCAAATTGCCTTTTAGATCAAAGATTGAATGCATTTTTCCAAGCGATCCGACCTTTGGACCAAATTTCCTTCTTTTTTTCCCAAGGAACAATCATAATTTTATTAATGAAAACAAAATTACTTGTTGTAGATGTTTGCAAAGCATTCCATCAAGTCAGTCTAAGACTGGTGATCACAGAGCCATACTAAATAAATAACTTAAAAATAAAGAGAAGTAGGTTACCCTTTTCTCCATTTCTTCTTTTCTACTTTCCGTCATTCTCCTTGAGATGGCGTGGTTGATTCAAGTGCTATTTGGTTTTCTTCTTCCATTCTTGGATTGTCCTTCTCTAATTCTGAGCTTCCTGAAACATGGTGACGTTTGGAACCCCCCAAATCCTTTGCTTTAGGAATCCTCTCCGACTACGCTGTGGGGGTTGGGATTCTTGACACTTCACGATTTGCTTCCTCCTTTTCTACACTTTCTTGTGTATTCTAGATTTCCTCATTGGTAGGGGGGGGGGAGCGGGGTGCGCATTTCTTCTTCATCCTTTTCATCTTCGGGCAAATGATGTGGAAATTTCCATCCTTTAGGTTCCTTTCCTAGTTTCTTCTTCCTTTGTGGCTCTTTCTTGGCATCGGGACATGTATTTTGAAAATGTCATGTATGTCGGCATATTTAACATCTGAAGGTCGTGTTCTCAAATTCTAGGAACTATGTCCAACTTTTCTTGTTGTATATCAAGTGAATGTGATCCGACAAAACCTTTGTTGAGGTCCACCTCCACACATATTCTGGCGAAAGTGTAGATTTGTTCTTCCATTCTTTGTGTATATATCTTTATGTATCGCCCTAATAGGTCCCAATGCCTTCTAGAACTTTTTGATGCCAAAAATGTAGGGGAAGATTATGCAGTCTAACGCAAACCGGTATTTTATACTACCATTGTATTTGCATCAAATTCTGGGAACCATGGGGTAATTAAAAGTCTCGTAGATCCCCAAAAACATGGTCCTTCTTGTAGAATATATTTTCGTTCCTCCAATGATGCAAACTTTACTATGAAGAAACATTTGGAACATAGGTGAATCTCGTAGTTTGTTGTCCAAGTTGTGAAGATCCAGTGAAATAGATCCATTGGTTTTGGCCAAAAATTGTTTAATCTGCATATAACAGCTTGGGCTTCATATGTTGAGCACAAATCATTTGTTTTTGATAGATCTACATCAATGTTGGTACTTGATTCAGCTGCTCCACAATATAGGGGAAAGGGATATTGTGTGTCTACTCCAGATTAGTTGATGCAACAGGTTTTCCTTTAAGGATGTCTTTGAAAGTAAAGCCTCCATTGACATGTCCTTGATTCAAATGTTTTCCTTTGGGAAGAATAGATCCAGACACACCCCATGCACCCTTTGTTTTGCTTGATCCAAGAGATCCAACCCACAATCTCAAATTTAATATGATGGCAAAGAACAGAGAAAAATTGTAATCTTGTATTCTCATATCATCCTACATTGATTTTCCTCCGCATATCAGACATTGAAGGTACATCGAAATGCCCAGCTTATGCAAGATATTTTTTTTCAATTGTTTAACACTTTCAGATTCCCAGATCCAAAGGAATATTGATTTTCCAACTAGGGTTTTTATAAATAGTTGGAAAGATGTCTGTGTTTCCAGATCTAGAGTCCTTTCTTTACTTTGGTGTGTATCAATGTTTGTTGGGCGCAACCTAACTTGGATTAGAATTTGGCTAAGAACTTCGCATTTTGAGGAGTGGAGCACAAAGTGGACTGTGCAACGAATCATTTTAAATATACCGTGTGGTGCCATAGGGGCTTCAAGGTGGGTCGAAGCCCCTCCTTTTTGTAAAGTGCACTATGTTGTAAAGGGTTGTGGGTCATATTTGCTTGTTTTGGGGAGCCCATGGTATTTGGACCATGGTATTGTAATGATGTAAATCGATGATGTAATAATATATAAAGGGATGTGATGTTATTTTTAGGAGATAACACATGACATGATAGAGGGTTAAGGGTGAATTGTGACCTGTATTTTGTAGCGAAGGGAAGGCTCTGTAGCTGAGTGTGCAAAGACTTGGGAAGATTTTGCAGCTTAGTGCGCAGGTCTAAGAACTAATTTTATTCAAAGATCCATCATAATAAAGAAGTATTTTGGGAACAATATTATGGTGTTCTTATGTTTTTTCTGTATCTATTTGCTTAATATTTGTTTTTACGAAGTAGTTATTTCAGCTTACATGATATGTCAGCGTAGTAATGGTTTATGGATTTATATGACATGTTTTTGTGATTAATTGAATGTGGTGAAGTAATTTATTAGTTGTAATTCGAAGATAACATAAAAGTACCACATCTCCTTGTCCCTCAAGCTTGCAAAAACTTGGTTCTGCATCCATAGTCACTTCGGGTGAGACTGCAATCGGCTTGTAGGTCGTTTCCTAAAGGGCCAGTGATCAAGGGTTTTGTTGGTGTGCAATAAGTCTGAACCTGGGTCAGCCCAAATCAACCCATCAAATAGTTTCATTGTTGGGACCAGGATTTGTTTGAGGGATATGTGGATGTGGCATCTGTCGAAGAAGGAAATTCAAGATTGGATAGTCCTGAAAGAGCGAGAATTTGCAGATCAAGAAAACCAAAATCCTTGTCTGACATCCAAAGCTTGTTACATAAGTATATTTTCACAGAGCAATACGAAGTTTTCTTCGTTTCCTTTTTATTGAGTTGTACGAGTGGATATCAAGGTCTTCTGAAAGAAAGGATTATTTTAAGCGTGACGAACCTACGGTGTGGATTCTTGAGCTGATACAACGACTCAAGGGCACTGACAACAGGATTTCAAGGGCTATTGACTTCTGGATTGATAGCATCTTGGTAGGATTCATTATTGAGTTTGCAGTAGACTCGATTGTGTCCTACATCGAAGCAGAACGACGATTCTTCAAAGGACTTCAAGGTAAGTACTTAAAGTCTTTGAAATTTTAGATTAAGATTCTTCTGTGTGAAAATGGAGTTTTACAAATGCAATCAGATTGATAGTTTACTTATGTTTGGAAGAAGAGAAAGTAAAGTTGAGCAAGAGAGCGGCATAACACGAAGTGGAAAGAGATACAGAGTAGATACCATAAAGAGGTATCATGGACAAGATCCAAAGACTTTTGTAGAGACTGGTTATCATCCTCTTTTGAGTGAATTTAAAAGTGAAAGAGAAGAAATCCACCCCCAGGTAACTTCGTAGTATTCCCCCTCCCTGCCTGAGAGTCCGCTAAATCCAGAATACATCAATATCCAAGGTATTTGTGGTTTCCCTACTCCCCCTACCCCTCCTACACCCCCCCCTCCCCCTCCCCCTTGCCCCCAAATAAGAGGTATGGCTGACGATATTAAGCTACATGTTTTCAGAGCATCTGGATTGGAGCATCCAAAGCAGTTTTGGTTTTTATGTGAAGCTATATGGACCGCAAAGCAGATCAACGATGAAAATATAAATAAGGTGTATCTCATTACAATGATACGAGATAGAGAATTAACGTGGTATATGAAGTATTCATCTAATCATAACAAAACGTTTGCAAAAATTAAAACAACATTGGTAGGAGAATTTAAGAAGTCGAAGTCTCGGTCACAGTGCATCACTGGGTTGAAAAAAAAAAAACCTATTGAGTCTATTTGGGAGTTAGATCGGAGGTTTAAGTTGTTATTGGATCAGGTAATATTCGAAAAATCTCCACAGCAACATCAAGAATGGTTTATAGTTGCGCTGCTACTGCATATCAGATTTCCATTGATGCAACAGAAGATAGGAACTCAAGTTGAAGCTCTGGAGATTGCGATGAAGTTGGAAGCTTCACCTATAGGAGATACCAATGCAGGTATGCAACAAATTTAGAATCAGTTGTCGAACCTGACCCTGTAGATCCAACACATCAAGAAAAGAAAGGAAGTTAGAGAAGAAGTGTGGTGTATGAAGTGCAGATCAGAGGGTCATTCTAAAGAACAATGCCATGTCTTCAAGGATTACATGCCTAGTGGAGCACCTAATCCTTTGAATGCAGGATCTAGTATGTTGTGCAAGATATGTAAGGCTAAAGGTCAACATCGTTCAGAAGATTGCTACTTGTTACAGAAATATGTGCAGACTCCAAGGAATCTATATTGCAAGTTCTGTAAATCAGTGGGACATTATGAGAATAACTGTCAAAGTTATGACCTAATGATGGAGCGCAATGCTGACACTTATAGAATGTAATCAAAAGAGCATGGACATGAGGACAATGGATGACGCGGTGGTCGAGGAGGTTACCAAGGAAGAGGTCGAGGTGGTGGAGCTAGTCGAGGACGTGGACAAATAATTTTCTATAACTGCGGCCAGCCAGGTCATTTTGCAAGAGATTGCCAGAGCCCCACTATGACATGTAAGTACTGTAAATATTTTGATCATGTAATTGAAGAATGTCTTGCACTTATGACAAAGATGCAAGAAAAAAGGAACCAGTAGCCGAAACAGAATACTCAAATGATGACTGCTGAAAGGAGGACCGATGAACCTTGAATTAGTTTTGTCACTAGAAGTGGAGCTACGGCTGGTAGTGATAAGGAGGATGGAAAGAAGGAATTTGAATATGCATGGGTTAGAAATATTGTGGAGAAAGTTCCTATTTTTGATATTCAGAAAGAAAATATGGAAGCAAAGCAAAGTTATGGATGTTGGGGCTTCGACCTCTAATGCATAGCCAAAGCCTGATCAGAGAAGCAATTGCGATGTATCATCAGCTTTGATGTATAATAGAGCTCCGACACAGGATCAAGCTCTGACACAAGACCAGGATGCGATAAGCCAAGTAAGTATTTTAAGGTCTTTTCTACTGACTTGTATGAAATTTTTAAGTGATCATAAGGATGTAGAAGGGCTATAGGAGTTAATATATTCATGTGCATCAAAAGTAGCACCGCGAAGTGAGATGCACACAATTAATAATTTTCATAGATAGAAGAGAATTGGAAGAGAAATGAGGCTTAGTGCGCAGATAGGAGAGTATGGGATGGATCAAGTTATCCTGGATTTGGGATTTGATGCTAATGTCTTGACGAAGCAGACATGGGAATTGATGGGTAAGTCGAAGCTACAGTGGTCACCTATTCAGTTAAGGATGGAAAATCAATAAAATATCTTTCCTATGGGAAGACTACCAGGTGTCATAATGGATATTGAAGGGGTGTGCACTAGTGCTGATTTTGAAGTAATAGATATTGTTGATGACAGTAACCCTTAGCCCGTGTTTCTTAGACTTGATTGTGTAATTGACAATATGGACATAATCAATTTTAAGAAGAGACAAATGATATTTGAAGGAAACAATATGAGAGTGATTGTTCCCTTGTATCCATCGGAAGGAGGAAGATAAACAGAAGCAGTTAGAGAAGAATATTGTGCATCAGACATAGAAAACATTTATCAAATGACAGTGAAGGAACAATGTTGGGTTAACCCTACTGCAAAAGGAAAGCTGAGTTGGGAGCATGATAGTTCTTGTACCTCAGATTTAGAAGAAGAGTTGAAGAATTGGCAGAATAGGCTGCATGAAGTATCCACAAGACGTTGTTTAAGAATTACCAAATCGGTTTGTTGTATAATGTCTAAGGTATGTGAAATTCCTTCTTATGATGGCATAGGAGATGTGAATACTTTTCTTAGTAATTATGAAGAACAGGTTCCAAAAAATAAAAGGTTGTTAACCTTGGATGTAGCTACGAAAGCCAACCCTTCTAGATGGTGGAATGCACACAAGTATACTATAGGAGGTTGGTAGGAATGTCAAAGATTGATGTGGATAAGGTTTGGACAAATAGAAATAGAAATGGAGACAAAATATCATGGTCGAACTAATCCTAGGGAGAATATCCAACTATGCACTTCAGCATGGAAGGAGATTCCACAGCAAGAGTGGGTACATGGATTCATTCATATATTGGAGACAAATCCTAAGAACTGGTACCTAGAAACAGAACTTCAATATGGTACCGAGAATTCAGCAGACATGGTTGATGGATTCATATTAACTTTCAGCTTTCAGGATGATTTCCCACACATAGATTTGGATCTTCAGCTAGTCAAGAAGAAGATATTTGAGAATGTCACCTCGGTGACATGGCAACAACCTCATTGGGCTGCACAGATATAACATGCATTGGAATGCTATAACATTATTGCAGATGGAGAAGAAGAAGATCCTCACAACATCAACATAACATAATCAAAAGGATATCACGAAGTCACTAGACCTGAGATAGAGATACCAGACATAATGAAGCCACTGAAGACTAAGAAGGTAAACATAGGATCATATGAGTATCCCAAGTTTGCAACAATAGGAGACTACTAGGATGAAGAAACAGTCAGTAAAGTTACAGAGTTACTTCATGAATATCAAGAAGTGTTCCCCACCAATTTTTTAGATATGAAGGGTGTAATAGGATATCTAGGAGTCATGAAGATTCCTCTGAGGCCTGATGCAAAGCTAGTCAAACAAATACCTTACAAACTGAACCCGAAGTATAAGGAGAAAGTGAAATTAGAGCTTGATAAGATGATAGCAGCAGGGATTATTGAACCTGTAGAAGAATCAGAATGGGTGAGTGTTAAGGTGGTGCAAGAAAAAGAAGACTCAAGGGGAAATTAGGATATGCGTTGATCTAAGAAAGTTGAATGATGCATGTTTACATTATCTATTCTCTACCCCTTCCACAAATGAAGTGCTGGACAATGTATGAGGCCAGGAAATTTACTAATTTATAGATGGATTCTCAGGTTATCATCATATTAGGATTGCACCTGAAGATCGAAATAAGACCACATTTACTATAGAATGGGGCTCATATCAATACACAATCTTACATTTTGGATTGAAGAATTCCCCTGCTATATTTTCTAGGGTGATGATCGCAGCTTTTAAGGAGTACATTGTGCCTAGCTTGAGGATTGCATCTTTTACAGATATGGCAGACCCTGAGATAATGGAGGAAATAATGTCGTAGTTGTTTTCTTTGGAGGAAGATAGATTTATAGAAGGATTCCATCATAAGGTGCATAAAGCAAGAGAAAAGGCCTGGCATGACATACATATTAAGTAGAAGAAGTTCCAGATAGGAGACCTCATCCTCGTTTATGACCATAAGTTTGTGAAATTTTTAGGAAAATTCAAGATGCATTGGTTGGGCCCATACATCATCAAGCATATCACTGATGGAGGCGTTGTTCAATTATCGAATTTGAATGGAGAATTGGTTCAAGGAAGAGTAAATAGTAGCATGTTGAAATTATATAGGGACAACCCTGGCCCTACATATTCGCTCTGAAGAAGAAAGGAGAAAAGTCTTAGTGCCACCTGCAGTTGAAAGTGGGCACTAGACTATAAACTACGATGCAGAGAGAGATTCGATAGAGGAAGCTTCTTTGCTACAATCTGGATTGTGTCGAAGTTCGGTTGTTCACTACAATATGGGATGTGTCGAAGTTTACCGAAAAAATATGACTGTTAAAAGGGAAATTTTTTGTTGGAATGTGCAGGAAGATTGATTTTTACGAGATCTTAATGAAAATGTGCTTGAGGGTTTGTAAATTGCAAGTGTTAAAAATTGAATTTTTGTGATCTTTTATGTTAAATTTTTAAACACATAAAGCATGAATTTAAAACTCTGAAATAACGGAAACAACAGACAAATGCACCATAAAAATAACCACAACAGAACAAGTGATGAAGGATTTCACCCCTCATGGGCTATGTCTCCTCAGTCCAGCTTCCAATGGCTTGGCCCTATATCATTATGCTCAAAATGGTGATTACATACATTTGCAGTGCTCAAATGGCTTCAAAACCTGTTTCATCAGCTCTAGAACTGTCAAAAATGCCTGTCTAGCCTCTTTGTGCTCCAAAATTGGTTCAAAACTGAAGAATTCATGAGCCTCCCTAGCTTTGCTGCTAATCATACCACAAATTCCCCAAAATCCAGAACTGTCCTACAAATTCTCCCTGATTTCAGTTAACCGAGCACCATTTTGGTGAAAATCTGGGTGAAATTGTCGAATAGTTAATTTTCATAATGTCGCCTTAAATCTGAATTTAACACCAGCTTAACCAACAGTTTAAATTATATTTTAATTAAAAAAAATGAGTTTCGGTGGGCTTCGCCGCGTCGTGCTCTTGGTTCCCAGCTATGGTCGTGTGGTGTATAATGGGGAACCCCTGGCCCCTTACCCCAAACCTCCACCAATATAAAGTTTAAATAAAGGTTTGTTCGTAAGGTTTAACAATGAGAACTGTGGCCCCAATGGTTAATACGTTGAGCTGTCTGATGCTAGGTCCGACGGTCAATTCCGCGGAGGTGTGGTTTGGAACCTAAAATTTTTTTGGTGGCCCCCGTGTTGCCACGTGCTGGCCTCCGATTGGGCCACGTGGCAGCATGTGGTTGGCCACCAAACAACCAACCAAAATATGCCAACAAGCACCACCATAATTCAGAAAAGTGGCAAGGCCTGATTGGCCCAACGAACCCAATCAACCTTGCCCAGTCAACCATGCGTAGTCAGCTATATAGACTGTTGACTGGGCAGCGTGCACAATTTCTTTTCAAAAAATTTCTTGTTTGGGAAAATGACAAAAACATGTTTCCAGAAGCATATGACGTCAGTTTTTCGCGAAACGAGTTGTGTCAGATTCATAATGACGATATCTACATGGTCGATCAAGTTCCACACCATTCCGAAAACTTTCATTTTTGAGCATATTTTTTAGCACTTGATCACTCCTCCCCACTGGAAGCTTTTGGACCCCAAAAGATCACTTTCATTTGTTCAGTAGATGAGGGTAAAGTTCCCTCACCTTTCCAATCTTGATCCATTTGGATTTTCTTGGATTTGTTCCTTTGAGCCCCACACGAAGGTACTCCACATTCCCTCATTTTGAAGACCTTGCTCTTCTGTCAAGAATGGTGTCTTGCTATAGTTCATCAAGGTATTCAGGAGAAAAATCCTCAAAGGAAGGAATTTGAACATTTTCTCCTTGATCTTCAATCAAAGGTGGTTCATAGAACCTTAAGTTCTCAACATTAACAAAAACATAATTAATTTCCATATATGAAGGAAAATCTAACCTGAAGGCATTATTACGAATCTTTTATAAAATTCTGAATGGACCATATTGAATTGGCTTCAATATTTTACCTTCTCCTTGAAGCTTTTCTTTACTAATGTGAAGCCAAATTTCATCATCGACTTGGAAATTGAGATCTACATGATGCTTATCGTGCCTTTTTTTGTACTTGACTTGGCTCTTTTCTAGTTGTTCTTGAACTGCTTGATGCACCAATTGGATTTGTTCAATGAATCTATTAGCTTTGTCTACGTCAATATGACCATCAATAGCAACATCCTTTCCAAAAATTAAATCCAAAGGATATTTAGGCAAGTATCCCAAACATGCCTCAAATGGCGATGTTTGATTTAAAGAGTGCTTGGCCAAGTTGTAAGAATGCTAAATATAGTGCAAGTTTTCATCCCACAACTTAGGATGCTTGTTGTAATAACCGCGAAGAAGATGTATCACCATCTTGTTCGCCACCTTTGTTTAATCATCTGTTTGCGAATGAAATGTTGTACTCTTTTTCAATTTAGTGTCCATGAATCCCCACAAGCTTGACCAAAAATTCCCAACAAAGCGAGAATCTCGATCACTAACAATGGATGTGGGAAATCCAAAATGCACCCATACATTCTGAAATAATAACTGAGCAGTTTGTTCAACTGTAATTTTCTTTTTACATGGCATCAAAATACACATTTTGCTAAACCTATCCACAACTAAAAAAGATAATCATGATTCATTTTTGACATAGGAAGACTTCCAACAAAGTCCATATAAACACTCTCCCATGGATGAGAAGGTACTAGAAGTGGTGTGTACAATCCTAAATTTCTATTGCTAGGCTTACTGACAACACATAATGAACAACCTATAATAAAACATGACACACTTTCAAGCATACGAGGCCAACAAAAATACCTCTGTAAATGTTACTTACACCGAAATGACCAACAATAAGAGAAGTATGTGCCTCTCTCATAATGTTGACTCTTTCTCCCTGTGGAATACAAATCTTACCAAGATGGTACAACAAGTTATCATGCATGTGATAATCCAATTACTCTACTTGGTTCCCTTGACTTAAAGTTGCATATACATCTTGAAAATCACTATCTAAAGCATATTGTTCAACATAGCTATCATGCAAAACAGAATTATGCTTAAGAATAGTAGCAGCACTAACAATAGCCTAGAAAGCATGTCAACAACTTTATTGTAGATACCTTTCTTATACCTTATCACCAAGTGGAATTGTTGAAGAAAACCCATCCATCGAAAGTGTCTTGATTGCTGCAACGTTATTTGTGATTGCAAGTATTGCAATGGTTGATGATCAATGTGAATGATTGTTTCCTTATCCATCAAGTAGTGTTTCCACTTTTTCACACTTTGCACTAATGCATACAATTCCTTTTCATATGTAGGATAATTAATCACTACACCATTAAAAGTTTCTGAATGAAAACAGATGGGCTTACCATGTTGCATGAGGATCGCACCCATGGCATAGTCACTAGCATTTGTCTAAATTTCAAATGTCTGTCTCAAGTCTGTAAGTGAAAGTACTGGGTTTGAACTGATCTTTTCCTTCAATGCATCAAACACCTTTTTCTATTTACCTCCCCACTAGAAGACCCGCTTCACACTTGTCAATGCATGCAATGGAGCTGCAATAGAAAAGAAGTCAGCAATAAACTTCCTCCAATTTTGGGTTGCTCCCAAAAATCTTCTTACCTCTGTAACTTTGGGCTTTGGCCAATTCAAAATGACACCAGCCTTGGAGGGATCTATTTTCAATTCACCTCCTCCAACAATATGACCCAAATACCCTAAAGAAGTTTTTTCAAACTCACACTTTGACATCTTAAAAAAAAAACTATTCTTTCTTCAAGACATCAAGTACCTTTTTGACATGCATGACATGTTCTTCACGAGATTTATTGAAAATCAAGATGTCATCTAAGTAGATTAACACAAAATCATCTAGAAATGGCTTCAATACATTATTCATCACATGCATGAAGGTAGCAGAAGCATTGCAAAGACCAAAAGGCATAACTAGCCATTCAAACAAACTTTGTTCTGTTTTGAATGTTGTCTTCCATATGTCACCTTCAACAATTATAGTTTGATGATAGCCACTCCCTAAGTCCAACTTAGTAAAATAATTTTCATCTTTCAATTGATCAAGTAAATATCAATTCTAGGAAGTGTGTAACGATTATTTAACATAATTTTGTTCAATGCGTGGAAGTCCACACACATGCGCCATGTTCCATCCTTCTTTGGCACCAAAACAATAGGTGACTCGCATGGCGAAGTACTTGGTTTGATGATCCCTTTGTCCAACAACCCTTGAATTTGATTTTTAATTTCTCCACTTTCCATTATTGACATCTTGTACATGCCAATGTTAGGAAGAGGAAAATCTTGCTGCAATTGTATTTCATGTTGGATTCCCCTCTTGGGAGGCAATCCTTTTGGCTCGTGAAACATCTCATCATATTGGATAGCAACCTCAACCAAATCATATTTAAATCTTGAGTCACAACCTTGAAAAGCTTCATTCTCAACATCATTATTTTGTTTGACCATTAAACACACAAAATTCTTGCTAGAAATGAGTCTCTTCATTTGTCCGACATTTACAGGTGAAAGATTTAATTTTTGTCCATGTGCTCTAACAATGTACTCAATACCATCTTTAAACAAGTGATACTTGTTTTCATGGCGATGAAAAATAGCTTTCCTATCATACAAATATGGGCTTCCCAAAACAATTCCGGAAATATCAAGTGGAACTAACATAGTTACCGATCAAATAGGAATTATTACCTCAAAACGAGAACTCTAGCCCAAAAAAAACTCAAAAAACATGAAAAAACAACCCAAAAACGAAAAGTGTGTCTTCGAGAACACACTGTTTTTTTAGGGTCAAATTTCAACATTTTTTTTTTTTTTTCAAATTATGCTAAAAACCAATTTTTTTCTTGAAAAAAGGATTGAAAAAACACCCTCGAAACAAAAAGTGTTGATGGTGGAATAACGTCACCAATTTTTTTGTGTGCAAAAAACAACCTGAAAATGAAAAGTGTTGATGCTGAAATAACGTCGCCAATTTTTGGTGTGCAAAAAAGAGCCTGAAAACAAAAAATAAAAACAAAAAAAATCAAAAAAAGAAGAAGGAAAAATTCAAAAAAACGCACAATTTAAAGAAAAAAATAAAAATTAACCCAAAAAAAACAATGTTTTTTTTTAAGTTATAAAAATGATAAAAACCGCATAATTAAAAAATTGATAAAAAAAATAATTAAAAAAATAATAGTTAGAATTAAAAAAATAATAATAAATTAAAATATTAAAAAATAAATAATTAAATTTAGAAATTTAAATTAAAAAAAATTAAATTTAAAAAGAAAATAAAAATACAAAGTTTAAATAATAAAAATTTAAATTAAAAATAAGTATATAAATATATGAAAAATACAATTTTTAAATAAAAAATAACATTTTTATTTATTAATTTTTATTTTAAATTAATATATATATATATATATATATATATATATATAATTTTTATAATTAAAATTTAAAAATAATTAAAAAAAAACAAATAAATTTAAAAATAAAAAATAAAATAAAAAAAATAAAATTTAAAATTAATAATATATATATATATATATATTATCACCGCCTTGGGGTGGCGGGAGTCAATTCTGAGCCCTGCAGTCCTTGGGTGGCAGGGGTCAATTCCGAGCCTCGTCGCCTTGGGCGCCGCAAGGCTCAGCTGTCAGGCGACAGGGGTCGATTCAGAGCCCTGCCACCCTGGGCATCGCAGAGCTCTGGTGGCCGAGCCCCACCGCCCCTAGGGCGGCGATAAAAAACATATTTAAAAAAAAATAAAATTGTTAATTTATTTATTTATTTTAATTTGAATTTGAATTTTAAATTATTTTTTTTAATGTGTGTTTTTTTTTAATTTTTAACATTTTTCAAATTTTTAATTTTTTTTAATTAAAAAATGATTTTTTATTTTTATTTTTAAATTTGGAAATTTATTTTTCATATATATATATATAGACGTGTGTGTGTGTTTTTTTTTTGAAATTTTATTTTAATGTTCTTTTAAATTTTTTTATTTTTTTATTTTTTAATTTAAATTTCTGAATTTTAATTATTTTCTAATTTTAGTATTTTGATTTTGTTTTTTTAGTTTTAATTATTTTTAAATTTCTATTATAATTATTTTATTTTATCAGTTTCTTTAATTATGCTACTCTCTTTTTTTTTTCCAACTTAAAAAAGGTTGTTTTTTTTGTCTTTAAATTATGAGTTTTTTTTGAATTTTTTCCTTTTTGAATTTATTTTGTTTTTTATTTTTTTTGTTTTGTTTTTTGTTTTTTTTGTTTTTCATATATTTTTGATATTTGATTTTTTTTGTTATGTTTTTTAATTTGATTTTTATGTTTTAAATATGAAAATCACCACTCTAAACAAAAAAGATTGATGTTGCATCAACACTTTTCAAAATTAGCATGAAGATCATTAACATTTTAAAATAAATGTTTTTACTTGATAAATTAAAAAAAATTAAAGTGCAAAAAAAATCACCATTTTTCTAAATTGACATGACATTTAAAAAAAAAATCAAAGAAAATTTAAAGTTCCAAAAATATGCTAAAAAATATAGGTTATTCTACATCACCACTTTTCAAAATCGACATGAAAATCATGACATTTATAAAATAAAAATAAAAATGATAAGAAAATTTAAAGTGCCAAAACTATGCTCCAAAAAAAAGAGTGATTCTGCATTACCACTTTTCAAAATCGGGTTTTTTTGCTACCTCAAAAAAACGGGTACTAGATAATTTTCTCGTTTGATCGGTAACTGTGTTAACTACATCAAGTTCAACTTCATCAAAAAAGTTTGTTGTAATTTCAAATCAAAGTATACATTTCCTCATAACTTGAAAGTTCGCATTCTTGCATATCCAACCTAAAGGATAAGGTCTTGGATGAGGAATGGTCTCTAAATTTAACTTCTTAACTAAGTCTTCGGAAATCAAATTTGCTTGTGAACCACTATCAAAAAGTGTATCAATTTTGGTGTGCTTTGAAATAACCTGAATATGGAAAGTTCAATTCTAATTTCTCATCTTGAGTATCATTAGGACAACTTGAAGAGCTAGTGCTTGGTATGTCCTTACCTTTCATTCCCATTGTTGTGATATTTGTTTCATCTCCCGAATCCAAGCCTAAGTCATGTTGTGTAGTTGCAGTTGTCTTTTGCTTCCCTTTGTTGTTAAATTTTTTTGGTTTCATCTCAGGATGCAGCTTCCAACAATGAGCTTTATCATGACCCTCTTTGGAACAATGTTTGCATGTTAATTTATATCTTTCCTTTTTGACGAATGCATTCTTCTTTCCTTTCCCTTTGAACTTACTCTTACCCTTCTCTCCATTTGTGAATGGCTTCTTGCTACCCTCTTTTGAAATTTTTTTCCCTCTTGCTTCAAGTTGTGTTTCTTGAACAAAAACCTCATCTAAACTTGTAGGTTTAAACATAAGGATAATATGTCTTAAATAACTGTGTAAACCCATAATATATTTCAACAAAGTGCCTTGTGAATTCAAGTCTACACCTAGTATCAAACACCTTCTTCTAAACTCTTGAGTGTAACTTTTTACACTTTAACCCTTTAGTTGTCTAAAATTCTGCCAATCCAATCCATAATAGCCTTTGACATATAAGCTAATGGATAAAATTGTCTTCTAAGTGCAACAATAAAATTTATCCAAGAGGTTGAGACCTTACCATGATTTTTTATATCCTCTTGTATTTTGGCTTCCCACCAAATCAAAGCAACGCTTTCCAACCTTAATGAAGCCAACTGAATCTTTGTTTCATCATCTTTTATGTTCTCTATCCTGCAATAAACTCCAAGTAGACGAACCCAATTATCAATTCTTTCAACATTCACTTCACCAATATACATAGGTAGTTCGAATTTGATATCAAGTTTTAATAAAAGAGTTTTACCATGAACCCTTGGGGTATGCGAATGTGTTTGAGTAACAGTGGTTGTGGAAGAGGAAGAAGATGAAGGTGAGGATGGAGGTGAAGATGATGGTGGAGAAGAGGGTGGTTTGTCACCATTTCCTTTTGAAGGCTTATTATCATCTCCTCCTTTTCGTCCAGAATAACCCTCACCTTTTGAAGGCTTGGAACTTTCACCCTGCAATCTTGAATTTCTCTCTTCATAGAGAACCTTCGCCATTTCAGTCATGTCAAAGAAAGATTTTCTTAAAGTCTTCTCTTCATATGACATATTGTCAGTTCCTCCTTCATGTGATATGCTTGTTGAAGCTTAAACTGCAATTTGAGGAAGAATTTGTGGTGGATATTATGGCAAACTTGCTCTCCTTGTCCTCGACCTAACTTGAGGACTTGCAACCACAAGCTTTCTTTCTCCTCTCTTGAGTTTCAACCTTGTAACCATCAGAAACACTTGCAAACAATTAAATCCTAACAGTAGCAAAAAAACCTAAGCTTTGAAACTAAACTTGATCTGTATGAGATCTTAATGAAAACGTAATTGAGGGTTGTAAATTGCAAGTGTTAAAAACTGATTTTTTGTGAGCTTTTATGTTAAATTTGTAAACACATAAAGCATGAATTTAAAACTCTGAAATAACATAAACAACAGACAAATGCACTATAAAAATAACCACAACACAACAAGTGATGAAGGAGTTAACCCCTCCTGGGCTACGTCTTCTTGGTCCAGCTTCCAATGTCTTGGCCCTATATCATTATGCTAAAAATGGTGATTACATATATTTACAGTGCTCAAATGGCTTCAAAACATGTTCCATCAGCTACAGAACTGTCAAAAATACCTTTCTAACTTCATTCTGCTCCAAAATTGGTCAAAAACTGAAGAAGTCATGAGCCTTCCTAGCTTTGTTGCTAATCGCACCACAAATTCCCCAAAATTTGGAACCGCCCTACAAATTCACCCTGATTTCAACTAGCCGAGCGCTATTTTGGTGGAAATCCGGGCGAAATTGTCGGACAGTTAATTTGCATAATGTCGCCTTAAATATGAATTTAACACCAACTTAACCGACGGTTTAAATTGATTTTATTTTATTTTATTTTATTTTATTTTTTTTAATTTTAAAAAATGAGTCTCAGCAGGCTCTACTGCGTTGTGCCCTTGGATCCTAGCCATGGTCGTGTGGTGTATAATTGGGGGGGGGGAGGGGGGCAGGGTGGGGGGGTTGGGGCTAAGCCCTGAATCCTTACCCCAAACCTCCACCAATATAGATTTTAAATAAAGGTTCGGTCATAAGGTTTAACAAGGAGCACCATGGACCCAACGGTTAAGACATTGCACTGTTTGATGCTAGGTTTAGCGGTCTGAGGTGAACAAAGTTCCTTCTCAATTTAAATACTCCAGAAGACTTGGAATATCAGAATATCCATTAAGGATACAAGAATATTTATTAAATGTATGAAAAAGAATGATGATGAATATTACAAAGGAGGTTTGCTTATATACCTACGCAGATGCCTCTTCATGAAAGGTGATGTCCCATTAGACATGCCTCTTCAACCTAATTACTAATTAACTAATCATTATTTATTGGTTACATTATTTATATTATTTTATTCATAACATTGCCTTCCTCCTCAAAAAGTTTTATCCTCAAAGCTTGTTGATGAAAGGCGTTGATCTTTTTTTCTACTACGAATGTCTTCTCGTCTCAGGGCAGTCATCCTTGTCGATACAAGTTGATATGATCCTCTAAGTGACAAACAAAATTGTCGCACCGAGAAGGGATCAGACCATCCTAGATCAATTTTATACGGAATCTTGCGATGACTGGCAACTTGTGATGACTTGTTATCACATGAGTGGATTGCATCGACATTAGTATCCTTCAGAACATTAGTTTGTTTTTTTTTGTTCTGAATACATAGCTTGATTGAGTTGCCTACCCTCGTGATTCAGATGTCGATAGGTAACTTTTTTGGTTTGACTTTCCCTTATTAGGTGTGTGGTAATTTTTTTATTTTCTTCTGGAGAAGATGTTATTGAGTTGGTTATAGAACCTTCACTTATAATGTTCCTCGTCTGAACTGCAACATCTAAGTTTGTATTTTCTGCAACTTGCTTGTCTTCTTCTTGAGTTGTGACATTTACTAGATCAATATATGTTTCTTCTACTTGGACTTTTACATTTGATGCTTCCTTTCCGATAAACTGTTGTACCTTGTTTTCTAATGACATCTTGTCCTTCTTAAGCTTCTTTATTTGTGTTAGTAATTTTTCGCTATGGTCTTTTAGTCGCGAAACTCCTTCATTTTTTTCAACAGTGATTTTTTCAACTTCTCTTTGCATATTTTGTATCACCCTTTTACCTTCTTGAAAAAGTACTTTTGAAATTTCTTGTATGTTTTCAGGCATCACTGAATTTGGCTTCAAGTTAACGTCTTGTAGCATTATTTTTTTTCTTTTTGTGGGAGAATGTCAAAAACTTATTTTTCGTATTTAGGATAAAGGATCCCAGAGTTTCTATCCAAGGTGAACCCAACACAATGTCACTATCGTTAAAAATTAAGGATTGAACAAAGAATTTTGATATAAATCTATAATCGCCGATGTTTAACTGTAAGTCATTTATTTCACATTGTTTTGTGCTAGAAAAGTATAATTTTTCGATTATATTTAAATCAGGAATCATCAATTGGTTTGCAATTTCAGGTGTTATATAATTTATATCCTCGGCAAATGAGATAGCAATAGTGATGTCTTTTCCCGCAATAAACCCTTTAGTTCTATACAATACTGAAGCATACTTACGTGAAGTTTCCGAAAATCTTCCTCCCTTCCAATTCTAAATTAGATGTCATTTTACTTCATTGATAATTTTGTTAATAATACTTCACTAAGGAGTTTATATATTCTGTCTTTTTTTTTTTTTTATAATAAAATTCCTTTAACGACTATAGTCAATTTTCTTATGAGCTGTCTCTGTTTTTTTTTTTTTTACTTTAAAAATTAAATATTTAAATATACCTTTTTAACTTTATAATTTCCCTTAATAACTCTCTTTCTTATTCTATATAATAATAATACCTTTATTGGTTATCTCTTTTTATTTTTTTATGATAATATTTTATTTATGTTTTTTTTTACTTTTAAATTTCCAATGTAATAGTAATCTCCCAAACTTTTAATATAATCCCCTCCTTAACTCTAAAGTATCTTCTCTAAAAACGGTGCCCTGTCATTTTTTGTTATGATGTACGAACTTGTATGATCTTTCACAATTCTATCACAAGAATGGCTCTAGTAAAAAAGAGTCCACCCTAAAGGGAAACCAATTTCTATGTAACAACTCGCAATAATGTTTTTTGGTCCCTTTTAAAATAAATTTGCTTATCATTTAAATTATAATGAAGCCAAGATTAATGAAATCAACAGGAAGTCATGATGTTTGACCTTGGTTATGAATTTTCACAACGTGCCTTCAAAACTTTTATGCGATATCGATATGGATGATGAGAGGGCAGGGAGCATCGAGTGTTTGGCAAAGGAGCCGACGACGAAAGAGCGGTTGTGACTAGGGTGTTGCGAAGGGCAGATGACGATGACGCAGAGGAATGCTGGGCAATAGTGGTGGGCAATAGTGGCGGGTCTGTGGCGTCTAGGTTGTATGGGTGCGGTGGAAGTCATGGTGGTTGGACTTCATCCGCTGAGGAGTAAGGCAGAAGAGGAGGTGATGGCTGGTTCAGATAACAAGCATCGATACAACCGACTATTTTTGTATGGGGCAACGATGTCGGAGGGCTCGACGGCTGCATTTTTAGATCGACCAACACGTAATTTTATTATTACTTTTTTTTTGTTATTCTTTTTATTTAATATGGTTTTTTATTTTTTTATTTTTTTTTATTAATATTTTTTTTTACAATGTTTTTTTTTAATTTATATATTATTTTATAATCTTTTACTTTTCCTTTTATACCAACCTTTTCTTTTTTTTACAATTTATGTTTTTTTTCCAGTTTTTTTTTTCTATGTATTTTTTTCTTAGTCTCTTTTATTTTTTTAATATTTGACTTTTTATTTTTTTCCAATATATATTGGCTTCTTCTTCTTCTTCTTTTTTTCTAAATAGCCAAGGCCTAAATGGCTATATGGAGAAACTCCAAAAGCTGGTAGCGAAACGCTTCAACGACAACGATGTTGAAGAATTGACAGTCAAGGACCTAGATCGAAGAGCGTGGCTCTATGCAGTGGTGAGTGGTCAGAAGATCGAACTGCTCTCATACCAAATGAAGTGAACAAAGTTCCTTCTCAAGTTAAATACTCAAGAAGACTTTGGATATTAGAATATCCATTGAGGATACAAGAACATTTATTAAATGTATGAAAAATAATGATGATGAATATTACAAAGGAGGTCTGCTTATATACCTATGCAGGTGCCTCTTCACGAAAGGTCATGTCCCATTAGACATGCCTCTTCAACCTAATTACTAATTAACTAATCATTATTTATTGGTTACATTATTTGTATTATTTTATTCATAACACGGTCGATTCTATGGAGGTGAAGTTTGGAACCTAACAAAATTTTGGTGGCCCCCATGTTGCCACGTGGTAGCCTCGGGTTGGGCCACGTGGCAGCATGTGGTTGGCCACCAAACAACCAACCAAAATACGCCAACCAGCACCACCAGAATTTGAACAAGCGGTGAGGCTTGATTGGCCCAATGAAACCAGTCAACCTTGCCTAATCAATTGTATGGACCGTTGATTGGGCAACTTGCACAATTTTTTTTCAAAATTTTGCCTATTTGGGAAAACGAACAAAACACATTTCCAGGAGCATACAATGTCAGTTTTTCGCAAAATGTGCTGCACCAGATTCATAATGACGAGATCTATGCTGTCATTCAGGTTTCACACCATTCCAACAACTTTCATTTTTTAGAATATTTTGGAGCACTTGATCAAAGATGCATTTATGAAGACAGATTGGCAGGATCTAATGATAAATATGCAGCTAATAAAAAAAATATGAACAAGATTTGAGCTATTGATGAGGTTAGAAGTTCAAAATTGTTATAAAATGCCACATCCGGCCAATATTTTGGCACTTTTTTGTCTGAGAGCTCCAAAATTGCTAAGTATCGAGAAATTGTAGAATTTGCGCTACTATATGAACACTGAAGATTTTATCCATATATTCGAAGAGAAAGGTATAGCAGGAATCATGGAACTAGCTGCAATACTGACTAATACACCCGCAACACCAACTAATACAGTCGTAACACCAGCTAAGATTCTCACAGTAGCATCACCACTCATGTAGGGGAGATCTCCACGGAAGAAACTGACCAAGGAACAAATAACGCAGAAGAAATAAGACAAGAAATCTGTAGAGCCGCAGCAAGAACCCAAACCTATGAAAGACAATGAGGAGGAAGCAGAATAGGAGCAAATGGAAATGGAGGGCACAACGTTTCCATCACCTCTCCCATCATACATTCCACCTAGAAAACCAAATACGAAGCCGATAAAAGATTCAAAGGATTCGAAGTATGGCACCTTCACACCCCTATTGCCAGAATCAATACCATTCACTGGAGAACTCCTTGGGAGAATTCTGCAACTGAAGTTTGCAGACTTTGATTTCAACGATGGGAAGAAATACCCACAGTGTGCACCAGGTAGGTATCTAAAGCAGGTGAATTACCCTGATAGTGGAGTGACAAGGTTGGAACCCCAAAAATGGGTGAATGGATTAGAGCAGTCGGGAATATTGAACATGCTAAATGTGACGCACTTCGGCAAAAGTCCCGCAAACACAACCTTTATCATACAATTGCTCATGTTGGTGCACGACGAATACCTAGGGATGGGAAAAAGGATCCCTATTGACGAGATGCAGATATGGAGAATCACAATATTTTCATATCAAGGACAAAACCCCATAGAAGAATTTGTGGGAAGAGACTAGGACAAGGAAATAACGGAGAACATGAAGAGAAGTTCGGGCTCGCGAAGAGGAAGTGAGTATATGACATTAATTTAATTAATGACCAAGCATTTCACTTCGTGTCACACCTACTAGTCGGGAATATCATGAGAAAGTGTCGAGCCAATGAAGTCCTTGCAACAATAGTTTCACTAGCTGCGTAGTGTGCCAACAGGGTTTAGTACAACTGGCCCTCCTACCTTTGTAAAGAATTTATGTATGACTGTTTGGAGGTGCAGGATAAAGGTACCTCATTTCATTATGCATGGATACTTTTGATAATAGCAATGTTGGCATGGAAAGAGTCGGAGGATTCAGAGTTTCCTCCGGTAGAATCATATGTGTGTGAAGACATGTAGTATGCCTTGCTGTGGTATACTACTCAACCGTCTTGAGCACAGGAGAACAAGATATTTTTTGTATCATATCATATGGATTTTCCTATGTTGGTAAACCAACATCCTCAACTTTAATCGAGTCTATACGCGCAGTATATCGTTGTTGCAAAATTTTAGGTTGATTTTCACAGAGTCTATGTACAAGCTCGAAAGGATGCGACGAAGCATTGGTATCCTTTGCCATATTTGGTAATGGAAGATGATCTCTTTGAACAAGCTCAACATTGGCCTGCAGAATGGATGACTACACCGGAGACATAGGCAGGAGACAATTTGATAGAGGAAGGAACATCGTAGCATGGGGAACCAAGTGGAAAGGATAAGGAGAAGGATGAGGAAGAGGAAGAAGAGGAGGAGAAACATGAAAATGAACCTCTTAGAGAAGATGAGCACAACAGAGAGCTTGAAAATACTGGGACATACCCTTCTATTGCAGATAAAAGGAAGGTAGGTGCCGAAGCTGCCAAGAAACCCAAAAAGAAGCAAAAGGCAGATAAATCAAAGGACGTAATGACATTGGTACTTGACGATGAGGACCTCGATCAGATTGGAGAAAAAAGTACAGGAAGCTACGAAAGAGTCATGGAACAGGATAGAGGATCGCTATGACGCACTTCTATCAGGTGTCGAGGAGCGGATTGTAGAATTAAATATATTGGCACAGACGACTAGACAACCAGTGTAGGAAAAGGAAGGGATTCGGGAAGAAAGATTAATAGAGCCCACACTTGGGGCATAGTTAATGCAGATACCTGTTGGAGCCTTACTATTCGACTCCACCAAAGTCAAGAAGTAGGTGAAAGTGTGGAAGTATGCAAATATGAACATCACAGTGATGCCATTGTAGAGATTGCACGATCTGCATCAAGTAATCATTGATGAGCTAAAGCAATGAGAGAAACTCACTGTAAAATTGAATATACAAGTAGAACAAGAGCGAGATTTGTTGAGGCAGTAGCCCAACTAGGCCATTCAAGAGAAGGACGAGGAAGTGCAACAATAATAGAACTTAAAAGAGGTGGTCGAAGCCACATGTCGAGAAGTTTCAGAAATGGATGTATGCGAGGAGGAATCAATAGAAGACAAGGTCGTAAAGCTCGGCCTTGTAGTGAAGGAATCCAAAAATAAGATCACAGATGTACAATTTGAGTATGAGATAAAGATCAGTGAGCTACATATGAAGCTGCATCTAACCATGCCACCATAAGTACGAGAACAAAGGGAGACCAACCTAAAGACTATAGTGGTCGACATCTCCGCATCAGTGGCATATTGTTGGATGAGACTCTACAGATTTGGACTTCGCTGCAGGAAGATCTAAATGTACATAATCTAGAAGAAGACATCTAGTAGAAATAGAAGCATTTGGAGGAGATTTTGGCAACTACAAAGACCTTGCCAATCTCACATAGGCTCTCCAAGATTAGTGAGGAAAATTCCCTCCAAAAGAAGCTAGAGGAATTGAGAAGGGAAGAATAGAATTCGGCAGACTTGGTAGGATGAGGCTCTCCAACTATCTCAGGAAGTGGATGGGAAGCTTCAATAGCTCCGATAGAAATAAGAGGCAGTATTGCAAAATATTATAGGACCAACCACAAAAGCACTGTTGGAAGAAGTGCGCAGCGAGGAAAATTAGATCGCAGGGATTTTGCAGAAGTTAAACAATGCCTACAACAACATAGCAGTAAAAATCAGAGGCATTATAAATATACCGCGTGGTGCCATAGGGGCTTCGGGGTGGCTCAAAGCCCTTCCTTTTTGTAAATCGCATTATGTTGTAAAGGTTTTTGGGTCATATTTGCTTTTTTGGGGAGCCCACGATATTTGGACCATAGTATTGTAATGATGTAAACCGATGATGTAATAATATATAAAGGGATGTGATGTTATGTTTAGGAGATAAAACATGGCATGATAGAGGGTTAAGGTTGAATTGCGATATGTATTTTGTAGCGAAGGGGAGGCTCTGCAACTAAGTGCGCAAAGACCTGGGAAGAGTCTGCAACTTAGTGCACATACTACCTGCAGCTTAGTGCGCATGTCGAAGAACTGATTGTATTGAAAGATCCATCATAATAAAGAAGCAGTTTGGGAACAATATTATGGTATTCTTATGTGTTTTTTTATATCTATTTGATTAATATCTTTTGTTTCGAAGTAGTTATTTCATCTTGCATGATATGTCATCACAGTAATGGTTTATGGATTTATATGACATGTTTTTGTGATTAATTGAATGTGGTGAAGTAATTTATAATTTGTAAGTCAAAGATAACATAAAAGTATCACATCTCCTTGTCCCTCAAGGCTACAAAAACCTATTTTTTCATCCACCCATAGTCACTTCGGGTGATACTACCATATGCTTGCAAGTTTTTTCTGAAAGGGCTAGTGATCAGGGATTTTGTTGGTGCATAGTAAGTCCGAACTTGGGCCATCCCAAATTAACCCAACAATGTCCGTATCTATTCCATATGACAGATTTGAAAATCGTAGAGGAAGTTGCAATGGGAAGAAACACTCTGTATGCGAGAGCCGAGTCTCGGGAACCGTCCAATTGGTTAAATAAGAATGAAGATCCGTTGAAAAAGATATCTAGCACCTCATAACCGGTCCTGCGCCGCCATTTCGATCGCACAATGCCCTCAAAGAGCTAAAAACTCTGGATCTGGTTGTTTTTACCCTAGATATTCTGTGGAGACCACTCCTGAGGAAGAGACCTCTACTATAATCACGATCCATCAATTCAATCTGATTAGTGCCTCTTTTGTAGCAAGAGGAGGGTTGAGAAAGGACTTATGGTCAATTTTCTCAGTATTCCTAATCGGATCCAAGCTCAACATGAGAACACGTCTCCTGTGGCCTGCATTCAATCCATCCATTAATGCGAGGGATCTCAAGGACTCGGCGACAACGTTCAACGAAACCCTATCCATCAGAGAAACTCACTTCCAAACTTGAAATCTTCAACCAAATTTCCTTTTAGAACAAATATTGAATGCATTTTTCCAAGTGATTTGATCTTTGGACCATATTTCCTTTTAGATCAAAGATTGAATGCATTTTTCCAATCCTGAGAGCACAATGATGTGTCATTTAATACATCAATCAAATTAAGTGTGCATATACCAATCATGATTTCCTGAAGGAGGAATATGTCTTTACCAAACCATGTTTTTTATAATCTATATAAAAAAATTGAGTAATATCAATGATATTTTCTTTTATATATTTTTTTCATATTAGGTGCATAGTATGCTTTCAATCAATATTAATATGTCTTGAATTAACAATAGGTATAAAGGTAATGGTATTATGAGATGAAGCCCAAAATTAGGTGGAGGAGAATGGCATCATTAGTGAATGATTCTAAGGTTTCTGGAAATCTTCATCTATGCAGAAGCTCGCTTTATGTGTGTCGGATCTCAGAGAGTGATGCAGGGGGTGGGAGCTCCCTTCCTCTCCCCTCTGTTTTTCCTAGAGGTCAACTTTTTTTGTACTCTCGATTGAGAGGTTCTATAGTTATGTTTTTCCACCATCATTTCTTAGTCTATGATGAGGCTGAGGCGGGTGCTTGATCGTATATAAGAGGGTTATTTGAGACCATTTGAGGGGCATTCTTCTTAGATGTCTTTTTTTTTTCATCCCCTTGAGTGGGAGTGGCTTGGCTTACGGGGTTTTTGCCTCTGCTTGGAAGCTTCTTTTGAATGCATGTTTTTTTTTCTCGAGTTCTCTATATCTATTGGTGGTTCTTTTGACACCATACTTCTTAGATTGAAGGATTATTGTGTGAAAACTTGGATCTAGATACCTTAATATGGGTGGGTTTTTCTCAGAACATTGTAGATCTAAGTTTGAAAACCCTTTGTCTTGATAGATTTGGATTGGTTGAATATCTGGACTTATATATGGATAGATCCAAGTTGGGTTCTCGGCCCGCAGTGGGGTGGATCTCTGCGCTCAAGGATGCCCCATTATATTATGATATGGAGGAGGATATTCATATTTTTGTCAAGATCCTAAGTGGGAACTTGGTCCTTTTATAAGTGTCTACATCTGACCTTGTGGTAGATTTAAAATAGAAGATAGAGCAGAGGAATGACATCTCTATGATTTTGCAGAGCCTATTACATGAAGGAAATAATTTAATGGATTTCTTTTCGTTTAATGAATATGGTATCTCAAGAAACTTCACCGTCGTCATGACTGTGAGGATGAGTGGTGGAGCATCGGGTACCAGGAAACCAAACATCTTAGGTTCTCACAAAGAAGTTGCTTGTTCAAGAAACCCTAGTGTATTTGTCTCCTTCAATATGCAGTGCAAGGGAAGGCTCATATCCCATCATATTAGATCAAAAATAACCCAAGAGCCTACATTGTAGAACAAATGGAACAAGGATCAACCATGGAAGTTATTATTTCAGAGGTAACTCCCATTTTTTTGCAATCTCCATTCCAAGGTTGTTATATGCATATTTAATGGATTATGGCCCAAATCTGACAGATTACAGCAATGGGTTTTCTCTACTTGGATCCCCAATTGTGATATATATATTTATGTTCCAAAGCTTTCTTCATTATTCAATTTGATACACAGAAATATCTAGAGTATGTTCTAAATGAAAGGCAATGGTTTCGGGGAAAATTTGGGCTCTTCATTTGTAACAGACCCCCTTATGCCTAGATATGACACATTACACCAGTGGGTTTTCTCTACTTGTATCCCCAACTATGATATATATTTATGTTCCAAAGCTTTCTTCGTTATTCAATTTGATACATAGAACGATCCTTATCCTTTTGTATAATTCCCCATTAATGGCATAATCTATCCCATTAAGGATTCATACCTACTAGCCTCATTAGTTATCATAACAAATAAATAAATCTAAAGCAATTTCCTCCTCACCTTTGGAATTAATGTCCCAAGATCTCAACCCATTTTTAACATAATATTTGGAGTATTTACAATAATAGGAAAATAACCAGGGGTTTTCACAGACCCCCCCCCCCCCCCCCACCTTGGGAGATCATTGTCCTTGGTTTCATATGACCATATTTAAACAAAACATGCTTTAAACTAGTAGAACTACCATGGAGCTTTATATACACAAATTTATACATCATTTACATTTGATCAATCAACAAACAAAAAAGGATATGTTGTTCGCAATTGGCCAACCATTCTAATGTGACTTCCTTGGGACCAAAGTGCCTCCACTACAATTTGACTTGCTTTATTGCTTGATTCCAAAGTGTGAGTTATCTTCGATTCATGTTGGAACTCTCCCTCTGGCTCCACCTGTAACACAAGACAATCAATTACATGATCAACATCCTGCACATATATTTTAAGCAATGAAACATTAAAAACATCATGAAATTTCACTGATGGTGGAAAGGCCAACCTATAGGCCATTAGCCCTATTATTTCAAGCACTTCAAATGGCCCACAAAAACGTGGTGCCAACTTTGCACATGACCCAAATTTCAAGGAGCTCTTCTTGGGTCTAACTTGTAGGTAAACATGTTCCCCAATTCGAAACTCTTTGTACACCCTATGATGGTCTACAAATCTATTTTACTTGTCTTGTTCCATATTTAAATTCCTTCTAATGGTTTGTGTTTCTTGTTCCATGTCCTTCAACATATCAGGCCCAATGAGGAACCTATTCATTGAATCATTCCAGCTGATAAGAGTATTTCAACTCCTCCCATAAAGTGCTTCAAATGGGCTCATTTTCAATGATTCCTGATACCCATTGTTATATGAAAATTCTACAAGTGGAATATATTCTCCCCACTTCCTTGGCTGGTGCATTACAGAAATCCTTAACATGTCCTCAAGAATTATGTTTTCCCTCTTTGTTTTCCCATGAGTCTGAGGATGGCAAGCTATGCTAAAATCCAACTCTGTCTGCAAGCCTGCAAATAGTTATTTCCAAAACTTTGAAGTAAATTTGGCATCTCTATCCGAGATTATTTTCTTGGTAAATCCATGCAATCTCACAATTTCCTTTATGAAAATTTGATCCACATCACTTGTTGAATTTTTGGACTTAACAACTACAAAATGAGCCACTTTGTTCAACCTATCAACCACTACCATGATTTCATCGTGTTGTTTAGAATTATTTGGCAACCTTGTAATAAATTCCATAGAAATCACTTCCCATTTCCATTATGAGATGGGAATGAGCTGCAATAAGCTAGATGGGTGCTTGCACTCAAATTTTACCTATTGGCACTCCATGCACTTCGAGATAAAATTAGCCACCTCTATTTTCAAATTTGGCCAAAAATAATTTTTCTTGATGGTTGTTAGAGTCTTTTAATATCCTAAATGTTGAGAATATGGTTTTACATGAAAATATTTTAATATGAGTTTCTTCAAGTCGTTGTCCTTTGGGACATAAATTATATTTTTAAATTTCATCAACACCTTTTTTGTAAGGCAGTAATCCTTACCTTCCTTACCTTTAGAAACTTGCTACAACTTCACTTTTAGTTGCTAATATTTTTCATCTTGCTGCCTTATTTTTTAATTATTTCTGCAAGATCAATTCCATAAGTTTTGGGCTTGAAAAGGTGGCTCAAATCCAGGGGACGCTGGAAAAAAAATGAGTATTTGGGGCCCTAGCCACTGGCATGCAGTGTTATGCCTATGACTATAGCCTCCTGGACGCAGGCATTTAAGCTTGTGCAAGTGGCTATGGCTCAAAGGGGTCAAAATGTTAGTGCGATTGAGGGGTAAGAGACTTTAATGGTTGGGTTACCTCATGGTGGTTTTGTGGTTGATGTACAAGGTCTGTATGTTGTGTTTCTGTCAGTTACACTTCCTTAAGGTCGCCTAGGAGGTTGAATCTCATTATAGTAGCCTCTCGTCACATCATGTTTATCTCGGTTGGCTAGTTACTTGGGTAGATGTGGGAAGAGGGTGTTATAGAGTGGTATCAAAGCATGGTTCAACCCTTGGACTGGATGGATGATGTGTTGGTCATTATTTTCTGTTGGTTGCATGTGTTTCTCATAACTATGGTGTATGTTCTTGTTGCATCCGTGTGGTGCTGGCCATGGTGACAGTGGTGTTGCCATGGAAGTGTCGATGGTGTTGTTGTTAACATGTTGTCACGAGTGTATGCCTGGTTATGTTTTTCTCATGATTGTGTATTGTTCGTGCATGATTTCTTACATATTTTTACATATTGTACATGCATTTCTTTCTTATGCTAGGGTTAAATATTGGTCATGCTTCAGTGTTATTCGTGTATGCTTGATTGTGTGATGTCATATGTTGAACATGCATTAGTCGTTCATGATTGGTTATACATGTTAAGTGGGTGCATATGGTCAATTTTGCATTGGTTTGATTGAGTTTGTTGTGCATAAGTTCATTGTATGCAATTATGTCATCATGATGATATTGGTATGTTATGATGCTAATGTGTTGGCAAGAGCCGAGTCTCGGGAACCCTCCGATTGGTTGAATAAGAATGAAGATTTGTTGAACAAGATATCAAGCACCTCGTATCCAGTCCCGTGTCACCATTTTGATTGCACAATGAACTCAAAGAGATAAAAACTCTGGATCTGGTTGTTTTGACCCTAGATATTCTGTGGAGACCGCTCCTGCGGAAGAGACCTCTACTGCAATCGCAATCTGTCGATTCAATCTAATTAATGCCTCTGTTGTAGCGAGAGGAGGGTTAGGAAAGGACTTATGGTCAGTTTTCTCAGTAGTCCTAATCAGATCCAAGCTCGGCTTAAGACCGCGTCTCCTGTGGCCTACGTTCAATCCATTCATTAATGCGAGGGCACTTAAGGACTCGGCGACAACGTTCAAATAAACCCTATCCATCAGAGAAAAATCACCTCCAAACTTGAACTCTTCAACCAAATTTCCTTTTAGAACAAATATTGACTGGATCTTTCCAAGTGATTTGATATTTGGACCATATTTCCTTTTAGATCAAAGATTGAATGCATTTTTCAAATCCTGAGACCATAATGATGTGTCATTTAATCCATCAATCAAATTAAGTGTGCATATACCAATCATGATTTCCTGAAGGAGGAATATGTCTTTACCAGACCATGTTTTTTATAATCTATATAAAAAATTGAGTAATATCAATGCTATTTTATTATATATATATTTTTCATATTAGGTGCAGAGTATGCTTTTGATCGATATTAATAGGTCTTGAATTAGAAATAGGTATAAAGGTAATGGTATTATGAGATGAAGCTCAAAATTAGGTGGAGGAGAATGGCATCATTGGTGAATGATTCTAAGGTTTTTGGAAATATTCATCAATGCAGAAGCTTGCTTTTTGTGTGTCGAATCTCGGAGAGTGATTGTTGGAACAGGGTCTCCTACAAAGCTGCGAATATGGTCCATTTTGTATATTTTTTATTATATTTAGTCTAACGCAGGGATTTTGGGGTGGGTCAAAGCCTCTAATGCATTGTAAGTGGGTCAAGGGTAGACTAAGAGTTCGCAAACCATGGTTTACGGACCATTGGATGCGTAGGCTAAAACATTATAAATAGTTGAACCTTTTTGAGTCGATAGGCAGAAGATGAATAGAGATTGATGCGAAGTACGAATTGCTAGATCTTGGGTTGGGTTGTTTGGGTTAGGACTCCTGCTGGCTGTGTGCGCAGAGATCCTTTATCCTGCTGTGTTCAGACCCTGCTGGTTGTGTGCGCAGGTGGTATTTTGGGAATGTAAGAGGATTTTTGATAAGTAATATATGTGGAGTATTGCTGAAACATATGATGTTGTCTGGATCTATTATGTTATGATTGATGCGAACTAAGATTGTCTGCTTGAGCTGCGAACTCATCTATTTTATCTCTGTAATATGAAAGTATCTGCACTTAGTATATTACTGTGATAAGACTGTTGTTACACTTACTGATTGCAAACCTGTTAATAAACGCGAACTATCTGTGTTGGCAATATTGGCTTCAATTATGTTGTTTTATGGCTGTAGTTGATGATGCGCATGTGGATGCGAACCTACTAGAGCAGATCTGATAAGAACATATTCTGGTTATGTTCTGGAACCCTGTGAATCACCCCTCCATGTAGATCTGATAATTGCGGGCTTGCGTTATTACCTACTCTCTCTTAGGGTGTGGAAACCTGGTTCTAGCACCCTCCCATACTACTTCAGGTGAGACTTTGACCTGTGCAAGCGGGTCACTACCGAAAGGGCCAATAATATAGGGGTTTGTTGGCAAACCTTCACCTCTGAACCTGGGTCAGGACCCCTTGAGCCAAAAAATGGTTCCTTTGCCGGGACCGGGAGAATTTCAAGGGAGAGATTTGGTAAGGCCAAGGCCGTATTGGAAGCCAAAAAAGAAAGAAATCAACGAGTGGTTTGAAAAGCAAGTTCAGGAATTTGCTGTAAAATAAAATCGCAGTGCAAAATTAACTGCGGAGAAGTGGACAAATAAGTATATTTTCTTGGAAAGCTACAAGATTTTCTTCATAACTTTTGCAATCAAGCTGCAGGAGTGGCTCGCAAGGTTGGTCGAGTTTCAGAAGTGTTGGAAAGACGAACAGGTCACGCAGAGGACCCCGGAACTAATCCGACAGTTGGAAAAGACTGATAATACCATTACTCGCATGGTAGATCGTTGGGTGGACAGTGTGATAGGAGGATTTGTGACTAAATTTGCAATCGATCAATTTGTGTCCTACTCAGGACCGGAGCATAGGTTCTTCAAGGGTTTATGGGGTGAGTTTATGAAAACTTTGTCATTACTAATTAAGATCTTATTTTGCGAGAAAAGTATCTTGTGTAGCCATACTGAGTGAATGAGCTCTGATCAAAGTGAGGGTACAACGCGTAGTGGTAAGTACTTTAGAACTAATCAAGAAGGAGATCGCTCTGTCTACAGTCCAGTGACCAATTTTACTACGCATAGCCCCCAATCAACACCATCTTCAAATCCTCGTAAGGGCAAGAACTCACCTCCGCCACCACCGGAAGATGACATGGCTTCACAAATGAAGTTGCCCACCTTAAAGGGTGTGGGGGACGAAGATATGGATCGATTCTGGTTTGTTGTAGGGTCTGTATGGACTGCGCAGAATGTAGCGAGCGATGCTGTGAAAAGAGCACAACTATCTCTTGCTTTTGCAGGAAGGGCCTTGGACTGGTACATGGGATACCTTGAACAACATGCGAACGCGAGCATTGAGGACATCAAGAACACCTTGAAGCAACAGTTCAAGAAGCCTAAGGCCTACTACAAGATAGTGAACGACCTAAAAGATTAAAAAAAAGGTCCATCTGAGTCTATATGGGAAGTTGATCAACAATTGAAAAAAGTAATCATAGAAGGAGGATTCTAGTATGATGACAGGCAGCATGCGGAGTGGTTCATTGCTATGTTGCTGCCCCACCTACGCATACCAATGGGCCACCTGTTAGCAATCTATAAATTCTGTTATACCTAATGATGGCTAAAAAGTTTCTTAGGCTTTCAAGAAACAAATTTTATGAAAATCTGTGAGTTCTTGAAGAGCCCATTGTGTTCATTAATCCACAAGAAGTCATTTCGCTGAAATCTTCACTTAAGGACTCCAAGTTACCCTGCCAAGACAAAAGAAATTGTTTTAAAGGTCATTTTCCATCATTCCATAAATCCATTTTCACCCACTTTTTCATCCATGTTTACCTATCCTAACCACTCGTTTTTTCCCCTAAAAATCCCCTTTTTTCTCCCTCATTAAACCTCATTTCCCATAAAAACCCCTTTAAACCTAATAAAAACTTTTTATTTGGTTTAATTTCCTCTTTTTATACCTATCAGAACCATTAAAAGGGCCCAAAAACCCACTTTTAAGGCCTAACTCCGACCCTTTTATAAAATAAAACCTTAAGCCCTTAAGGGCTTAAGTCCTCCGCCCCTTCATTCATATAACCAAGAGCCTGAGACCCTTCGCTAAAGCCTCCGCCCCTTTTTATTCTAAACCCCGGTCCTATCCTATCCCCCAAAGGACCGTGTTTCTGCCATTTATTTAAGCTCCCTTCACTTATCATTTACCCCATTATTGCTTTCCCCGAAATGATCTTAGTCGTTGATCTCACCGATCCAACGGTGATCGCCTCCTCCCCTTCTCCTGTCCACTCCTTTGACCGTTTGTCTATATTCTTACCCCCACAACGGATCTTGACCGTAGATCTCCCAGATCTGACGGCTCCCATCAATCCTCACCTTTTAACTCTGCCCAATAGCCTTTCGCTACCTGACGAAATTGATGACGCCAACACCGGTCCCACCCGACCGCACATCTCCGTTTATTGCATTCACCTCTCCACCGTCGATCTGGCTCCCCCAGATCTGACAGTCCCCAAAAATTTTCGCGCGCAATCTGCTCCCGGGGTTTAACCACCCATTTTAACACAAAAAAAGTGGTTTTAGGTTGGACAGGTGTCATCCATCCAACCATATTGCGTTCACCACAAATGAAACCACTTACTGCCCGTGCCCTGCGCGAATACCACCTTTGCATTCCGAAAAACCACCTTTTCCATTTCGCGCCATTATTTGAATTCATCACTGTTCTTCATGTTTCTGCCATGGATATCCCCTCTGCTGCATAAACCCCTTCCTCTGCACGGCTCCTTCACCCTCTCTTAGCCTCTGTTAGCAGTTAAACCACATACGCAGGTTTTTTATAAATTGTTTGATATTTGAATTGCAGGTTTCATGGCGGTTGGAGTTTAAAGCCATCCCACAGCAAGTAAACAGTTGTAGAGGCCGAGGATGACGATCCTCGAAGGTCTGATTGAATGCAGAAAGGGACCAAAGAGGTTAAAGTTCCAAATCTTAATCAATACAAAGGAGTATTGATCATTCAGTCAAACCCTCCAAGTGCATAAGCCACTTGTACACAAAACTAAAGAGAAACAATGAAGATCAGAAGAAATCAAAGACAAAGAAAGGATTAAGTGCAAAGTATGAAGATCAAGGGCTTAATCCACAGTTTAAAGGATAAGCACAGTTAATAAAGTCAAATATGATCTGAGAAGGCCTAATGAGGCCTTAAAGCACAATTAAGGCCAAAATCAGTGTTTAAAGTGACAAAATGAGACAGATCAGCAAAGGGACCGCTTCAAATGCCAGATCAATGAAGAAATTAAATCCCCCAGAGCCCAAAAATGCCACCTACAGTCCTATTTAATTCAAAAGCATACAAATTGAATGCACAGTCAGAGATATTTTACATAGACAGCTTGGAAGTTATTGCCAGCCTACCAAATATGCCTAAAAGTCAACAAAGGTGACTAAGTAGCTCAGAAGTTGATAAAACATTCATTTAACAGAGTTAAAACATCAGATATTCTTTATCTTGGGTTATGTAAATTCCCTAAGGTCGAGAAGCATTTACTCTGTCTTAAATGAACACATTAGAACCCTTTCTTTCACTCCACCTCCTCATTTATCTATAAATACTCCCTGAGGAGCACATTATAAAGGGTTGGTTGGTTTTTAGATGAATTATTATCAAGTGTAAATAGTTGTTGAAGCCGCTGAAGTGCTGTGATGCAATTGAAGAATACTAGGCTGAGGAGAGAAGTTAGAGTTGTAAAGACCTGTTGGACTTGAAGTATGTAACTGATTTGAACACCAATAATACAAGCTGATTCATGGGATCCTGATCTATGTTAATGGTGATGTTATTCCTCACTGTATTTGTTTTTCCTTATGTTTTTCATGCTGTCCATTTTCTTTGATAAAGAACAAAAATTTAGAGTAGGACTTACAACAAAGTACCCTATTTCTGTCTGAAAGCTTTATCTCTATGTTTTCTTCTAATAGTTAATTTGGGAATGATTAAATAGAGTATAACTAGTCAAGGAATGTTGGTGAGCCCATGTCTTGCTGTGTAAAACTTGATACATTGTTCTTAAATGATATTTTCATTGCATGCTAAGTAAAGTCTAATCTAGGGAAGTCTATGGTTAGCCCTGTCCTCTGGTCATGTCTTTAACAGTTGTTTTGAAAGTTTCCCTTTAGAGTATGCTAAAAGTAGGATAGATTCAAAGTTCTTATCTGATCTTAGGCTGCCCTTCGTTTTCTTATATGTTTTCTCCTTTTCTGAAAGTAGTCTTTTAGATTACTGGATTGCTGTCTGAAAAGTATGCTTTAGTAAAAGTTTGCCCAAAGAAGTCTATGGTATGCCCTATCTTTTGGCTTACTTCAAACAGTTACTTCGAAAGACTTTTCTTGTTTAGTGAAGTTAATACATGCTTAATTGGTTGTTAAATTTGCTTCTTTCACAATACTTTGATGTTTCATGCCACAAATCAATATAAAGAGATCCTTTGATATAGATGACTTGCCCCATGGAAATCCTTGTAGAACTATTGTACAATTAAATCCTTTTGTGACTCCATAGCCCAATGGATGGTTACTGTCTTTTGACCCATCCTATCAGCTGAAACATTTTTCAACTTGCTCTCACCTTCACCCTTCTAGTGACCTTTTCCTTTTATGATATCCATCCCAACCAATCAATCAAACAAATAAGTTCCTTTGAGCTTCATAACTAGCCTAATATCATAATTAAGCATAAAGATATATCATTCAAAGACACTAATAGAGAGATCCCTCTTTGAATCCAGGAAGGCTAGATCCTAGGATTCCAAAGTGGTTTTGATGTGGCCCCTGCAACATTTATTCTTGCCACTCTCATAAATTACAGGGAGCCAACATAGTGTCGACCATACTAGGGAATAAACTGAGTAATAGATAAATTCACAACTCAGAAAATCCCATTCCTTCAAATGAATCAAGTGTCTGCCAAGAGTGGTTTCTGATTGTTGATGGTGGACAACAACCAGACCTTAGTAACAAGTAAAAATCCTCCACCTGGTGACTCCATTGGTTTTCAGTAGGCCTGCTGATTTCCCTTGGTTTTCCAAAAATTCCGCTGGGAAACTCTTTTATCATAACATCATACAAACTCAGTTAAGAGAACTTTGAGAATTAAGTTTTCTTTCATAAGATTAGTTGGCCTTTTAAAGACTGTCATACTTGGCTGAAATTTTCTCATCATTGGGTCTCAAAACATAACATAGTGGCTTCTAAAAGAATTCATACTAGAGCCCATCCTGACCCGAATACTCCTGAAATAGTTGACAATCCGGAAAACATCCTTAGGAAGTCTCCTAAATCCAAGAATCCAACTGTCGTCAGACCAATTCATAGAGCAAACTCTGTTTTTGAAAATCTTATAGCTCTGCAAAATACACAAGTTGACTTACCAGCCATAAGGAATCCATCTAGAACCAAGTCACTGAGTGATATATATCAGATAAACTTTGAGCCTCCACGTTCACCCCAACCTAGCGGTGATCATACTGATAGCAGAGAAACCCCTCCATCTACATCGCCTGATATTCATATCATTCATAATTTTGGTTTCTCTCATCCTAAATCTACTCAACAGTACTTAGCTGGTCCAAGTACTTCTGTTAAAGTCATTCATACATCCACAGTTCAAACCACTTCAGTTCCTCACCTTCCCCCACTTGTAAATCTCCCATTGTTCCCACAACCTCATATCATGGCAACATGGTATGCTCCCTTAGTCCTTCCTTTACCTTTACCTGTTCTACCACAGGACTATCAGTCCAAGATTCCATTATATGATGCTATTAGTTCTACTACAACACAACAAAATGTGGATAGAATGAATGACTACTTTGACAGTCAAGAAATAGATGATGAAACTGTAAAACTTAGAATGTTTTCTCAAAGCTTGGGGGGAGAAGTAAGAAAATGGTTCAAAGGTTTAACCCCTAACAGTATCAATGACCTCCCCTCTTTTCATCAACTGTTCCTAAACAAATGGGAGGCTAAAAGAATTCCCCTACAAATCCTGTCAGAATACAATGATCTTAAAAGAAATGCTGGAGAGAGTGTCCAAGATTATTGCACTAGATTCAATAGTGTTTATAATGCACTCCCTCCACAAATGAAACCTCCTCAAGGCTTAGCCTTAATAAATTTTCCTGAAGGATTTGATCCAGACATGTGTTACCAATTAAGGGAGAGAGAACCCCTCACATTAGAAGATATGCAGAAAGGGGCAGTAAGTGTAGAAGCTAACCTTAATTCTAGAAGGGCTAGATTGAAAGAAGAAAAGAAGGTTACTTACAAAGATGAAGCTGGACCTTCCACATCAGACTCCAAAATTGATAATATAGTCAGAACCGTGGAGATGATGATGGAAATAATAAACGTGAATGAGAGAGCTTATTCTAAAGAAAATCAAACAGCTCCTCAAAACAAAAATCAAAATCAGAATCAGAACTTTGGAAGGAATCCCCCTCAAATTAGACAAAGAGGCCCTGATCAACAGGTCAAACTTCCTTTTCAACATAATTATGTTGATGAAGAGGGGAGAAAAATAGAGGAAACAGATGAAAATCACATGAACATGTTGAGAGTAAACAATGAGGATACTGTTTTCATAAATGAAGAAGAACAAGTCACATACATACCTGATTAGGAAGAAGGCCTAGAATCAGAAGATTATAAACTAGGCTTTGAAAATTCCATAATGGAAGTACACAAACAATATGACTTGAGAAGTAAAAAGAACCAAGACACTCCCAAGAAAAAAGCCTCTGAAAATTATGCCAAAAACAACCCTGTAAATACTTTAAAAAAGACAAAAAAAAACAAAAACATAGTGGCTGAAAGTTATGATCAAAACAAGGGAAAAAACACCCAAATCCGTGACAAACATAGTGATGGCCCTAGCAGCACTAGCACCTTAGCTAATTCTCCTGAAAAAACCATTCTAACTACTGTTTATAATAAAAATGAGCAAGCTAATTTTGCTGAAAAAACAGTGACTAAAAGGGCTGAAATAAACATTTCCAAAACTAAAACTCATTTCAGCATAGAGAGTGAAATTGCCAAGATAAAAATCTCTATCCCACTCACTGAGTTAGTCACTCAAGATGTATATAGGTCCCAATTGTTAAACACTTTGAACATAGGAGATCACAATGATTCTGTTAACTTAAATGATGACAAACCTGAGCTTCTGTTTGGACCAAAAATTGAAGGAAAATTTCAAGAAGGTGGAATTCCTCCATTCTATGTTAGCTTAAACATCCATGATAAAATTTTTCACAATGCCATGCTTGAGTTAGGAGCATCACATAACCTTATGCCCAAAGTGATAATGGAAAGATTAGGCCTTGAGGTAACCAGACTTTATAAAGATTTATACTCCTTTGACTCCAGTAGAGTCAAATGCCTAAGCCTAATAAAAGATCTCTGTGTCAATTTAGCACAAATCCCAGCCAAAAGCTTAGTAATGGACATTTTCATAGCTGATATACCCCCCAAATATGGTATGCTTCTTTCAAGATCTTGGGGTGCTAAGTTGCAAGGCACAATGCAAATGGATATGACTTATGCCACCATCCCTGTCTTCAGTCAACCTAGAAGACTATATAGGGAAACACACATGAAATACATGGTGAGTAGTCAAGAAAGACCTGAAAACTCCCCTCTTTATTCTGTACATATTGACCTTGACTCATTCATTCTTTACAATGATGAGATTCCTAATGAGAAAGGATTAGAAAATGAAACATTAGCCAACATAGTGGCAACCATAGAAAAAGAGGAAGGAAAAGAAAAATCATCCAAACAGTTTGCTAATTCAGAAAATCACAACAAACAAAATAAAGGTCTTGAGCTACAAAACAATCATCGACATAGTGCCAATCATCAAAGAGAAATTCCTCAACACATTGAAAACCTTGAGGAACAAGACACAAATAAACGTAGTGCAGATCCTAAAAAAGAACACAACAATGGTCAAAATAAACATAACAGAGAGGAAAAAGAGGAAATTAATGATAAATATGAAGACAATCCTCTTTGGAGTATGAGTTTTGATGGGTCTTGTAGTAAAACTGGTGCAAGAGCAGGCATATGGGTACATAACACAGAGAATAACCATGCTGAAGGTCATTCATACAGATTAAATTTTCAATGCACAAATAATATAGCAGAATATGAAGCACTCCTCTTAGGACTACATTTATTGAAAAAATTAGGAGCCAAGAGGATAACAGTCCATGGGGATTCAGAATTGATAATTAGGCAAGTAAATGGAGAATACACTGCAAAACATCCAAGACTAAGAGCCTATAGAGATGATGCCATGGACATGTTGAAATCATTTGCAGATTTTAAACTCACTTTTGTCCCTAGAAACCAAAACATTCTTGCCAATTGCTTAGCATTTACTGCTAGTACATGTCTGAAGCCTTATGAAAGCAAACAATACACAATTCAAGTTAAATATAGACCAGCATTCCCAGACAATGAAAAATATTGGCAAGTTTTTGAAGGAGATAAACAAGTAGAAGAATTCCTACAATCCAGAAATGAATTTGAAATGCCAAATTCAGATTCAGAGTATGAAGGAGACTATCCTACTGAGGAAAAACCATTGTTCAAAGAAGAAGAATCTCCTGATATTACTGATATAAATTTGTTAACCAAAGAACCTAAACATAAAACAGAAATGAGCACAGATTTAGAAAAAGAAGATCTAGAAGTGTTGCAATCTAAAACTGAAAGATTTCCAAAAGGACTGGTACCATTAGAAGAATTGTTTGACTTCAATGATGTTGCCAAAAAACCAAAAATAGAACCTACTGAAACTGAAATAGAAGAATGAAATGTAGGCAGTGAATCAAAGCCTAAAATGATTAAATTATCCAAGACACTGCCAGCTCACATTAAACTGAAATACCTTGAGCTATTTAGAGAATTTTCTGATGTGTTTGCATGGAGCTATGAAGATTTAAAATCATATGATATAGAAATAATTCAGCACAAGATACCCCTCAAAGAAAACCAGAAGCCTTTTAGACAAAAACAGCGCAGGATCAACCCTATTCAATTACCTTTGGTAGAGAAAGAAATTAGAAAAATGTATGATGCTGGAATTATAGTCCCTGTGAGATACTCAGAATGGGTATCCAATCTTGTATATGTTAGGAAGAAAACAGGAGAAATAAGGCTTTGTATTGATTTTAGAAACTTAAATAAAGCCTCCTTAAAGGACAACTATCCCTTGCCCAAAATGGATCATATCTTGAAAAGGGTGGGAGGTTCTAGAAGAATTTATTTGCTAGATGGCTTTTTAGGATACAATCAAGTATTGGTACATCCTGATGATCAACTTAAGACAACCTTCACCACTCCCTGGGGCACTTTCATGTATGTGAAAATGCCTTTTGGTTTAATGAATGTTGGTGCCACATTCCAGAGAGCCATGGATATTGCATTCTCAGAAGAAATAGGCTACTTCATTGTGATTTACTTAGATGATATCACCGTTTATTTCAAAATAGATGAAGAACACCTAATACACCTAAGAAAAGTCTTTGAGAAATGCAGAAAGTATGGTTTGTCCTTAAACCCAAAGAAAACATTGTTTAGTCTTCAAGAAGGTAAACTTCTTGGACATATCATATCCGAAGAGGGAATAAAGATAGACCCAAAGAGGATTGAAGGTATATTGCAAATCAATCATCCTAGAAACATCAAGGAACTTCAATCTTTCATTAGAAAGATTAATTTCTTGAGAAGGTTCATACCCAAGCTAGCTGAACTCCTTAGAAACATGACAAATATGCTTAAAAGAGAAGGAGTTAAATGGACCCTAGAAGCAAAGAAATCATTTGAGCTGGTAAAACAAGCACTTACTAAAACACCAGTTCTTATCAGTCCTGATTTCACAAAAGATTTCTTCATTTTTTCATTTGCATCAGAACATATAGTGGTTACTGTCCTACTACAGAAAAACATGAAGGGACAAGAGCAGCCTATTGCATTTTTCAGTAAGGCATTAAGAGATGCACCTTTGAAGTATAACATAATGGAAAAACAAGCCTTTTCCTTAGTCAAAACCTTAAAAAACTTCAGAGTTTACATTTTACACTCACACATCACAGCATTTGTGCCTCATTAAGTGGTAAAGGACATCTTGACCCAAGATCCTGATGGCAAAAGAGGAAAGTGGATTGCTGTAATACTGGAATATGACTTAGAAATTAAGCCCACTAAGCTCATCAAAGGTCAAGGACTAGCAAAACTAATGGCTGAATCCAAGTTTCAAGCTCTTGATATAAACATGTTTAATGCATTAGATGAACAAGAGGAGTTGACAGCTCCACTTATTGAAGATCATTTTCTTAATTCATCTTGGTATGCTGACATTTTGTATGTGCTGCTTAATCTAAATGTCCCTCCTGGTTTTTCTAAAACGAAGGCAAGATTTTTAAAGTTAAAAGCTGTAAATTACTGCATTTTAGATAAATTTTTATATTGGAAAAATGCTAGTGGATTGTTGCTTAAATGTTTTCCTGAGAATGATGCAGATAAGATCAAGCATGAGTTCCATGAAGTAGAATGCAGAGGCCACCTCTACTGGAAGTCTACAGTGAAAAAAATCCTTAGAGCTGGTTATTATTGGCCCACCCTCTTTCAAAATATCCACAAAATGGTCATTGCCTGTCATAAATGTCAAATCTTTGAAGGCAAAAGAAAATTGTTTCCCTTACCCTTGCATCCAATCATTATTGAAGCACCTTTTCAACAGTGGGGTTTAGAATTCGTTGGGGAAATCCATCCTGTCTCATCTACCCAACACAAATGGATCCTCACAACCACTGATTATTTTACCAAATGGATAGAAGCCATCCCTTCTAGGAATGCCACAGACTCAGTTATCATTTCATTCCTTGAAAATCATATCCTGTCTAGATTTGGCTGTCCTAGGAAAATTGTTACAGACAATGCAGCTGCATTTGGATCCAAAAAGATGGTTGATTTCTGTCATAAATATCAGATTATATTGGGCCATTCCACAGCTTATTACCCTCAAGGTAATGGGCTGGTAGAATCCTCAAAGAAGAGTTTGGTAAACATTATCAAGAAGTTGCTGGAAGAAAATAAAAAATCATGGCACAATAAGCTAGTACATGCACTTTGGGCAGACAGATTGACAGTAAAAAAGTAAATTGGAATGTCCCCTTATCAGCGAGTTTATGGAGCAGATGCAATATTTCCAACCAGTCTAGGAGTGCCAGTCATGAAGTTGATCCAAGAAGTGCAGTCTGAAGAAAATTATATGACAAGAAGAATAAAACAGACTGTACATCTACAAAAAACTAGAGAGGAAGTATACAACAGAGCACAATAGGTACAAGAAAACATCAAGAAGCTGCTTAATAAAAGAACAAAGACAAGTGATTTTAAAATTGGTGACAAGGTACTAAAATGGGATTCTAGGAAAGAAGATAAGGGAAAACATGGAAAGTTTGAAAATTTATGGAAAGGCCCTTATCTCATTTATTCTGCTGCTAGTAACAATGTCTTTTTCCTTCAAGAGATGGATGGTACAGAACTTTTTGGAGGTCTTGTCAATGGCAGGATGCTCAAACATTATTTGTGTTAAAATCTCTGTTCAAAGTTTTTTATTATTTATTATTCATTATAAATAACATTGCTTGAAAGAAAGTTTGAAAATGAAAATAAAAAAAACAATAGAAAAAGAAAAAGAGGGTAGATTAAAAAGAAAGGTACAATCCCATACCAAAAAAGAGAAAAATCTGAAAGTGTGCAAGTCAAAATGCCACTGCTTGAAAAGAAAATGTAATTTAGTCATACAGCCTAATCATGACTGAATAGATTTGAATTTGTGTTGATAGGTTAGTGAAAATAGATTTTCCAAACTGTGTAATCTTGGCTTATCAGTAGAATAGATTAGGATAGGGAAAGAATGGTTCTAAAAAGCTCAAAACCTGAACCAAAGAAAGAAAGAAGGATATTCATGATTTTCAGATCTTAAGCCTTCAAAATTTTGTTTTAATTTTCTGCAAATAAAGTCTATGTGCAGCTTGTACATAATTCCATAGCCTCCATAGAAAATCAGACTGTTTAATCCTGATTTGACTATGTTTTAAATTTCTGTTTTAGAATATAGAGAATAAAGATCTGTCAAACAGTTTAATCTTGACAGATAATAGATTAGGTAGAGAAGTACTGAGTTCAACTGTTTAATTTGAACTCAAGGAGGAAACAAGGGTAACAATATATTAGTTTTTCCTGCTTTCAAATAAAAGAATATAATGATGTTGAAAGGGTTTGCAAGTCCAAATGCACCCACTGAAGAAAAAGTGTTAGGAAAAGTAGGATGTGTAGGTAGAAGTTTGGGAGAAAATCATCTGATTATGATATTGCAGATCATCTTTTTAAGTAGCATAATCATCAAAGGAAAAGAGGAACGACAAAATGTAGCAAAAGACAAGGCACTGGTCTACTTTCCAGAGATTTATCTATGAGGTTCTTGACATCTCCAAGGAGCTGCCCTCCCCAAGTGGAGCCACTGTTAACCATCTATAAATTCTGTTATAACTAATGATGGCTAAAAAGTTTCTTAGGCTTTCAAGAAACAAATTTTATGAAAATCTGTGAGTTCTTGAAGATCCCATTGTGTTAATTAATCCACAAGAAGTCATTTCACTAAAATCTTCACTCAAGGACTCCAAGTTACCCTGCCAAGACAAAAGAAACTGTTTCTAAAGGCCATTTTCCATCATTCCATAAATTCATTTTCACCCACTTTTTCATCCATGTTTACCTATTCTAACCACTCATTTTCCCCTTATAAATCCCCTTTTTTCTCCCTCATTAAACCTCATTTCCCATAAAAACCCCTTTAAACCTAATAAAAACTCTTTATTTGGTTTAATTTCCTCTTTTTATACCTATCGAAACCATTAAAAGGGCCCAAAAACCCACTTTTAAGGCCTAAATCCGACCCTTTTATAAAATAAAGCCTTAAGCCTTTGAGGGCTTAAGTCCTCCGCCCCTTCATTCATATAACCAAGAGCTTGAGACCCTCTGCTAAAGCCTCTGCCCCTTTTTATTCTAAACCCCGGTCCTATCCTATCCCCCAAAGGACCGCATTTCTGCCATTTATTTAAGCCCCCTTCACTTATCATTTACCCCACTATTGCTTTCCCTGAAATGATCTTAGCCGTTGATCTCACCGATCCAACGGTGATCGCCTCCTCCCCTTCTCCTGTCCACTCCTCTGACCGTTCGTCTATATTCTTACCCCCGCAACGGATCTTGATCGTAGATCTCCCAGATCTGACGACTCCCATCAATCCTCGTCTTTTAACTCCGCCCAATAGCCTTTTGCTACCTGAAGAAATAGCTGACGCCAACACCAGTCCCACCTGACCGCACATCTCTATTTATCACATTCACCTCTCCACCGTCAATCTGGCTCCCCCAGATCTGACGGTCCCCAAGCATTTTCATGCGCAATCTGCTCCCAGGGTTTAACCACCCATTTTAATGCGAAAAAAGTGGTTTTAGGTTGGACAAGTGCCGTCCATCCAACCGTATCGCGTTCACCACAACTGAAACCACTAATCGCCCGTGCCCTGCGCGAATACCTCCGTTGTATTTCGAAAAACCACCTTTTCCATTTCGCACCATTATTTGAATTCATCACTGTTCTTCATGTTTCTACCATGGATATCCCCTTTGCTGCATAAACCCCTTCCTCTGCACGGCTCCTTCACCCTCGCTTAGCCTTTGTTAGCAGTTAAACCACATACGCAGGTTTTTTATAAATCGTTTGATATTTGAATTGTAGGTTTCATGGCGGTTGGAGTTTAAAGCCATCCCACAGCAAGTAAACAGTTGTAGAGGCTGAGGATGAAGATCCTCGAAGGTCTGATTGAACGCAGAAAGGGACCAAAGAGGTTAAAGTTCCAAATCCTAATCAATACGATGGAGTATTGATCATTTGGTCAAACCCTCCAAGTGCAAAAGCCACCTGTACACCAAACTAAAGAGAAACAATGAAGATCAAAAGAAATCAAAGACAAAGAAATGATTTAGTGCAAAGTATGAAGATCAAGGGCTTAATCCATAGTTTAAAGGATAAGCACAGTTAATAAAGTCAAAGATGATCCGAGAAGGCCTAATGAGGCCTTAAAGCACAATTAAGGCCAAAATCAATGTTTAAAGTGACAAAATGAGACATATCAACAAAGGGACCACTTCAAATGCCAGATCAGTGAAGCAATTAAATCCCCGAGAACCCAAAAATGCCACCTACAGTCCTATTTAATTCAAAAGCATACAAATTGAAATCAAAGTCAGAGATATTTTACATAGATAGCTCGGAAGTTATTGCCAGCCTACCAAATATGCCTAAAAGTCAACAAAAGTGACTAAGTAGCTCAGAAGTTGATAAAAGATTCATTTAACATAGTTAAAACATCAGATATTCTTTATCTTGGGTTATGTAATTTCCCTAAGGTCGAGAAGCATTTACTCTGTCTTAAATGAACACATTAGAACCCTTTCTTTCACTCCACCTCCTCATTTATCAATAAATACTCCCTGAGGAGCACATTGTAAAGGGTTGGTTGGTTGTTAGATGAATTATTATCAAGTGTAAATAGTTGTTGAAGCTGTTGAAGTGCTGTGATGTAATTGAAGAATACTAGGCTGAGGAGAGAAGTTAGAGCTGTAAAGACCTGTTGTACTTGAAGTATGTAACTGGTTTGAACACCAATAATACAAGCTGATTCATGGGATCCTGGTCTATGTTAATGGTGATGTTATTCCTCACTGTATTTGTTTTTCCTTATGTTTTTCATGTTGTCCATTTTCTCTGATAAAGAATAGAAAATTTAGAGTAGGATTTACTACAAAGTACCCTATTTTTGTCTGAAAGCTTTATCTCTATGTTTTCTTATAATAGTTAATTTGGGAATGATTAAATAGAGTATAACTAGTCAAGGAATGTTGGTGAGCCCATGTCTTGCTATGCAAAACTTGAGACATTGTTCTTAAATGATATTTTCATTGCATGCTAAGTAAAGTCTAATCCAAGGAAGTCTATGGTTAGCCATGCCCTCTGGTCATGTCTTTAACAGTTGTTTTGAAAGTTTCCCTTTATATTATGCTAAAAGTAGGATGGATTCAAAGTTCTTACCTGATATTAGGCTGCCCTTTGTTTTCTTATATGTTTTCACCTTTTCTGAAAGTAGTCTTTTAGATTACTGGATTGTTGTCTGAAAAGTGTGCTTTAGTAAAAGTTTGTTCAAAGAAGTCTATGGTATGCTCTGTCCTTTGGCTTACTTCAAACAGTTACTTCGAAAGGATTTTCTTGTTAGTGAAGTTAATAGATGCTTAATTGGTTGTTAACTTTGCTTCTTTCACAACACTTTGATGTTTCATGCCACAAATCATTCTAAAGAGATCCTTTGATATAGATGACTTGCCCCATGGAAATCCTTGTAGAACTGTTGTACAATTAAATCCTTTTGTGACTCCATAGCCCAATGGATGGTTACTGTCTTTTGACCCATCCTATCAGCTGAAACATTTTTCAACCTGCTCTCACCTTCACCCTTCTAGTGACCTTTTCCTTTTCTGATATCCATCCCAACCAATCAATCAAACAAATAAGTTCCTTTGAGCTTCATAACTAGCCTAATATCATAATTACGCATAAATATATATCATTCAAAGACACTAGTAGAGAGATCCCTCTCTGAATCTAGGAAGGCTAGATCCTTGGATTCCAAAGTGGTTTTGATGTGGCCCCTGCAACATTTATTCTTGCCACTCTCATAAATTACAGGGAGCCAACACCACCAAGATATTGAGTCGCAGGAGAAGACCTTGGAGATAGCAATGAAGTTGGAGGCTGCGCCTCGAGATGAAACCCAGTTGGGTGTACAACAGATACAAGGCCAACTGGAAGCAATGCACATGGAGATCTAGAATCTACGAAAGGAATGAGGAGCGGAGGCTAGCCCTGACAGGTGGTGCATACGATGCAGGGCGAATGTCCACGCTAAGGATAACTGTCCGCTATTAGTAGACTATATGCAGGCAAGAGGACCAAGCCCGCTACGCCGTAGAGAAGCTGCAGGGCCAAGTAGGACGACACTATGGTGTGATGACTGTCGCGTTGCGGGGTTGCACGAAACCAACTGCTGTCCTTGCCTTGTTGCTTGTATTCCGGAGGTTAAGAGGCAATGGTGCAGGTTTTGTAGGTTTGTGGGGCATGAGGAGTAGAACTGCCGAACTTATGATCTGCTGATAGACCGAGGAAACATCTATAGGGTACATACAAATCCTTCGTCACTAAGGACCCCCTCCGGTATCGGGGGCTCCCCCATTAGGGGTAGGGGAGGGGGTCGAGGAAGAGGCCAACTAATCTGTTATAACTACAGGGAGATAGGTCATTTTGCAAGGGACTGCCCAAACCCTACCAAGCAATCTTGCAGGTATTGTAGGCAGTTGGACCATGTGAGAGAGGACTGCCCGATTTTGATGGCTAAGGTGTAGGAGAAATAGCAGACACATACATAGAACGTGTAAAGGGTTAAGACGGAGCCTTGAAATGAGGGACCATGTATTAATATCATAACCCGTAGCAGCCTAGCCACTGGGGGGCCGGAAGAAAAAGTTGCGACTGAGCCTCTGATCAGGAAAGCGATCAACAAATCAGAGGGCCTAGACCTCCAAAAGGAAAGGGAAACCTTTATCACAGCTCAGAAAGCCTTCACAGAAGCATCTACTTCGCAGGTCCCTGTGGCCACCAAAGCCAGAGAGGGGGTCCAACCATTTTTACAAGCCTGCATGAAACTGCTGTGCAACCAGCAGGTTGTTGAGAACCTCCAGGCACTATTAAACCATTGCACAGAGGAAACCAACTCGCCCCTGGAAGTTAAGGATGTAAACACACTGTAAAAATACAAGAAACGCACTGGTAGGGAAATGCGGCTCACAACACAAATTGGGGATTACGAAATGGAGCAATTTATTTTGGATCTAGGGTCAGAGGCGAACGTGCTACCCAATCAAACTTGGCAGCGCATGGGAGAACCCAAGTTGGAATGGTCCACTATCCAGCTACACATCGACAATCAACAGAAGCTCATACCATTAGGAACGTTATCACAAATTATAGTGGATATTGCAGGAGTTAAGGTCCGAACCGACTTCGAGGTCATTCAGATTGTGGAAGATGCAGACCCTTACCCTGCGCTCCTAGGGTTAGATTGGGCCATTGACATGGGTGGTATTATCAAATTGAAGAAGAGAAGCATGGCATTTGAGAATAGAGGGATACAGATGATCGTCCCTTTAGACCCCGCAGAAGGACAAAGGTATACGGAGACGATGCATATCGATGAGGAGGTAGATCACATCTACAAGTTAACTACACAGGATGAAGATTGGATCAACCCTACGGCTGATAGTATGCTCTGCTGGGAAAATGATAATGACTGTTTTTCTGACTTTGACGGAGAACAGGAAAATTGGAAAAACCAGTTGCACAACGTATTCGCATTGCAATGTCTTAGAATTTAAAGGGATTTATGATGTATGTCCTCAAAGGTAAGAGATCTGCCCTGGTTTGATGGTTCTGGTAGCATTAAGGAATTTTTACAAGCATTCAAAGCTGAAGTTCCAAAGGAACAAAGGTTATGGGCCCTCAATCTTGCCCTACGCGCAACACCTGTGAAGTGGTGGGATGAGCGTAAGACAACATTCCAGGAATGAGGGGCATGTCGGACTATGTTACTCCTGCGCTTCGACCCTCTTGTTCACGTACGTAGGGAACAATCCGGACTGGTAATCCGAAGCTGTGTAGACTTGCACAAGATAAATACCGCTGGTGGGAAAGGGTGCATAAATAATAGGTGCACCTCCTACAGAGACTCTCTCCAGATGGTGGATACTATGGAAGCTGTGGATCTGATGGCACCTACAACTATGAAACAATTGTGCTTGCTCCTCCATGTCGTAAGCTACTACAGAAAAAACAGGCAGGAGTATGTGTTGATCACGGCGCCTCTGAAAGAGCTACTTTGCAAGACTATTTCAGTTTGCAGGGATGTTGAATCTCAAGGGAGCTTCAAACTAGTAAAGAAAACAATAGGCACACTCAGAACGTAGATGGACTGTTAGCTGGATCACTGTGCGCGCAGGAGGCCCTCCGAATGCACACAGGCACGCTGGGAGCGCAAGTGTGGGTTGAGCGCACCAAAGCTGTGAAAACTAGCCGTTGGGACAGTCAAATCGAGTAAAATGCAAAATCTACCATTGAATGGAATGGGCGGCTAGCATTTAATGAGGTGATTGCGGGATATTTTTTACCGTTTACATGATGGTAAGTTCCAAGTACAGCTTTCCCAACCACTGACCAATCGCGTTAGCTATAAAACAGGTCGAACAAACCATACAAGGGTTTCTATCAGTTGTATAGCTTGTACTTGGCATATCTTACCGTGACGATTTGGTGCTACAAGATGCTATGTGTTTACAGTATCTCCTTCATGTTCGAGCAACCTACCCCCTCGGATAGTAGCAACCCATAGTTTTTTTTTCGCGCCAGAATGACGGCTACGAACCCTGCTGAGCCTTCTGAACCAATGACTTCAATAGAAAAGGGGACTGAGGAAGTGGTGGAAATTGAGTATGAGGCGGAAGAAATTCTCTCCATGCCAAGCTCAACCATGAGGAAGGGAAAAGAAAAGGCACAGAGCTCCAGAAAGCCCCCGAAGCCCACGAAATGGGCTGCAGGAAAGTTGCGAACTTCCCCACGGACCGCAAAATCCCCGCAGTAGCTCGGGAGGAAACACAACCCGTCGAGCCAATTCACTGGTTACCTCCCTTTGTTCGACCACGCAGGACATCGATGCGCATGCCAAATAATCTTGATGGCCTGGTCACTTACCTACAGATGCCACTGACCCTAGGCGAGGTCCCCATCATTGGCGAACCTTTTGGTAAGCTTCATGAGGTCAAGTTTGACGATCATGAGCTAGCCAACTTCGGAGCATTCCCTGAACTAGCACCGACGTTATACCTCGACTTGAGTCATGATGAAAATGGAGTTACAGTCATCCCCCAGCGTTGGGTGCGTGGGTTGGCCAGGTCCGGGTTCTTGAACTTGCTCAGGATGCCCCATTTTGGTCATTACAATGTTATAGACCGACTCGCATGGCAGCTGCTCACCCTAATTCATGAAGGCTGCTTGTGGATCTAGGACATGAATCCTATTGATGCTATGCTAATTCATAGGATTACTGGCTTCCCGATGAACGGACCAAGCCCTCTAGAGCGAGTGGGTAATAAATACGAAGGTGAGACTGCTGAATTTGTGTGCCAAAAATACAAGGTGGAGCAGAATACTCGAGGCTTTATCATCAAATCCATCAATGATCCCACTACGCAGTTGGGCACGATGTTGCTGGCGTGCAAGTTGATGCGAAAATTCCAAGTCGCCACCGTCCCCGCCTATGTGATTCAACTAGCAGGCCAATGTGGGAAGGGGGTCTATTTTAACTAGGCTCAGTACTTATGTGACAAATTTTTGGCCAACGTCCGAGAATCCTAGGAATTAGGGCGCGCCTTTTGCTATTCATGGTTGCTGCTCCTAATAGCGTTGGTCACCTGGGAAGCTCCTATGGAGTCAGTCCTCCTTGAGCTTAACCCAGATATGTGTGAAGGAGCCCATTATGCGCACTTGTGGGACTCCAAGGATGCGCAATGCATAGAGGACAATCAAGTCTTCTGGGTCCTCTTCCAGAGCAATGTGGCAGCTGCCATCAATTATCGACCATGCTTATCACCCATAGTCTACGACAGGTACAAGTGCATCGCAACCTTTCAGGTGACCATGCACAACATATAGATTCAGAGTCGGAAGGAGAAAGCGTGGACTTCGCTCCCCTATATGGTTGTGGACGAAGAAATTGACTATGTTATTTCACTCTGGCCCTGCAGTGGAAGATTGGCTTCAAGACCGAGGTGCAGGGCCGTAAAAATGCTAGCACAACAACTCCCCCTGTCACTATTAACAATATTGGAGGCTCCAACAAAAGTACCGAGAAGGACACAGAACCAGATGCGAAGAAATATGTGCAGTAGAAGTGGACTGATGAGAAGGACGCCAAAGTAGCAACACAGAAAGATTCACAGCCCGAATTAGGGACAGAAGGAGGTGATGTAGGAGGAACTGCATCCCCTTGCAGGACGAAGCACACAGGCGAGCCTGCCATAGGACCCCAGAAGAAGCAGCGCGCTCAACGGACAACGCACAATGAAACTGTCACCTTTACCGATGGTGACCTTGAAGAGATTACTGATGCAATCTCTCTAGCCACGCAGGATCGATGGGAAGCCCTCGAAGAACAACAGAAGGCTACGCTCGCCACCTTACAGGCCGAGCTCCGTGAGCTACAGCTAAAGACAGACACACTGCACACCAGTGTGACATTGGTATGGATGCCGAAAACCACCAGCAGTGCTACGCTCTCATTGACAGAAAGCCGCCTCTGCCCTTTTCCTAGCACTGCCCTTATGATCAACCCGCCCAACTTGAGCACGCAGGTCCATAGTTGCCAGGAGGTACATCTGGACTTAGCCAGGCTACCAAAAGATGCTTTGCAGGGACTCCACATGGGTATATTTCAGGAGATTCAGCTCCGGGACGTACAGATTCACCAACGGCTAGGATTGGTTGAACAAATGATCACCGAAAGCGACGTCGCAATCGCCCTTGCCACCACGCAGTAGAAGGAGCTCGAGAGCTTCATTCACTAGCTCTACGCAGAAGTTCCAACAGAGATTTCAGCTACTACTACAGCCCAGGAAAAGGTTGAAGGGTTGGTCGCTGCATTAAAGGCATTGCGAATGGAGGTTGCAGAGGTTAAGTCATGAATGGAGCAGCAGAATGCCAATCTGTAGGCTACATTACAGCCTGAAACACCCCCAGAGGTGCAGGCCCAACAATCTGTGTTGATGATCGCAGCTACAAACTTCATCACAGGGAAGATCGCGCAGGGTTCTCAACTACTGGAAACTACCATGAAACTATGCACCGAGGTCCAACGCAAACCCTTCCTGCGTGAAATAACCCAGGCCTTGCGGCAGAAAGAGGAGACGTTTGAAACATTGGAAGCCACCCTACCCACGTTGGTTCCTGCTCAGCGCTTGGCTTGACTGTGAACCAGCCAAGACCTCCAAGCTGAGATAGAAGAGCTCCAACAGAAGAAGAAGGCCCTCAACGACCGCCTGAAGCCTTGGGCTGCTCACACCCTTAAGCTGTCGCAGGATGCTGATGTAGCTCAACCGGACCCTGGAAAATGTCGTCGCTGCGACAGAAGGCCCGATTTCATGGAAATTGGTCGACATCACCCAGAATGCTGCTACCCAAAGTGAAGCCGTGCTGCCCCCATTGGCTGAAGTGATCGAATTGTTGCAGGTGTAGGTGGAGACCCCACCATCTCAGTGACTCAGGACGAGTCACAAAATTGTGTTGGGGGACTGTTGGAATAGGGTCTCCTACAAAGCTGCGAATCTGGTCCATTTTGCATATTTTTTATTATATTTAGTCTAACGCAGGGGTTTTGGGGTGGGTCAAAGCCCCTAATGCATTGTAAGCGGGTCAAGGGTAGACCAAGAGTTTGCAAACCATGGTTTACGGACCATTGGATGCGTAGGCTAAAATAGTATAAATAGTTGAACCTTTTTGAGTCGATAGGCAGAAGATGAATAGAGATCGATGCGAAGTACGAATTGCTAGATCTTGGGTTGGGTTGTTTGGGTTAGGACTCTTGCTGGCTGTGTGCACAGAGATCCTCTGTCCTGCTGTGTGCAGACCCTGCTGGTTGTGTGCGCAGGTGGTATTTGGGGAATTTAAGAGGATTTTTGATAAGTAATATATGTAGAGTATTGCTGAAACATATGATGTTGTCTGGATCTATTCTATTATGATTGATGCGAACTGAGATTGTCTGCTTGAGCTGCGAACTCGTCTATTTTATCTCTGTAATATGAAAGTATCTGCACGTAGTATATTACTGTGATAATACTGTTGTTGCACTTACTGATTGCATCCCTATTAATAAACGTGAACTATCTATGTTGGCAATATTGGCTGCGATTATGCTGTTTTATGGCTGTAATTGATGATGTGCACATGGATGTGAACCTGCTAGAGAAGATCTGATAAGAACTATAGTCTGGTTATGTTCTGGAACCCTGTGAATCACCCCTCCGTGTAGATATGATAATTGCGTGCCTGTGTTATTACCTACTCTCTCTCAGGGTGCGGAAACCTGGTTCCAACACCCTCCCATACTACTTTGGGTGATACTTTGACCTGTGCAAGTGGGTCACTGCCGAAAGGGCCAGTAGTATAGGGGTTTGTTGGAAAACCTTCACTTACAAACCTGGTTCAGGACCCCTTGAGCCAACAATGATGCAGGGGGTGGGAGATCCCTTCCTCTCCCCTCTGTTTTTCCTAGAGGTCGACTTTTTTTGAACCCTCGATTAAGCAGTTCTACAGTTGTGCTTTTCTGCCATCCTTTCTTAGTCTGTGATGAGGCCGAGGCGAGTGCTTGATCATATCTAAGAGGGTTGTTTGAGCCCATTTGAAGGGTGTTCTTCTTAGATGTCTTTTTTTTTTTCATCCCCTTGAGTACGAGTTGCTTGGCTTCCAGGGTTTTTTCCTCTACTTGGAAGCTTCTTTGGAATGCATGTTTTATTTTTTGAGTTATCTATATCCATTGGTGGTTCTTTCGACACCATCCTTCTAAGATCGAATGATTATTGTGTGAAAATATGGATCTAAAGGAGAGTTTGCATATTTTCGTTAATACCTTAATATGGGTGGGTTTTTCTCAGAAAGTTGTAGATCTAAGTTTGAAAACCCTTTGTCCTGATAGATTTGGACTCGTTGAATATCTGAACTTGTATGTGGATAGATCCAAGTTGGGTTCTCGAATTGAAGTGGGGAAGATCTTTGTGCTCAAGGATGCCCTGTTATATTATGATATGGAGGAGGGTTTTCAAATTTTTTTCAAGACCCTAAGTGGGAACTTGGTCCTTTTATGAGTATCTACATCTGACCTTGTGGTAGATTTAACATAGAAGATAGAGCAGAGGACTGACATCTCTATGATTTTGCAGATCCTATTACAAGAAGGAAATAATTTAATGGATTTATTTTCTTTGAATGGATATGGTATCTCAAGAAACTCCACCATCGTCATGACTATGAGGCTGAGTGGTGGAGCATCAGGTACCAGGAAACCAAACATATTAGGTTCTCACAAGGAAGTTGCTCATTCAAGAAACCCCAGTGTATCTATATCCTTCAAGATGTAGTGCAAGGGAAGGCTCACATCCTATCAGATTAGATCCAAAATAACCCAAGACCCTACATTGTAGAACAAATGGAATAAGGACCAACCATGGAAGTTAATATTTGAGAGGCAACTCCGTTTTTTTGCAATCTCCATTCCAAGGTTGGTATATGTAGATTCAATGGCTTATGGCCCAGATATGAGAGATTACACCATTGGGTTTTCTCTACTTGGATCCCAAACTGTGATATATATTTATGTTCCAAATATTTCTTCATTATTCAATTTGATACACAGAAATATCTAGTGTACGTTCTAAATGAAGGGCAATGGTTTTGGGGCAGAGTTGAGATCTTCATTTGTAACAAACCCCCTTACCATCCCTAGAAATCACTAGAGATGTAAGGAGATGGTTAATATACTGAACCGACCTCCAGTGTCTAGTCATGGAAATGGGGTCGAAATTTTTTGATCTCTTTCACTCTTCCAAATCTCAAAATAAACAACACCACTGCATTTGCCTCATCAAGACCTTTCTAGAGGCATATAATTTTGCCTCAATCAAGTTCTAGAAAGAAAATGTATATGCCTTCAAATTTTTATTAATATAATATGCCACCTGAGTGGGTACTGCCATATGGCACCCATGTGGACTCGTGGTTCCCACATTGTCACCCCGTGGCAACTGTCAACCTAGTCATATTGTTGTCATGTCATATATATGCTTTTTTCCCATAGCTTACAAAAATAGATGAGTATATATGTAATTTCCATACCAGGGTGAACCCCCCCCCTTCCAAACATACAGGTTGTGCAATCTTGCTACATGCCACCTCACCTAGGGAATAAAAACCTGTCGGTTTCACTTACAACCCCCGCTGAAACTTCCGTGGTTACATGGCATCACTCATAACATGCAGGGGGCCCTCTGTTATCACATCACCCAGGAATAAATCCTAAGGGATTTCCTTATTATTCCTTTTCGAATATATATATATATATATATATATATATATATATATATATATATTGTTCTACCAGGGTGTGGAACCCTCTTACGCCACATCACCCCATCCCTTAATACACCAGTGGGTTCTATTACAGACTCTTGTTGAACCTACCGGGCATGACCTTCTAGGCTACATGGATATGTACACCTCATAATAAGGCTTAGCCTTCCCCCCTTGACCTATAGGTAACTGCATTCATGCCACATGGCACTTGTCCCCACTTAATGGGCCCCATGCGCCATGTCACCCCAAGAATTAAATCTCGAGAGTTCTAATATGCCCTCTGTTCAAAATCTCCAGGGTTAGGGGATCCAGGGTGATGTCACCAAAAATAAACACTAGGGTCACATCATCCGTCATCACGTCCTTCACGTGGCCTAAGTCCCAGTTAAGTCTTAGAACCCTCTCCAAATCATGGCTTTCAAGTTATATGGAGAATTGGGGTCCTCCACCTCAACGCACCAACTCTTAACATTTGACCCCACCTCGCCACATCATCCCGATGGTATTTTCCCAACCTCCCATCAAAATCTTCAGGGTACCAACCTGTGAAACACATGGACGACAATTATTTTTGGTTGGGTGGTGACTATGTCTTCTGTATGATGTCGAAACCTCCTTCTACCCAACATTTGATCACATTTCTAGTTCCTTTGGGTTAACATGGCTTTAACCTTTCCTTCCCAATGTCCCTTACTCCTGGCTTTAAGGATTTCAACTCCCGAGCTTCCTTAATTATATATATATATATATATATATATATATATATATATATATATATATATATATATATATATATCGTACACGAGTCTTTCAAGTTTTCCATTCTGAGCTTTTCCATCTATACTTACGTATAAAATAATATATCAGACATTCCCAAATTAGCACATTCCTAATCGAAGACAATGTTTTTCTCTTAGATAGAGGAATAAGAGGGTATAGAGACCCATAAATCTCCTTAGTAGGAATAAAAGACACTCCTACTGTAAATGGAGGTCATCTAAAAGCTGGATTGAAGACCCTTAGGTGTGAAAAGGGGTTGGAGCATGAAGACTTGGTCAACTTTGACCAAATCAAACAATGTTGTTATGGAGGAGTGGCATTTATGGTGGGACAACGCTTTTGGAGGGAGATTGATTGCATGGAGGCCATGACCTAATTGAGTGAGGCCGAGGGTGAGGAAGCTCATAACTTATATAAGGAAGAGGATGGTAGCCATATGGGGTTATGTTTTGATTATTATTTTGATATTTATGTTTAGACTTTGTTTCTCTCTTCAGCTGTTTAGCTAAGATTGCAGTGTTGTTTAGCACAGGGTGTTCCGGGTCGGGAATCCCACCTCTTTCCTTGAGAGGCCTCTTGGAAGAGTATTGTTCTATAATTTCCACATATCTGGCATTCTAACCAATCTCCATTCTTCATGTACAACGTAGTTCTGTTTAGAGTTGGGTTGTGTTGCATGGGTGTAGCAGTGGAGGAGAGAAATCTCCATTTTCTGAGCTAGTTTTGCAGCGGAGGAAGGATTCCTTCCATTGGGATATCAAAAAGGAAGGTCATTGGGAATATTTTAGATCTTTGCATCAGGCCAAGCTATTACATCTAGTGACAGCGCAATTTTAGTCAGGAATTGTGTTATTTTGGAGGGCAGTTTCAGAGGAGGATCTATTGGCTCTTTTAGAGGGATTTATTCTAGGTGAAGGGTTTAGCCTTTCATTGGAGGATATATTTGGAGGATATATACATCAGATCCATATTATTTCACCCTTCCATTTCATGAGATTCATTTGCAGTGAATCTTCAGTCCTATGGATGTAGATCACCATTTGTATTTGAGGGTATTTCCAGAAACCCTTCCCGGGTTCTCTTGGAAATTTGTCTAGGAGGCTAGATCTTCACTCCTAGTATTATTGGAGATATATAATAGTAGATCTACATTGATCCATATTTATGCAACAGTTTATGCCCTAAAACTGTACTGTCTTAGCTCAGGGTATTTGTATGGCGGCTATTTCTCACGTATTGACATATTTTGCTTGTAGAGGCTTTTTTTATATTTCTTGAGTGACTTGATCCTCAAGATCTTGTGCCTGTTATTTTCTAATATGTTTAATAAGATGGCTGTAAATTTGTCTCATATCATGGTGTGTTGATTTATTCACTGTTCTTTCCATTATTGTGTTCATATATTGCTGCCTCCCCATTTGGGAATATTACATTGGTATCAAAGCATAATCTTGGCTCAGCCTATGGATCTCAGCCATTATGCTATCAGGAGAATAAGAAGAAGGAGAAAGAGATTAGAATGATGGAAGGAATTAGTTTTATCTCATCTCTTTTCAGATCTAAGAGGGACCTCACCAAGGAGGTCAAGCAAAGAAGAGTGGAGAAAATCAATGAAACCACACTAGGGTTTCAAGAGGAGGAAGGTCCATGTACTTCCTATCAGAAAAAAGAAGAACCAGTATTGCAGAGAGCTCCAAAGAAACATGGTATGCCCTTTCCTTTTGGAGAATAAGACAAGACACACGGAGAAGGAGGACACTTAGATCATGAGATTCTAAGTGAGTATCTTGCAGAATACAAATCTCAAACAAATGCTTTCAAAGAGAATCTAACTCTCCCACAGTTCATTCAACTCAAATAAGAAAGAAGACCTTGCAACAATAGATTTCTATTGTCTACATTTGATGGGTCATCCATATGCACAACAAGGGCTTGGAGGAGGAAGTTAGATGCATTCTTCCTGCTACATACTGTAGTAGAAAAATAATCAGTTGAGATTACAACGCTGCACCTTGAGGGTGAAGAAAACATTTGGTGGTTCAACCATTTGAGTCATGCAAGAGTGACTGCATATGCGGATTTTACTCAAAGGTTGATAAAGAAGATTGACAAAAATAAAGTAGAGGAGAAGAGGCCTTCACCACCACTTGCTTCAAGAGCACTTGCATCAGGAGAAAGAACACTTGCACCTTTGCAAAGTGGACTTGATCTCTTGACATTTAGAGTCCCATGCACTATTCTGGAGATGCATGAGGAGGAGGAGACTTGTACCAGCGTTGATGCAGCCATAGAAGAGCAACCATCATCATCAATAGTTGGGGGAGCCATCACACCAGAGGAAGGAACCCTTGTAGTAGTACAATATGTTCCCAAGCTTTACCAAGGTATGCACATGTTTCCATTTTCTGTTACTTCAGCACATCATATGGAGGATTGTGGGAATATGCCTTTGCATGACCTAGGGTCAAAGTATATTTCTGATTTGGAGCAACAGACTATCACTACGCTGAGAACCCTTGATTTTTTCAGGGACGAGATATATAGTCATCCTATTATATCATTGATGAGATGCACACAACTCTTGGGGTTGGAGTGCAGAATGTTGGAGGATGGGATGAACATTGTCCTAAGAAAAGCAATGCAAAACTATATGTTCAACATTGAGCATAATCTTGAGATAGCATATGCACCATCAGGGAGATCAACAATGCTGTCATTGAGCAGCAGTGATGAGTTGGGGGCCCAACTATTATTGGAGCATTCCAATGACCCATCTACATGGATAGTAGAGGATAGGCAGATGACATCTCCCATTATTATGTTGGATACTTCTTGATGAAAACTTCACCTTTTGATGAGAAGCTTTTGCCTACACCTTATTTGGATCCTTATGGGGTCAACATGGTAATTGATGAGTGGTATTCATTTGGAGATCTCCGGGAGATTGCATTTCAACATCCCATGAAATGCAAAGATAGAAATCTGATTTGGGAGGATGGTATTCTTCATTGGAGAGATGCCAATTTTGGGCATGATGATAGACACTCACCATTGGTTGGATGGGTGATGTTGATGAGAAAGAGGTTGGAAAGCCACTTGCAGATCTATGACACAGGGCAAGAGGAGGCAAGGCTGCGTTGGCTACTCTTGAAAGAGTTTGGTCATATTATGATACATTCTATTTCAAAGATTAGATTGGTGGATGGAACTTGGCATGACACTTGCATCATGTGGCAGTAAGGAGTTTGGGTGTATTGGGGTGATGTGATATTTTTCATGTCAACCATCACGTTGTTGCTCCATAATTTATATGATGATGTTGTGGGGAGGCAACAAGAGTTGTTGTTGCTTTGGAAACCCTTGGGAAAGAATGGGCTGATTTTCTCCCATACTTTGCATGATGTTGTAGGAGTAGGTGATGGCACTATCATGGTGTAAAGGGGCTACTCCTTAGCCTTGAGAGATCATGAGGTACTTCCACTTTGGAAGGAATCTCCCATATATAGCAGAATTATTGTAGATGACTTTGACATGTGGTATGTCAACAGATGGAGCTATGAGATGACATAAGCCTTGTCACAAAGGCCAACAGTGCTGTCACTTGGGAGCTTGGGTTTGATGATGGAGTGTTCCCAGGATCACTTCACATATGATGCACTTGAGGGACAAGTAGGGGATGAGAGTGATGGAGTAGTGGATGGAGACATCTATTACCATGATATGATCTTCTTGACTTGGATTTCCAAGCATGAGAAGAAATATATTCATGCAGCACATAGTTCATTCCTCTTCATGGGAGTATATCATACCACTATGGAGGGCTCATTTATGGATCTTATTATCAGCCTACTCTAAGTACATGGTAAGCATTGTGTTTTTTCACTTATTGATTTTCATTCTCTTACCATTTCTATCCAGTACATTGCTCCACAATAGGGCAAGCCTCTATTTGGGCTTCATGGTCATTTTGGGACCAAGATCTATGATGGAGAGAGCCATTTCTTGTATGGCTTTGGGAAAGTGTTGCACTATTCTTTGTATGCTCATTTGATAAAAAATTCCATCTATAATTTACTAGTGGATGAGATGACATGCACAACTAGAAATTTGTTGGGAGACAACTTGCCATATCATGTTATGAAACTGCAGTTGGTAAAACTAGGCTGTGACTACTTGAGAGACTATTGGTACCTTCTAGAATTATGTAAAACCTTCAGTTCCTCTCTCATTTGGATTCCATATGATGATAATGTCATATTCATTTTATATGGGATGATCTGGGCAAGAACCAAAGAGTGGATCTTTGAGGATCTAATTGCCTTTTTCTTCATGAAGGCAACATTATTGCAGCCCAAATTCAGCAACAACTATACACTTATCATAAGTGGAGAGAGAGACATCATGGGATGGACAATTTGATCCATCATGTTTAGCTATGCAACCCACCTACTTTTCAGGAGCTTAAGGTGGAGGAGATCTTTCATGAGTTTCCATGTTGGAGGGTGACTCACTTCTTGTGGATGATAGCTTGGGGATGGAGGCTTCACATGGGAATGACAGTTCCCAATATATTTCAGATTCCATGCCTCAAGAAGAACTCTAAAACACACATAGTTTCTTCCATTGATATTCCACTTGTTCAGGATGAGAGCCATTTGGAATTTTCACCAAAGACATACTTATACATTTGAGAGAAGCAACTTGGAGACTTATTGATGAGACAACATCTTGTTCATTGGAGGAACTTATCATATGAGGATGCTGAAGGAGGAAGAGGAGAGGATTTTCAGTTCTATCCTTACAGTTTCTTGAGGACAAGCAACATTTGGGAGGGGAGGACTGTAATATTCCTAAATTAGCACACAACTAATTGGAATATTAAATTTTAATTTTTCTCTTAGATAGAGGAATAAGAGGGTATGGAGACCCATAAATCTCCTTAGTAGGAATAAAAGACACTCCTAGTTTAAATGGAGGTCATCTAAAAGCTGGATTGAAGACCCTTAAGTGTGAAAAGGGGCTGGAGCATGAAGACTGGGTCAACTTTGACCAAATCAAACAATGTTGTTATGGAGGAGTGGCATTTATGGTGGGACAACGCAGTTTTGGAGGGGGATTGAATACATGGAGGTGGTGATCTAATTGAGTGAGGCCAAGGGTGAGGAAGCTCATAACTTATATAATGAAGAGGATGGAAGGAATATGGGGTTATGTTTTGATTTTTATTTTGATATGTCTGTTTATACTTTGTTGCTCTCTTCAGTTGTTTAGCTAAGATTGCAGTGCTGTTTAGCACAAGGTGTTCCCAGTTGGGAGTCCCACCTATTTCCTTGAGAGGCCTCTTTGAAGAGTATTGTTCTATCATTTCCACATATCTGACATTCTGGCCAAGCTTTATTCTTCATGTAAAATGCAGTTCTGTTTAGAGTTGGGTTGTGTTGCAGGGGTGTAGCAGTGGAGGAGAGAAATCTCCATTTTCTGAGCTAGTTTTGCAGTGAAGGAAGGATTCCTTCCATTGGGATATCAGCAAGGAAGTTCATTGGGAATATTTCAGATATTTGGCATTAGGCCAAGCTATTGCATCTAGTGACAACGTAGTTTCAGTCAGGAATTGTGCTATTCAGGAGGGCAGTTTCAGAGGAGGATCTATTGGCTCTTTTAGAGTGCTTTCTTCTAAGTGAAGGGTTTAGCCTTTCATTGGAGGATATATTTGGAGGAGATATAAATCATATCCATCTTATTTCAGCCTTCCATTTCATGAGCTTCAGTTGCAATGACTCTTCAGTCCTAGGGCTATAGATCACCATTTGTATTTGAGGGTATTTCCGGAAACCCTTCCCGGGTTCTCTTGGAAAGGTGTCTAGGAGGCTAGATCTTCACTCCTAGTATTATTGGAGCTATATAACAGCATATATGCATTGATACATCTTTATGCAGTATTTTATGCCCTAAAATTGTGCTGTCTTAGCTCAGGGTATTTGTATGGCAGCTATTTCTCATGTATTGACATATTTTACTTGTAGAGGCTTGTTTTGTATTGCTTGAGTGACTCGATCCTAAAGATCTTGTGCATGTTATTTGTTGATATGTTTAATAATATGGCTGTACATTTGTCTCATATCATGGTGTGTTGATTTATTCACTGTTCTTTCCATTATTTTGTTCATATATTGCTGCTTCCCCATTTGGGAATATTACATACATGGGGTCCTCCATGGTTCTTGGCACAAAATATTAGTGCCTAAAGTTTCCCTTACACACAGAGACTAGTTCCTTAGAAAATTTGAATACAAAGAAATAAGGCATGGGATGAAACCCAGTCCAATGTCGAGACTTATTTGTTATAGGCATTTACAATCTCCCATCAAAATCAGCTCAAACGAGGAATTCCTAACTTAATTAGCAGAACTCCAATCAAATTAGCAGAGTAAGGACTTTAGCCTCTTTCATATTCGTAAAACATTTAAATCACTTAATTGCATTTACATAATATCAACATATGCTTATTTGCAAGTATTTATCTTAGCATCAAACATGCATTGTTACACAATTAACATAATCAAGGTAAAACATAGAAATGCTAGCATCGTTTACATCCTTCCAAATCACACATAAATATAGTGCAAGATTCATGGGCATAAGTTATTTATCATTTCACCATTACCATTATAAAACCCATCAGAATATCACAATCCATTTGCATAGTAAATTAAATTTTACACATTCAAGGCACATATATTTATACAACAAGATAAACACAAGAAACACTAGTGGATATTAACCAAGAAAACACTTATCTGGCATTATGAGATATGAAACTAAGGTTGGGACTTAGACCCTCCACCCAACCATTGATTGAACTACATTGTGTCCTTTCTTGTAGCCAATCAGCCCCCGAGCCAGATTCCATATCTTTGAGGAGGTTTTTTCAAGGGGTTTAATCGATGATGTTAATCGAAACAGAGACTCTAGAGACTTCAAGCCTCCATTCACCAGTTGAATTCACTATAGCCAATTCAACAAGGACTCTAGAAGTCCACCACCTCCGCCATTCATCTATTAAATGATTCCAGTCACTCTCCAAGACGTGGGTTGAATTAGGGACTCCAGAGACCTCCAACCTCCACCCACTATCCAAATAAGCGAATCTAGAGGTCTGTCACCTCCACCCTCAATGAGACAAGGGAATCTAGAGACTTATTTCTCCACCCTAAAATTTAAAATGGAATCAAGAGGCTCCACCTCCATCCTTATTTTTGTTGGGGAATCTAGAGACTTATGTCTCCACCCTTTGTCATACAAGAGAATCCAAAGTTGTCAGTACCTCCACCGTAAATTTTGCAAGGGAATCTAGAGGTACTAACCTCCACCCTTAATCAAGTAATGGAATCTAACAGTTTCAATACCTCCACCCTCAATAATAGAAGCACAATGGTTCCACCCAGAATTTGGAATCTAGAACTCATAGTAGAAAACCAATAAATAAGCAAAGCCTAACCTCAGAATTATCCTTACCAAGAATCCAAGGGATAGGCCTCCACCCCATCTATCAAGGGAATCTAGATAAATACATCTCCACCTTTTAGCCAAATAGGGAATCTAGAGATCAACATCCCTCATATGAGATAAATTCTCCCAATTCCCTTCTATTCAACCAAAACCTCCTTCTCCCTCTTTTGGTGTGGTCGTGCTGAACTTACTTCCCCAACGTCGTGTTTTCCTTTGGTCTCTGTAGAAAATTTGCAACCCATGGGTTGGTGCCACAAATCCCCTCCCCACTGTATTCTTACTTTTGATATATTAAATGCAACTAACAACCCACTTCCTCTTACATACTTTGGCCTAAAATTCCCAACAAAATTGTCATCTCCATTAATTTTGATATTCTCTCGTGATTTCATTTTTATCCAAGTGAGTATGGCCCTTATCCTTTTGTCTAATTACCCATTGATGGAATAATCTATCCCATTAAGGATTCATACCTACTAGCCTCATTATTTATCATAACAAATAAATAAATCCCAAGCAATTTCCTCCTAGGCTCTGGAATTAATGTCCCAAGACCTCAACCCATTTTTAACATAATATTTGGAGTATTTACAATAATAGGAAAATAACCACGGTTGTCATAGACCCCCCCCCCTTTGGGAGATCATGATCCTTGGTTTTCTATGACCATATATAAACAAAACATGCTTTAAACTAGTAGCACTACTATGGAGCTTTATATACACAAATTTATACATCATTTACATTTTCTCAGTCAACAAACAAAAAATGATATGTGTCTGCAATTGGCCAGCCATTTCTAATGTGACTTCCTTGGGACCAAAGTGCCTCCACTACAATATGACTTGCTCTATTGCTCGATTCCAAAGTGTGAGCTACCTCTGATATAGGATGCATAGAGGTTTAGGTTGGAACTCTTCCTCTAGTTCCAAGTGTAACACGGGACAATCAATTGCATGATCAACATCCTGCACATATATTTTAAGCAGTGAAACATTAAAAACATCATGAAATTTAACTGATGGTGGAAAGGCCAACCTATAGGCCACTAGCCCTATTCTTTCAAGCACTTCAAATGACCCCATCATGAAATTTAACTAATGGTGGAAAGGCAAACCTATAGACCACTAGCCCTATTATTTCAAGCACTTCAAATGACCCAAAAAACCATGGTGCCAACTTTGCACATTACCCAAATTTCAAGGAGCTCTTCTTGGGTCTAGCTCGTAGGTAAACATCTTCCCCAATTCAAAACTCTTTTTACATCCTATGATGGTTTTCATAGCTATTTTACTTGTCTTGTCCCATATTTAAATTCCTTCTAATGGTTTGTGTTTCTTGTTCCATGTCCTTCAACATATCGGGCCCAATGAGGACCCTATTCATTGGATCATTCCAGTTGATAGGAGTATTACAACTCCTCCCATAAAGTGCTTCAAATGGGCTCATTTTCAGTGATTCCTGATACCCATTATTATAGTAAAATTCTTCAAGTGGAAGATATTCTCCCCACTTCCTTGGCTGGTGCATTACACACATCCTTAACATGTCCTCAAGAAATATGTTTTTCCTCTTTGTTTTCCCATGAGTCTGAGGATGGCAAGCTATGCTAAAATCCAACTCTGTCCACAAGCTTGCAAATAGTTATTTCCAAAACTTTGAAGTAAATTTGGCATCTCTATCCGAGATTATTTTCTTGGGAACTCCATGAAATCTCACAATTTCCTTTATGAAAATTTGATCCACATCATTTGTTGAATTTTTGGGCTTAACAACTACAAAATGAGCCACTTTGTTCAACTTGTCAACCACTACCAGGATTGCATCATGTTGTTTTTAAGTATTTGGAAACCTTGTAATAAATTCCATAGAAATCACTTCCCATTTCCATTCTGAAATGGGAATAAGCTGCAATAAGCTAGATGGGTGCTTGCACTCTACTTTTACTTGTTGGCACTCCATGCACTTCGAGATAAAATTAGCCACCTCTCTTTTCAAATTTGGCCAAAAATAAATTTTCTTGATTGTTGTTAGAGTATTTTAATATCCTAAATGTCGAGAATATGGTTTTACATGAAACTCTTTTAATATGAGTTTCTTCAAGTTGTTGTCCTTTGGGACATAAATTATATTTTTTAATTTCATCAACACCTTTTTTTGTAAGGCAATACTCCTTACTTTCCTTACCTTTAGAACGTTGCTACAACTTCTCTTTTAGTTGCTAATATTTTTTTTCTTGATTCCCTATGTTTTTAATTCTTTATGCAAGATCAATTCCATAAGAACTTATGGATACTATATGGTTCATTTGCATTATCTTGTTGAGTGCATCAACCACTTTTTTCTCCTTGCCTTTTATATACTTGATTTCAAAATCAAATTCGTTGAGTGTGACCAAACATATAGCTTGTCTTGCATTCAATTTAGGATGACCAAACAATATTTCAACCCTCCATGATCAGTGATTAGAGAAATTTCTACTGAGGAGGCAGTGCCTCAACATCTTCAATGCATGGAAGATGGAACCCAATTCTAAGTCATGAGTTACATAATTTTTCTCATGTTAATTTAAATTTCAAGATTCATAACAAGCTACTTGGCCTTCCTACATCAAGACTCCACCAAGTCCCTCTTTACAAGCATTTGTGCAAACTACAAAATCCTTCTCAAGGACTTCTATTTTAGCACTCATACATTGGTTAACAATTGTTTCCACTGATTGAAGCCTGTAACACAATCAAATATCCATTCAGACTTCTTCCCTTTATTTTGTAATGTAGTAATTGGGTGGTCGGTCTTGGATAATTTCTTAATGAACCTCCTACAATAACCTGCCAGTCCCATGAAGGACCTATTTTCAACCACATTCCTTGGGGTTGGCCATTCAATGATGGCCTTAACCTTCTTTGGATCAACTATCACTACCTCTTTTGAGACAATGTGTTTGAAGTAATGGATTTGTGACTAAAAGAAGTCACACTTACTAAGCTTTGCATAAAGCTTATGCTCTCTTAGCAATTGTAATACTGTGGCCAAATGCTCTTTATGTTCATCCTTGTTCTTTAAATAGAACAAAATGTAATCAACAAAAACCACTACAAATTTATCCAACTAAGGGCACACCATATTGTTCATAAAGCACATAAAAGTTGCAGGGGAATTAGTAAGCCCAAAGGGCACTACCAAAAACTCATAATTCCCACACCTTGTTCTGAAGGTCATTTTATAGATATTATCATCCTTAATGTATACCTAATGGTAGCATGATCTTAGATCAATATTGGAGAAGATTTTTGCTCCATTTAACTGATCAAATAAATCATTAATTTGTGGCAAGGGATAACTATTCTTGATGGTCACCTTATTTAGTTGTTTATAGTTGATGCACATCCTATGTGTGTGATCCTTCTTCTTCACAAATAGAACTAGTGCTCCTCATGGAGACACACTTGGCCTTATGTAGCCTTTGTCCAACATCTCCTTGAGTTGTAACTTTAGCTCAATCAATTCAAGAGTGCTCATTCTATATGGAGCCTTAGATGTTGGAGCTACTCCTAGCATTAATTCAATAGATAAATCCACTTCTTTGTGAGGAGTAAACCCATGTATCTCTTCTAGAAAGACATCTTGGATGTAACATCCCTGGTGAAAATTCCATGTAATAAAAGTTAAAAATAATAACCACAGTTGATGGGACACTTATTCTGAGCTGAATGTTGGGAACAAAATCCTAGCGGGTGTTCATTTCAGTTATTATGGCTAAGGAATTTGGAAAAGGAAATGGAAAAGGATTTGGAAAGGAAAAATGGAATTTTTGGCACATGTATTTATGAAAATAATAGAAATTAGGAGAAAAGGGAGGTGAAAGGTGACATGTTTCATGTGAGGAGAAAAATGAAGGTAATAATTGAAATGAAAGAAAATAGAGGCCTCATTGATAAAAAGGCTTATGAGGATCAGTTGGCAAGATTTTTTCAGTGCATTTTTGGAGCTCTCTCATTATTCTCTCTCTCTCTCATACTCTTGGATACTTATATTTTTCTTGGAGCACTCTTGGAGAGTGTGACATACTTGGTAATTTGGAGCAAGAAGGAAGATGAAGAGTAGGAAAGCACAATTTTTCATCGGGATCAAAAACTATAACGGGTTTTGATTGCAGGTACCGAGTTGCGTGTATGTTTTCTCACTAGTTTTGGCATGCATGGTGTATGCATGTGGATTTTCCTAGCCTTTCCATTTCCTGGATAGCCATGGTGTTGTGGATTTATTTCCATTGATTATTTTTTGCTTGGTTATCATGATTCCTTTAGCTATGGGTTGATTTATTAGTTCCTGTAAGCCTTGGTTGGACAAATGCTCTAGAAGCCCGACGGACAACTGTGGGTTGAGTTACTAGTCTTGGAATCCTTGGTTGGAAAAACACTCTAGAATCCATAGGTGGGTTGAGTTAATAGTCCTGGAAGCCCTGGTTGGACAAACACTCTAGAAGCCTTGTAACAATAGGGGTTTAGTTACTAGTCCTAGAAGCCTTGGTCGGAACAAACAATCTGGAGCCCTGGAACAACTTGGATAGAGACCAATCCGTGATGGTTATGATGTATAACTGTGAGGTGGAATCACTGGTTTGGTGTTGATGCGTTTTGGCCTCTGGAAGCCCTAGATTGATTGTGATTGATGTGTTTGATGAGATCCCACATTCATGCTTGGAATATGGCACTAGGGTGATTGACAGAAGAGATATTTGGCTCAGCTAATCTATGGTTAGGTGGAACATGGAAGTCCCATCTCTGGTTGGTTTCTACATTCACTAATGAGAAATTCAATACCTTGGTATTTGGTATGGAGATGTACTAATTTATATGTGGATTTCATTATTGTTGTATCCATGGTATTTCTGTTGTTATTATGCTCGTTATGAGCATGTCTTTTTTACAGTGATTATGTATGGATCTCTATTTTTTTACTTGTAAATGAATACATAATTTATCTATGGTCAAATATATTTTATTATATTTAATGATGTAGGGGAGAAATGTTTCTTAGCGATTCTCGGATAAGTAAGATACCCCTATGCTTTGTTATGTTGTTTATACCTGTAGTTTTCATGTTTGTGACATGTTTGAAAAAATTCATGTCATGGCTAGGATGGGTCCAGATGTGTTCTTATTGATGTCATTACTTATGTATCATTTTCCTATTGTTATTTATCATCTATAAAATTTTCATGAAGTTCTGGGAAGAGCACTAAGTTCTGGGCCTGAAAAGGTGGCTCAAATCCAGGGGACGCTGGCACAAAATTGAGTATTTGGGTCCCTGACCACTTGCATTTAGTGTTATGAATGTGGCTATAGCCTCCTGGATGCAGGCATGAAAGCTTGTTCCCGTGGCTATGTCTCAAAGGGGTCAAAATGTTAGTGTGATCGAGGGGTAAGAGGCTTGAATGGTTGGATTACCTCATGGTGGTGTTGTGGTTGATGTACAAGGTCTGTATGTTGTGTTTCTATCAGTTCCACTTCCGTAAGGTTGCCTAGGAGGTTGAATCTCATTATAGTAGCCTCTCGTCACATGTTTACCTCGATTGACTAGTTACTTGGGTAGATGTGGGAAGAGGGTGTTACAGAGTGGTACCAGAGCATGGTTCATCCCTTGAACTGGATGGGCGATGTGTTGGTGATGATTTTCTGTTCGTTGCATGTGTTTCTCATAAATATGGTGTATATGCTTGTTTCATTCGTGTTGTGTTGGCATGGTGGCAGTGCTGTCGCCATGGAAGTGCTGACGCTGTTGTTGTTAACATGTTGTCATGAGTGTATGACTGGTTATGTGTTGCTCATGCTTGTGTATTGTTTGTGCATGCTTGCTTACATAGTGTTATATATTTTACATGCATTTATTTCTTATGATAGGGTTACATATTGGTCATGCTTCGGTGTTATCCGTGTATGCTTGCTTGTGTGATGTCATATGTTGAACATGCATTGGCCGTTCATGATTGGTTATACATGTCAAGTGGGTGCATATGGTCAAGTTTGCATTGGTTTGATTGAGGTTGTTGTGCATAAGGTCATTGTATGCAATTAGGTAATCATGATGATATTGGTATTTTGTGATGCTAATGTGTTGGCTAAGATAGTGCAGGAGATGCGGATCATTAAAATGAGGTTGCAACAATGGATTTTGGGGTAAGAATAGATCGTCATACAATTTTGCATGCTTGGCACGCAGGTATGTGATTCATGGTTGTTGTAAGCAGTAGGGTTACTTATATGTTTGTAATTATATTGTTATTATGGTTACATGTACGATACATGTTGGTTGAGCAATGTAGTCATATGCATTATGGTTATGTGTATGCCTCTCATTCTATTGATGTTATGATAGATGTTAGTTAACTAGTGTGATCATATGTACATGCGTTGGTTAGTCAAGCATGGCATCAATTTGATGACTATGTTATATGTTGTTGATGAGTATGTCATATGTTAACTTGGAGTTAGCTCAATGATTATGTTATATGTTGTTGATGAGCGTGTTATATGTTAACTTGTAGTTAGCTTGATGATTATGTTATATGTTATTGATGAGCATGTTATACTATTAACTATTGTTGTTATATATTAGTTGACTTCGTGATTAGATTATAGAATTAATACCTTGATATTATATGTATCATGATAAATTGAATTGGCCTAGGTAGATGGTTAGGGTTATGACATTTAGCTATGAGTTGACTTATTTGTGACATTGTGTTGTATTAATCTAGACTAACTGTGCCTATGTGATTGTTATGCATTAATGACAATTGTTTATGAGTTTATGATGTTAGCATGTTAGTTAGTTACTGTTATGGATATCATGACCTTATTTAGGTTTGATTTGATGTGTTGTGAAGTTATATCATGCTAATCTAGATTGATTGTGCAGACAATATAGCCTCCCCTTAAGATACATTAAGGTATGAGCTTGCTTATGTTGTCTTCTATGTGCTTGACTGTTTCATTATGTCGTTTATTTTGTGTTTAAGTTTTTTGTGTCTATTACGTCATCTATCTGTTGTTGAATGTTTGATTAATCACATGATATGAGTATGTGTCTATAAGATTTCATGATGAAATGATCTTGTTTTAAGATGGTTGTACTAACACATATGTGTTAAGATAGTTGATATGTACTTGAGTATAATAGGTGACACTTGTAGCATTATGTCTAATTAATATGAGTTGACTATGGATTATGACATGATTGTTAGTCTTGGTAAAGGTTGATTTAAAATTGATTGATATTATTTTCTTGATATTTGGAACATGTGATTGACATGTGTGAGCAGTTGCAGGGAAACATGCTTGGTATTAGCATGACAAGGTAAGAGTTGAATTGTTTATATAACTAACGGAAGGGTGATGTGATAACACATAGTAAGATTCAATTGTAGCAAGACAAATGGTAAAGGAAACGAATTGGGTAAGAATTCCTTGGGCTATGTTTGGAAACCTTAGTTCCAAACAAATGAGCGCTTTACATGGAAACTGGAAATCTTCTTAACCTTGACTTTGTTTGACTTTATGTGGATATGTGTTATATTTATGAACATGTATTTGACAGTTATAATAGTTAGTTTCTAGTTATGGCTGGATTCGTCAAGGGATTGGAGTCCCTTGAGAGATGATATATGTATGTGTTCAAATATAAGGTAGTGTGCCTAGCATAACAAGGTAAGGTAATTGGTATATTGTTAAATTTGTTTATGCACTAACAATTATGTGGTTATGGCAGTATGATGCAGGGTATTTCATGGTAAGAGACTACCATGAAATCTTGGAGAAGGATCAAGTTGAGATTTCTCTTGGAATATTTGGGAACCCATGGGGATGAGTCATAGTGTTTGTTTCCAGTCTTGTGCTTTTGTTCCTTTGTAGTTTTTTGCACTTGATTTGAAGCTTTGCTTATGTCTAGTGTATGGCCATTCCACTTTATTTCAGTGTCGTATTGCCTTTAGTTTTTCATGGTCTTTATCCTGTTTACTATTTTTCTTGCCTTTTATGTTTAGTGTCTCAGGAATTAGTTCGGGAAAGAGGAAAGTTAATGGAACTCGGGGGAGCTGTGTGGTACCCAATAGGCAATGAAAGAATTGGATGAAGCTCGGTGCATGTATGAGGGTAGTGGAAGGTAAGAGTATGATAGTTGGTTGGACTGGTTAGGTCCATTGTGGTAAATGAATGGTGGCAATACATACATGAGAAAGGAAACATAAAAGGTAAAGTGAATGGATTTTAGGTGTTACATGCCTTGGATATGTTGGGAATTTTTGTACTCAAAGTTGTGCATATTGTGCACGGATAAAGGAAGTTATCTTAACCTTTACCTTATGCTATCTCGTAATTATGATGTGATCATGATTATGTTGGTGTTTATATATATATATATATATATATATATATATATATCTCTGTGTGTGTGTGTGTGTGTATGTATGTATGTATGTATGTCGTGTCTGAGATGGTCGTCATGGATCATGGTTGCTTGATGCTACATGTTTATATGTATATATGTGTGTATGTATGTCATTGTTTAAGAGGATGATGATTTTTTTATGCTAATGATTATATATATCTATGTATGTATGTATCTATGTCACTGTATGATAGGGTTCTAATGGATCATTCTCGTGGAGGAATGATTGCTTATGCAGGTGAATGGAATGAAGAGGTTCTTGGCCTTATGAGGGATCAAGTGGGAAGAGTAACTCTGATAGATCTATGAGGTCAGTATCATGTGGATATGAATTGATATTATATACTTGTACTATTCCTATTTATGTTATGGACAGGTAATGCTGAGGAGTACATCAGCGAAGTGAAAGTTGTGTGATATGCGATATGCTAGGATAAGCATGTATAATGGAAAGACGATAGAAGCAAGGTTCATTTTGGGGTCAGTATGTGGTCTATGGTTGTGCAGTACTACTATTGTGTATATGTTGCACATGCTGTATATTCAGTGATTGTACTTATGGTGATGTGTACATGTAACATATGTAGTATTGTGTACATGTGATGTTGTATGCCTATTGTATATATGGTGTTGAGTGTATATTGCATATGCAGTGCTAGGTATGGATGGTGCTATGTACATATTGGATATGCGGTGTTGTGTACATATTGTACTGGACGCATGTTGGATATGCGGTGTTGTGAGAATGTTGGATATGCGGTGCTATGTACGTATTGTGCTATGCACATGTCGGAAATGCAGTGTTATGTACATATGGTGTTGTGTGTGTGTTGTACATATAGTGATAATATCTACATATGGTGCTAATATGTACATATGGTTTTGTGTGCATGATTGTATAAGTGGTGATGTGTGCATGTGGTGTTGTGTACATGTTGTACATGTGGTGTTGTGTGTAGGTGGTGTCGTGTACATCTCGTGCATGTTGCACTATGTACTTGTGGTGTCGTGTGCATGTCTAGCACGTGGTGCTATGTACATGTGGTATTTTGTACACATTGTACAGGTGGTGCAATATACATTTGGTGATGTGTACATGTTGTGCAGGTGGTGTCCTGTACACGTGATGTTGTGCACATGTTGTGCATGTAGTGTCATGTACATGTGGTACTGTGTACATGTTGTGCACATGGTATTGGGATACATTTGGTATTGTGTGCATGTCGTGCAGGATGTGTGGCCGGCATGCAGCACTATGTATGTGCATGGTGTAGTTGTGGTATCATGACATGTGTATTCATTGTGTTGTACTCTATATATGTATAGGTATTGTGTTATATTGTACACTGGGTGTAGGTGTATGTGTTGTATGTCGGTGTAGGTATATGTATTATGTTGTATTCTACATCAGGTGTAGGTGTTTGTGTTGTATGTCAGTGTGATCTAGGTGGATATTGGTGGCCACCCACCTATTCCAATTTGACCCTGCCATTGTATCTTTTAGTTTTTAAGTTTCCTTTATTGTAGCACAATTTACTATTTTTGGCAGTTTTTCAGGTCCTGAACTTCCATAGCCATTTTGAGGCCCTAAACAGCGTTTTTTGGGCATGAAAGGTCTGACTAATATAAGTCTTCCAAACTCAATATTCATTATCAAAAGTTGTAGTCCTCAAATAGATATTTCTAACGATGTATCATGTGCGTCAAATGGAGATAGTATGCCAAAGTTACGACCCCGGGAAATTGATGTACCAATTTACCCCGACGGGGCCCATAGTCTGGCGTTTCATCTCCTACGGTTAGGTTTTTAGATGTTTAGGGCCTTCCATTGTGTCTCAATAATAAATATGCCTTCGAGCCTCATTGTAACATAGTTCATAGGTAGGTAGCCACCACATCTCTTCTCAGAGATAAGCTACCTGTGCGCTAGCTAGTTTATTTCCATTTTGTCTGTAAGCATATTTCAGTTATGAGATATTAATGAAATGAAGTCTTATTTCTGCTGCATCTCTACGTTTATGTGTATTTATGTATTTTATTGCATTCCTGCATAAGTCTGGATCATGACGTGGGTGTACGTATTGTGTGGTGTTGTACACCGTGTGTGGATGTATGTGTTGTGATGTACACTTTGTGTATGTGTACGTGATTGAAGAGAAGAAAAGGCATTGGGTGCTCGCCGGGTGTGGCAACCGATCTGATGTGTGTACAGAAAGAAAAAAGGCAAAAGTAAGGACTGATGAAGGATAAGTGTCAGTATTTTATTTTGGTTTCATTATGCATGTTATTTATGATTATGGTTATGATGATTGCATGTGATTCATGATTTTGACCTATGATGGTTGTGTTTTGAGCTAACCAGATGTGATATGCTTATACATGATGATTTAATCAAACAACTTGTTTGACTTGTTGTGACAGGAAGTGAACAAAATTGCAAGTGTACCTTATTAACGAGTTACCAATGAGGTATTTTAAGTTTATTTCAATTTGTTTTGAGTCTAATTGGATTATGTGCTTGGTACATGAAAGAATGGAAATGCACGTTGGGTGGTTGAAATTAATTGCAAGCATTAACAACATCAAAAAAAGGAATTGGAATATGCAAAAATATGCTGGTAAAGCACTTCAGGAGCAGAGCCATTGTGAGACACTGGTACCCCGATAGTGTCCATTAATTTCCATGAGCATGCTATGACCGATATGATGGTTTTGAGGTAGGGATATGCCTTGGTTTTTGTATCTTCTGATGTGAGGAAGCCTTGCCAAGGGATGGACTGCCTGGGATGGCGATGCCAACGAAACTTGGAAGGTGTGTGACTGCACGAAAGGAGGTGACCAGATTTCCTAAGGGACCATGTAGCAGAGAAGGGAAAGCTAGGGATGGATTTGTTTTGGTAATTAGCATTTCCATATGGAATCAAATGCACATTAGGAGTGTAGCGCTAGACATTGGATGCAACTTTGACTTTGACAGTGGATTCTAGACTTCCTAGGAAGGAGGTGAATCTTGGTATTACTTTGAGGGTGGAGGTGTGAGCCTATGGATTCCTTTGTTGTTTGTACATGCATCATATCCCTTATTTTCCGGTTGGGAAAATGTGCATATGTGTATATTATTGTAAATATCGCAATGAGTTGTGTTATAAAGCTCCAATATGTAGTATGTTATCATGTTTTCAGTTGATCATTGTAAATAATGCAACAACCTAAGTTATAAAGATCCATTGGAGGTATGTTTGATTTTTAGTGGTTTTTTTGAGATATATATTTTATTTAACATCAAGGACAGTGTCCCCCAAGGGGGAGGGTTATGTAACAGCCCTGGTGAAAATTCCATGTAATAAAAGTTAAAAATAATAACCACGGTTGATGGGACACTTATTCCAAGCTGAATGTTGGGAAAAACATCCTAGAAGGTGTTCATTTCGGTTATTATGGCTAAGGAAATTGTCCAAGACAATTGCAAAGGCTTTGGAAAGGAAAAATGGCATTTTTGGCACATTCATTTATGAAAATAATGGAAATTAGGAGAAAAGGGAGGTGAAAGGTCAGAAGTTGCGCGTGAGGAGGAAAATGAAGGAAAATAATGGAAAATTAAGGAAAATAATGGAAAATGAAGAAAATAGAGGCCTCATTAATAAAAAGGCTTTCGAGGATTAGTTGACAAGATTTTGTCAGTTCATTTTTGGAGCTCTCTCATTATTCTCTCGCTCTCTCATACTCTTGGATAATTAGAGTTTTCTTGGAGCACTTTTAGAGAGTGTGGCATACTTGGTGATTTGGAGCAAGAAGGAAAAGGAAAAGAAGGAAAGCGCAATCAATCATCTAAGGATCAACAGTTACAATGGGTTTTGATTGTAGGTACCGAGTTGCATGTATTTTTTCCTCGCTAGTTTTTGCATGCATGTGAATTTTCCTAGCCTTTCCATTTCCTGGATAGGCATGGTGTTGTGGGTTTATTTTCATTGATTGTTTTCTACTTGGTTCTCATGATTCCTTTAGTTGTGGGTTGAGTTATTAGTTCCTGGAAGCCTTGGTTGGACAAACGCTCTGGAAGCCCGACGAAAAATTGTAGGTTGAGTTATTAGTCCTGGAACCCTTGGTTGGACAATTGCTATGGAAGCCCTAGGTGGGTTGAGCTACTAGTCTTGGAATACATGGTTGGAAAAATGCTCTAGAAGCCTTGTAACATTTGGGGTTTAGTTACTAGTCCCGGAAGCCATGGTTGGAACAAACACTCTAGAGCCTTGGAACCAATTGGATAGAGACCAATATGTGATGGTTTTGATGTCTGACCGTGAGGTGGAATCAATGGTTGGGGGTTGAGGAGGTTTAGCCTTTGGAAGCCCTACATTGATTGTGATTGATGTGTTTTATGAGATCCCACATTCATGCTTGGAATATGGCACAAGGGTGATTGGCTGAAGAGATATTTGGCTCAGCCAATATGTTGGGCCAGAATTGTAATCTACGAATAAACTATGCTTCCCTAGACCGGTGTCTAGTCTATAACAACAGGTGAAAGACTGCACTACCCTTTTTCCTAACTCAGAACAAATATACAAAGAGGATTGGATGCTTACTTGTTTCAGTCGCTTCCAAATGGCTCCTTTCTGTTTCTTCCACTATAGCCTCAACTTCAAGTGGTTTCAAATAGCTTCCTGCTTCCTGCAAGAAAGAGCACTGAAACAACAGAAGATACAATAATATAGATATCTATTCAAGTGAATTAGCCAAATCAGTTAAGCATAAACTACATTCATCAACAAAGATTTTGCAACATGGAAAATCAAAGTAAACATGGATGCATGTAGGGAAAAACAAGAAGTACTCTTTATTGGTGATAGAAGGAGAGGTTACAACCAAGTGACTGATTCATTATGACCTTATAGCAGAGTTCCTTAGTCTCATCATAGCATAAGCTTCTCCACCAACAGCTCCACAAATCAAACTCTCTATTAAAAATTCTCTAGCATTTCTCTACTCAAAATCTTCCTCCTTGAACACTTAGCTTTGTGTTCAATTTATAGATTAAGTGTAGGTTGTTTTGCTATAAATTGAATTCCAAAAATAGGTAAGACATGTTTTCCAGTCATGTACATGTCAATGGACACTTGGATCCAACACATGACACATGTGAACCCTTCAAGAAGACACTGGCCAAGTGGAGATTCCAGAACAATGAGAATTTTGCTCCCAATCTGACCAACGCACCTTTGAATGTGGGAAGTGCTTTGTAGAGTAGCCCAAAATGGAGCTACCTGCATATGAAATGCACTTAGGCCCCTTAGAGCATGCGTTAGTGAGCTCCCACATGTTTAATAATAAGCCTCAAACCATGGAAAAGCCTTGCTTTGATGAAAATATTGTTTGATTCATGAATGTTTCCTGTCTTAGAGCATATAGCAACTGAGATGATAGGGAATGATAGACACTTCTGATCATCGGTCTTGGAGATGCTGCCCAGTTAACTAGGTCATTGGGAATGGTGCCCAAATTGACCTATAACAATTGCCCCCTAAAGCATGAGATCCAAATAATAAGAACATTTGATTGAAATTCTTTACACTGTGATGAGACTGGAAACAATGCGGAATGGTCACATACATCAATCTTACAATACATTACATCATGATAAATCCTCTATTGATCATAATTGCTGAGGGTAGGCATTCCCATAGTCAACACATAAAACAATCTAATAACATGTACATAATTCAGAAAGTCGTCTACATTGGAATGTTGCCCAGATGCAGACATCGCCTACAGATATAGGCCCATGTTTGGATGACAATCTGTATGTAAGGTCACCGTACATATTGTTGGTGTCCCGTGTTTTGATAATTTTTCAAATCAAAAGACAAGGCAACATCAGAACCAATCTTTAGAGTTCCAGGATCTAGTCCTCCTGTTCTCTGAGAGGGATCTCTCGAATATTTGTTTGCAAAGGTTTATCTTGTGTGCTTTGAGTGTTGGTTTTAGACTAGTTATTAAGTGCAGGTGTTTGTTTGTTTGGTTGGAATGATACAACATAACATGAAAGGCCTAGGAAAGATATATAGGAGAGAGAAATATCTGGTTCATTGGGAAATGGAGTCAAGAAAAGGTCATAACAAACTCATCAATGGATATGGGATATCAAAGGGAAAATCTAACTTGGCCACAGGATCCTTTTGTTTTTGGAATGAGATGAACATTAATGATTTGGAAAGAGAGTTTTAATTCTCAACAAAGGGAATTCGAAAGCATAATTTGAACAATAAAGAGCTCTTTGATAGACAGGGCTAACCATAAATTCTACAAATCACACCTTTAAGCAAATAATGATTTCAAAACAGCTTTTAAAATGAAAATCTAAGATTCGGGGAACGCCCTATTTCCTCAAAGATTTTATTTCAAATGAATTAGAAAACATAAAAGATTCACTGATAATTGTAGTCATAGAAGAGGGAATGCCTAATACATCTATGATCATAATTATAATGACCTTTAAGCCAACTGTTTAAGCGAAGACAAAGGGCAAGATCAAAACCGACCTCTTTGATTCACTGTAAGCAAAGAACTTCAAAGGGAGACTTCAATAACAGTTTTTAAGTGGCAGCAGACAAGCAGGGAGAACCATAAATCATGCTGAAACCAATTGTTCGAACTATTAAGGAAATAAACAAGCATGAAGATTAAAGAGAGAGATTAAAGACTCTAAAATACTTCAACAGAAGAAAACATGAAACAGTGAAGGATGAACAGGTCTAAGGTGCTTCCAGGAGTCATTTCTTAGCCTAATACTTTCTATCCTACTGTAGTAAGAAATTATGGAACATAATGAAAACAAGGGAAAACATAAAACAGTTCAGAATACTTCACCAACAGCCAAGCTCATGGATCCAATGATAGAGCCTTCTCAGGAACAAGCATGCAACAACATCATCAAGGTTTCCAAGACTTCAGTTTCTTCTTCAACTTCAACGGACTATGTATTTATTTTAGAGAGTTTCAGTATTACAAATGGTGATCAAAGAAAAACCAGCAGTTTCTCATCTTCTATAGAAGTATTTATAGAAGGATGAGGAGGTGAGATATGATAAAAGATCTCTCAAGGCAATTAATACAGATTCAAGACTTCTTGGCCTTTTAAGGGGCTCGATGAAGAATTTTACAGGTGGATTGTTGTATTAACTGTTTTACATTTAATATCAAAGCTTGGTGGGAGCTTTATTGACTTTTAGGCTCTATTCAGGATGAAATAACTCCGCTGATATTTGTTTGCATTAGTTTCTTTAGCGGAATTGATTGCTTGGCTACGCTGTGAGGCAGATATTTTCTGGATTAATAACTTCGGCCTTTGTTTGAATGGTTTGAGGCAATAGGTGGCTCTGTGGTAGCCGAGAGGAATCAATTCGCCTCAAATATGACGGTGGAGGCCTTTCTGTCTGTTAAACACTTATGATTTTCTTTTAACTGTGTTTTATAATATGGGGGATTAGGCTTTTGATACTCAATCTTAGCCGTAATCCCCGCAAATCTGTCTTCAACCTTCATTCTGCTGTGCTATGTCTTCAAAAACTGATACTCTTTTGAATGTGATTTAAACCACAGTGTCTTGTCGATGCGCAGGACGCACAGGTCTTTTAAAGGCATCAATGCCCATGAATCATTGATAAAACGTTGAATCCGACCCTTGCGAATGGTATCCATTGATAATTTAAAGGCACGGGAAACGTCTTTCCCGGCCTTCAGAATTTCTTTTGAACAAATGGAAAAACCATCAATCCCTACAAAAATACACAAAATATTAGAAAATCCTGCGTTTTTGGTTTAACTGCTTCAGAAGGTGGGGAAGGAGCGTAGCCGTTGGATGAAAGCGTCCAACGGTGGAGATCTGCGTAGAAGAGGTTAAACAGGAGAGCAGGGGAGGAATAAAATAGAACCGTTGATTCGAGCAATGATCAACGGTGGAAATTGATTCAAAAACCTTTTGGAAAAAGGTGGAGGGAGATAAAACAACACGGGAATGATCTGGGACTGTCCGATCTGGACACGTGGACGGTCCAGATCCAATCGGAGGATCGCAATCGGCAGGAGGAGAAAAGGGGTGCGATGAAAATATTTGATGCGATTGTGCGATTGGGAGGGCAGAGGTGATTAAGTGATGGCCGTTGATCTGAGGATCAGATCAACGGTGGGGATTGAATCAGAGGGATGACCGATTGGGGGGACAAATCAAATACGTGTGGTTGAAACTTGCGATGCGATGTCGCGCGGGCCGTTGGATCGGTCTTAGATCAACGGTGGGGATTAGTTTTAAAACGAACCAGTGGAAAAAACCCTTATAATATATAAAACCTGAAGTTTAAAATAAAACAAAGGTTTTTATGGATCGGGGCGGAATATTTATATATGAAATGGCCGGCGCCCGATTGCGGGGCCGTTGGATATATGAAATACAATGGGCCCGGGGCTTTATATAACAAGGGCCAATCACAATCAGAGTCATCGGGCCCGGTCTTTCAATCAACCCATTGAAAATTTCTCGATGCGATAAGCGCCTTGGGACTTTAACTCTCGGTCCCGGGAACAGGCTATATAAAGTAAAAAGGCAGGGGGCGGAGTTTATATATATAAGACCCAATCGCATCGGAAAGTTTGATGCAGGTCTTTTTAATCAACCCATTGGATTTCTCCGATGCGATTGCGCGATAAAACAAAGGCCAATCGCAATCGGAGCTTCGGGCCCGGTCCTTTTAATCTACCCATTGGATTTCTCCGATGCGAATGCGCGATCGGCTCTTTTCAATCTAACCATTTTTATATATAGCACGTGGCTTTAGTATGTTAGATAAAAACTTTGGAAAACAGGGTTTTTAGTATTTTCAAAGGAAAAAATGGATCAGGCATGATTTATCCAATGATCTTAGCACCTGATGGCGGGCCCACAGGTTATATGAAACGATAATGCGATCGGGGTTTATAAACCCGGGGCTTAATCGCATCGGAGTTTTTGTAATGGCAACAGACTTGTGCATTTGGAATTTTTGCAATGCGATTAGCCCTGAAAGGGGTTAACGCTTGGTTTTTATGGCAAGGGCACATGTGGGGAAGTGGTTAGGGGGCTTAGCCAAAGGGGCTAAAGCCTAAAACATAAAACATGGATTTTTTTATAGATTTTCAACGTTTTCAAAGGGATTCGAGGGTTTCGATAGAGTTAAAAGAGAAGTTTTAAACTCTGTAAAGGGGATTTCATGAAAGGTGAATGGGGGAAAATGAAAAATAGAGGAATTTATGGAATTGAAAAAGGGGTAAAAAGTGAAGGTTAATTTTGTGGTGGAAGGAGGGAAAAAGGGTCTTTGCAGCAGTATTTTCACTTATGGAAACATCAGAATTTCAGAGTATGAAATGGAAACAACAGTGAAGATTAAGACTTGAGGCCTTCAAGAGTCTTCAAGAGCCAACACTTTTTTGCAATAAAATTTGTTCCTTGAAGGCTCAAAAAACGATTTAGTCACCTTTTGGTATAGCAAATTTATAGGTGGCTAACACATATGATGTGTACAACAATCCTGAAATCGTAGCCCGGATGACTGAAACTAGATCTAGGGTCTTCTTATCTCATTCACTCGATCATTCGGGTACAAGTCTAGCCATGCGAATATATGATTTGTCGTTGAAAATGGAAATAAATCGTTTGATTACCAGCCAATAATGGAAGCTGTTAACAAACGCGAGAGAACCACCATTAATGAAAATGGCCCTCAGGGTACTGCAGTACATTTCGTAAGGCGTGAATAGATGATTTGATGTCGAACGCCAAACAAATTCTTTCCGTCAAAAGTCCGGAAGCGAGGATCTTGTCGATGCTGTAACAAGCCCCACGGTACTGGAATCTGATGTTTCTAAGTGAACTTCCTAGACATTGATTTGTAGTCGACAAGAAGTCACCTTATTGCAAAACTGGAGTTATTAATTTCAGAGACAAGGGTATGACTTGATATAGCAATTGTTAGGGATGACGGTCATGAAAATGAAGGTTTATGAATATTGCAGATGGATGAGTTCTAAATCACTGGATGACTTCTCTTGAACATATCGGCGACACTGTGATGAGTTGGCAGCATTGACCCAAAACTGAAGTGAAGGTATGATGAACCATAGGTGTGAATGAACCTTCAAGATGATTACCCAACCCAAACAGTCATGGACATAGAGTGAAATAAGTGTCATGTTCAAGAGCGAATTGCTACCACAAAGAAACTTTGCTTGCTTTTCCCAAATTTTCCCTGGTCATTTGTCGACCAGTACCTCTTTATTTTTTAACAAGCTTGAGGGGGATAATATTTGATTGATCTATAATTCAACCCTTTGGGCGAATAAAGAATAAAGTATCGCTATTTAATAATTTAACAAGTCTAGTGATGAATGAAACTCAATTCTTGCCATGATTGACAAGCCCGTCGCTATTTTATGTTTTAACGAGTTTAACGACAGTGATAGCCTGGTCCTTTTTCACGTTTAGAGAGTCTGAAAAAGAGGACGAAAGAGGACTCCAAAAGTAATTTTTCGTAAATTTGTCTCTCAGATCCGAAAAAGTGTAAAATGATATTTGAAAGAACCTCTTTGGTCATGTTTAACCAAGGTATTCCTTCGTAAATAATCCATCTCAGTCTGGAAAAGGGTTAAACTTATACTGAGTAGATATCAATTCATTTACTTTAACGAGCTCGAAATGACAAGTGCTCAGTAATATTTTCACATTATTGGAGTCTGAAAAGAGCTGAAAGAAGACTCCAGGGGTTCCTTTTTCACTGTTATCGAAGCTCGAAAAAGATATAAAAGTGCGCTTCAAATCCTTTTTCATTTATATCAAAGCTCGAAAAATAAGGAGAAAAAGTATGCTTTGTGGTCAAATCCTTCTTTGAAATAAATCTACATGATTAATCAGTTTGTCAGTTGTATTTCCTGTTCAAAAAAATAGAAAATGGATTAAAAATACCTGTTTCATGATAAAAACATAACAAAACCATAGTCATAGCAATAAATTTAACTTGCAAGTAAATAAATGACTATATAAAGCAGTTTCACTATTCATTTTACCATTCCATAGTTACCATTTGCATTTTGGAGCTCTGAACCTAATTTTCCCCCTGAATTTCAGTTGTTGATTGCAATCATTTATGTGGATGGATTTCATCATCGTCTGATCCAGGTCAGTAGTAAAAATCTCCTCTTTCTTTTTCAGTAGTCATTTCATTTCCTTTCTTTACAAATTTTTAGGGTTTTGAGGCCCCTAGGGTAAATTTTTCCCAAAATGAGGGCAACGCACCCTTGTATATCGAAAACTGTGTTGCATAGTAGGTACAATGAAGGGTACCTACATATGCAACGCACTGTATTCACCTAGGGAGTGCGTTGGGCGTAGTTCATGTTTTTTATTTTCAAGATGTGCTCAAAATTTGCCTAGTTTTTTGCAATGAAGGGTATCTAATGGATCTTGTGGTTAATTTTCAGGTTTCCATTGGATAATAATGACAATTACATGGACAGAAAGAGAACATGAAGAACAAGATATGATTTCCTTGAATGATCCGGGTACTGTATGAGCTTTAAGAGATTGCGGGCTGCTTAAGTACTTTAAATTGTCAGGAATGAGGCAACAGATAGAAATATTGGAGTTCCTTGTTCGAGCATGGGATCCAGCGATAGAGGCATTTCACATAAAAAATCAAGTGTTGTCCATAACAGTTGAGGATGTGTATTTTCTCACAGGTTTGTTGAGGAGAGGTTTTCCCATTTCACTCATAGGATCTACCATTGGAGGAGAAATAGTGAGGGATTATGTTATGCAGTATTTCTATCCGGGGTCAAAACCTAGCAAATATAGAAAAATAAACATCCGTGATGTCAGGAATTTGCCTCTCAGAACCATCCTATTCACGATAGCTAAACTAGCCGGCACTGTCACACTCCATGTGGCAAACAGATCATATATGCAGTATGCGTTGGAATGCTTAGAGCCAACAGTATTCAACTGGTCTAAAGCTATTCTATCTCAGATAAAGGAACAACTAAATAAAGCAAAGGGAGGAAGGAAGAAAAATTTCAGTTATGGTTCTATCCTTATCTCCTTCGCTTTGGAATGGATTCCACTGATGCAACCACAACATGTAACATTGGATATATCTAGTCCTAGAGATCCTCGAATGCCGAGATGGGTAGAACTCATGGGTTGGCATTCAGGCCAATCGACCGTTGTGTTCTCGACTGCATTCTTCACCTGGTTCCAGTGATAGATTGTCGCCATCGATGAGTATGCATATGCAAGCATCGACTTCCGAGGAGATCCATATCTAGTTTTACCAGAAGGTGCTCAGTGGGGTGCAATAGGTAATATTGATTTAACCATGTTTTTTTATTTTTTATAAGGTTTATACAAATGTTTTTGTGTTTTGATTTCTTTCCAAGACTAAAAAAAATGTTTTAATGTAATGCAAATATCGGTCGAGTTCAACCAGTAGAGGAACCAGAGCGTGAAGCGGATGTGCCAACAAAGAGGGCTGTCGGGAGAGCAGTCCTTCAGGACCTTGATATGGCTGAGACTCTTGTTGAGCTCCAACAACACATAGAGGGGTTGACCTTCGGGATTCTGGATTGCTGGATCGAAGAGCTTCCCATGCGACTGTAGCGACACACAATAGGGGTTCCTAATCGTTGGATGCGGTTGCTCCGTAGGATTTCTAGATCTATAGCGTGCTATCATGAGCACCACTAGTTTAATTATGATTTTTTGCATACATTTTGGGGTCAAATGACCAATGTGTCTTGGGCACAAATTTTGTAAAAACCTATAACTATCTATCTATATGTTTTCAGAGTTTTTCCTATGTTTAATGCGCAATCCTATTCAATGATGTGAATTTTTTCTTTACCTATGTCGCAAATGTCTATCTAAAACTTGATTAGCTAATGAATCAGTTAAAGTTTTTAGATTTCTGGAAATGTGTTGATATTGAATGAAATCAAAATGTCTCTCCAAAAGTAGAACTCTTAGGAACAATCTAAGAAGTGTAGGATTTCTAACAGTATAAACACTAGTAAGTTGTAGTACCACAAGTTGTGAGTCTAACCTGATGATTATGTGGTTAATACCAAATGAAATGGAATCAGAGAGAAGTTCGATCAACGCACTATATTCAACGATATTGTTCGTCGATCTTGTTAGCCACCCATAAATTCTGATATACCAAATGGTGGCTAAGTTTGTTTTCAAGCTTCAAGAGATTTATTTTCCCCTGAAAATCCATCATCTTTGAAGTCTTATGATGATTCTTTGTCCCTTTAGATTAATCTCCACTGCTGTTTCTACAAGGGCATGCCCAAAACCCTGCCAGATTTATAAAAGAAACTGTTTGCCCAAGGCCTCTGAAACTGCCCATTTCGACTCATTTCCCCTCATTTTCATAAAGCCTCCTTCTCCTCTTTAAGACCCCCATTTCCTCCTGAAAATCCTTCAAAATCCCTTTGAACCTCTAAAAATCCCTTTTTACAGGTTTAAACAAAATTTTCCCCTTTACCGAAAGCCAAGAAAATCCCTAAAAATCCCCGTTTTTTGGCCTAAAAACTCATTTATGCACTAAGGCCTTAAGCCCCTTTCGGCCAGCCCCCTTAACCACTTCCCCCATATGCCCCGCACCCAGAACCAAGCGCTTAAGGCCTGTGGCGCTAATCGCAATCAGAACATTCATACGGACGCGTTTCTTTGTTAAACTAAAAACCTCCGATGCGATAGTGTTACTGTTCTATCTGCCCCGCTACGATCCGAGCCGTTGATCTATATAGATCCGACGACCCAGCGCTAATCGCATCACGCCAGCCCATGCGTCCCCTCCTTCTGTCTTCCTTGATCACGATCCTCCGATCTGATCGTGGCCATTGATCTCTCGAGATCCGATGCCCCAGGTCTCATCGCTCCCCTCCCATCACTCCAGCCTTCCTCCCCGCTGATTCAATCTCCACCGTCGATCTTGACCAGATCGGACGACTGGCGCTCAATCGCACCATCACAAATTGAAATTTTACAATGTGTCATCCCCGCTGCCTCCCCCGATTGCGATCCGCCGATCCAATCATGACCGTCCATTCAACCCAGATCCAACGGCTCATGTTTAATCACCCTCCGCAATGACCGGGTCCCACCACCTAAGGTCCATTTCATAGAATTTCCATTGCATTTTCCCATTTCCTTTGTATTCGCCCAAACATTAAAATTTTATGTTTTAACACTAAAAGTATTTTCCCACGCTAATTCATGTCTAAACCTCGGTTTCATGGTGTTGTGCCATGTAACCCTTCTCTACCGCGCACGTTTCCTCTGCAATCGCTCCTCCACCTCCGCCAAAACCTTTCTGAAGCAGTTTTAAGCTCTGCGCAGGATTTCATAACAGGTTTCTCGTGTTTTGAAGGTTTAAAAGCATTTTTTTATTATTGAAGATTAGGGTTATTGACCCCGACATGAATCCACCAGCGCCCTTTTAGCTTGTAAATTCACACAAACAGGTCTGCAGAAGTTTAAAGTGTATCCGGAAAATATTAAAGGGTCGAAAGGCACAATATTGAAAGATTAACACAGCCTTTGAAGACATCAGTGCTAAAAGCAGTCCGAGCGATCAGCGAAGTCAAAGCATAAACAAAGCTAATGTAGGTTTAAGTACAAAAGAGACAGAGCAGCTAGTAATGCAGAACGATGACTGACATAGACTTGACCTTTACCCATGCACACAAGTCTTCCAAGCAGTTATTGCACCAGGGAAGCTACTACAAATTGTCAGAGGCAATTATTTAGAAGTATGGGAGTCCACATAGCCCATTCCTCACTTAACTCACATCGACAAGATAATAGTACCTCTCCGAATGATTTTATCCTCAAGGACACCCTGTGGGTGATTTCTATCATAATCAAAATGGCCTCAAACAAGCCACAAAGTTATTGATCCTGTCTAGAATTCAATGAAATGTTTAAGGCACAGAATGGGGCATTCAAAATACCTCCTCCTATCACTGATAATCATTAAAAATTTCCTCACCCACTTTTCTCATTTTCTCTATAAAGACTCTTCGAAGTCTCATTGTAAAAGGTTGGCATTTTGTGATTTCTAAAGTAATACATATTGCTGCTTTGAAGAAGCTTTGGTGTTCTGAAGGTGTGTGAGGATCTATGTTTTTCTGTTGATGAAGGAGGCTGGACCATCGGATCCATGAGATTGGTTTTGGTGATGTACTTCTTATTGTTAATGTTATTTCCTGTGTTTTCACTTTGTTCCATCATACTTTGCTTACAGTAGGATAAAAAGTTTAGGTAGAGAAATGTATCTTAGAAGCACCTCTAACCTGTTTATCCTTCACTGTTTATATGTTTTCTGCTACTGAATGTGACAGGGTAGTCTAATAGCTCTCTTCATGTTCAGTTTGTTTTACTTCAGAAATGGTAAATTTGGTTGTGTTAAAGACTGTTTAGGCGTTCCCTCTTTCTTTACCACTGAATATTATATCTGAAGTCTTCCATTGATTATTAATACTTGCAGTTTGACAGAGGAACTTGTTACAATCATACCCTCTGTTCATTTTTGTAATTGTTGTGTTAAAGGTCCCTATAATTGCAGTCCTAGATGTCTAAGGCGTTCCCTCTTCTTTGAGTGCAATTGTATGTCTTTGTTGGTTAAGCTCTCAAAGGTGAACTTGTAGGAGGAAATAGGGCGTTCCCCGAATCCTATAACTCATTTTGAAGGTTTAGTCTGCATTTCTCTTTTCTTTGAGTGTTTAAATTGATTAAGTCCAAAGCAGTGAGTTTACTGGAAGAAATAGGGCATTCCTTGAATCCTTTAAGCCATTGTGAAAGGGTTTAGCTTGTTTTCACTCTTATTCCTTAGTGTCCATCCCATTCCACCCATATTATTCAACAGACCCTGGACCAAGTTAGATTTTCCCTTTGGTTTCCCTTCCTTCTTAGTCAGAACTATTTGGACTTCACATGACTCCATTGCCTAATGGCTTGTAGATTCCCATGCTCTATCTATACCACATGAAACATACTTGTCCAACCAAACAAAAACAAACAACCATGAACTTCATAACTAGCCTAAAATCAACTTCTAAATATTTCAAGATACATCTTTATAAATATATTGAGAGATCCCTCTCTGAGACTAGGAGGGCTAGATCCTAGAGCTCTAAATTTTGGTTTTTATGTTGCCTTGTCTTTTGGTAAGCAAATCTATCAAAACACAGGATCCCAACATAATGGAGATCACGGTGGGACCTATTAAGTATATGATAGTCTAGCAAACTCTTTTAGACTCAGTAAGTCCTTAAATAACCATATAAACTCAGAAAAACCCAAAAAAATTTCAGATTGGCTTCATAATAAACATGGTGGTGGAACCATAACACACTTTACCTTAACAAAAGCTAAATATTTTCCACCTGGCGACTCCACAGTTCGTAAAGACCAAAAGACTCCACTAGGAGACCAATTTTCATTAGAACATCATCCATTTCAGAAGAAACACTTGGGAATAAGCTTCTTTGTTAAGGGACAGACATACTAGCTTCAAGAACAGTCCATACTAGAGCTTATCCTAATCCAAACCCACCTTAGATAGTTGACAACCCTGAGAGTATTCTTGGAAAGCCTTATACATATAGGGATCCAACTATCGTTAGACACATTGACAGAGCTAACTCAACACCTGAAAACTTTGCAGCTCTATCATATGCTCAAGCTAACTTAGACTCACCAAGTAGTTTACCAAGAACTAAGTCATTCAGTGGTATAGAGAAAATAGACTTTGAGCCTCCAAGCTCACCGCCACATAGTGGTCAACATTTCAGTGACAGAGAAACCCCTCCATCAACACCCCCTGATATTCACTTCATTCATAACTTGGGTCTCCCTTACCCCAAATCTACTCAACAGTTTGTTGCTGGTCCAAGCAGTGCTGCCATCCAGATACCTGCTACTCAAGCTAATCCGTTACCTCGAAAAAACACTACCATGGCATCATGGTATGCCCCACTGGTGCTACCACAACCTTTGGTCCCCTTACCAAATGACTATCAACCCAAAATTCCACACTTCCCTGGAAAAACATCTACCACAGCTCGACAACATGTAGATGAAATGGGAGATGCATTCGATTACATGGAAATAGATGATAAGATCGTTAAAATGAGAATATTTTCCCAGAGTTTAGGAGGAGAAGTAAAGAAGTGGTTTAAAGGCTTAACTCCTAATAGCATCCATGATCTGCCCACATTACATCAAGCATTCATAAACAAATGGGAAGCCAAAAGCAACCCTCTCCAGATACTAGCAAAATATCAGAACCTTAAAAGAAATTAGGGAGAGAGTGTCCATTAGGGGAATTTTGAGGTCTAAAATGGGCCTCCTAAGGAAATTATAAAATAATAGTGGAAAAAATCTAATAAGATTTGATGACATCATCAAATTTTAGAGGGAAAAATGAAAAAACTACTTTTCAATTCATATTTTCAACTTATCTCCCAAAGTTTTTACTCAAATTTCGAGCGGGAGTACTCGTTGGATGCGGAATTTAATTCCTCATCCAAGGAGTACCCATGTTGCATACTTTCGATGGGTCCTACTACACGAAAAATGAGAAATACATAAAAAAACGTGATTACAATCACGTTTTTTTTATGTATTTCTCATTTTTCGTGTAGAAGAGTTCATCGAAAGTATGCAACATGGGTACTCCTTGGATGAGGAATTAAATTCCGCATCCAACGAGTACTCCCGCTCGAAATTTGAGTAAAAATTTTGGGAGATAAGTTTAAAATACAAGTTGAAAAAGTAGTTTTATTATTTTATTATTTTTTAATATTTTTACTTTTTTACTCCAAAAATGGTGAATCATCCATTATGGATGACATTATCATCTTTAATCCTATTGGTTATTATAAAGTTTATTTTTGTTGTACATTTTTCTTATGGGGCCCATTTTAGACCTCAAAATTCCCCTAATGCATGATTACTCCACCAGGTTTAACAGTGTCTACAATGCCCTTCCCCCTCACATGAAACCTCCCCAAGGGATGGCCCTAGTAAAATATCCCAAAGGTTTTGATGTAGACATGGCTTATCAGCTAAGGGAAAGAGATTATTTAACTCTAGAAGACATGCAGACACGAGCTGTGAGTGTAGAAGTGAACTTAATTGAGAAAAGAGCTAAGCTAAGATCGGAGAAGAGGGTAACTTATAAATATGACACTGCACCCTCCACATATAGCTCAAAAATGGAAAGGATGATGGAAGAGATGATGAAAAGGATGAGCTTACTTGAGAGAGCACCACCAAGAGAAAATCAAAACAACCTCCAAAATCGAAATAGAAACCAGAACTTTAGAAGAGATAACAATCAATATAGACAAAGAGATCATGACTAGCAAATTAGAGCTCCTCTCCAAAAAAACTACGTAGATCAGGAGGAAGAAAGGGAGATTGAAAATTTGCGAGAAAACCATGTGAAACTGATTGGATCAGACAGTGAGAATGATGTTTTCCTCACTAAAGAGGAACACGGGTTCTTCTCTTCAAAACCAAAGGAATATACACATGAGGAGTCGGAAGAATATAGATTAGGGTTTGAAAATGCAATTATGGAGGTGAACAAACATTATGATCTAAGAAGCAAAGGGAACATAGATAGTCCAAATGACAAAAACACTAGCTCTGTTGTTAGGAAAAGTACAGAAAATCAGACAAAAAAGTTAGCTAACAAAGCTATCACAATAGCTAAAAGGGCTAATTTAAACAAAGAGAAAGGTAGCCAACCAAATTTTTAACAGATTTGTCCTAGAACCTCCACTAGCGGCCCTGATAAAACGACTTAGATTGACAGTCCCAATAAAACCTAGCAAGTCAAAATTGTCGAAAGAAACGCAAGTGAGAAAAAAAATGTAAATACAACAAAAGCGATAGTTCCTTTCATCCTAGAGGGGGAGATTGCAAAGATTAAAGTTAACATACCTCTGGCTGAATTAGTAACCCAGGAAGTGTATAGAGACCACGTCCTAAAAGCTCTGAATATACATGTTGATACCGCTACTTTGAACTTAACAGATGATAAGCCAGAGTTGTTGTTTGGTCCTAAAATTGAAGGAAAATATCAAGAAGGCGATGTGCCTCCTTTCTATGTCAGCCTAAACATACATGACCAAGTTTTACACAATGCCATGCTAGATTCAGGAGCATCACACAACCTTATGCCGAAAGAAGTAATGGAAATATTAGGCTTAGAGATCACTAGGCCCTACAAAGACTTGTCCTCCTTTGATTCAAGAAAGGTAAAATTCTTGGGATTAATTAAAGATTTGTGTGTTAACTTGTCCCAAATTCCTGCTAAGAACCTTGTAATGGATGTAGTAGTAGCTGAAATTCCCCCAAAATATGGTATGCTTTTATCTAGATCATGGGGAGCTAAGATCTAGGGCAACCTTCAAATGGATATGTCATATGCCACCCTACCGGTGTTCGGTAAAACCAAAATATTGTACAGGGAAACCCTTATGAAATACATGGTGAGCAGCAAGGACAAACCTCACAACACCCATGTTTATTCCACCCATTCAGATTTAGATTCCTTCATTTTATACATTGAAGATGAGGTCACCCAAACAGAGAAAGAAATCGAGCAAAACATTAGTTCACCAGAACATTCATATTTGTCTTCCTCTCAGCCTCTAGATACCTCAACCCCCAGCAACCCTGAGAAACACAAAACAAATGAAAATGAAATAGAAACACTTTGGAAAATGAGTTTTGATGGCTCTTGCAGCAGAAATAGTGCAAGTGTTGCTGTATGGATACACAACTCAAACAGAGGACATGCCTGCAAATTATAATTTGCGTGCACTAACAACATTGTAGAGTATGAAGCCCTTCTCCTTGGCCTGCATATCCTTAAATATTTAAAGGCCAAAAAGATATCAGTACAAGGATATTCTGAGTTGATCATCAAAAAAATCAAAGGGGAATACGCAACCAAAAACCCCAGGCTCAGAGAATATAGGAACACTGTTTTAAACCTCCTGAAAACTTTCGAAAAATATGAACTGGTGTTCATACCAAGAGCCCAAAACCACCTGGAAAATGAACTTTCTTTTGATGCTAGTAACTTCTAGATACCAGAAATTGAGGAACAACTCATTATAAAGGTAAAGAACATACCAGCAGTTCCTGATAACGAAGATCATTGGCATGTTTTTAACAATGACAAACATATAGAGGATTTCCTGCAATCAAAGAATGAGTTTTCCACAGCATCACCAAGTTGCAACCATGAAAAAGAATGTTCATATGGGGAAAACAATTTTGAAACAGAGCCCCCCTCCCCTACTAATATAAATAAGTTTGATCATCTTTTCAAAGCAAATTCATCTGATGATCCAGACCAAAAGGACCTTGAAGTTCTAGAGTGTAAAGGCGATACCATACCCAAAGGCCTTGCGCCACTAGAACAACTCTTTGATTTCAACGATGTGGCTAAAGAACCAAAGGCCGAACCCATGGAAACTAATGTGGAAGAGCACAATATAGGCAGCCCAACTGAGCCTAAAATTATTAAGTTATCGAACACCCTGCATGCCCACATCAAACAACAATACATAGCACTCTTCAAAGAGTTTATAGATGTCTTTGCATGGGAGTATAAATATTTGAGATTGTATGACACTAGCATCATTCAACAAAAGATCCCTCTGAAGGAAAATCATAAACCTTTCAAATAGAAATTGAGGATAAACCCTGTCTTATTTCCTGTAGTAGAAAAATAAATTAAGAAGATGTATGATGTAGGGATCATTGTTCCTGTTAGATACTCAGAATGGGTCTCCAATCTGGTATTTTTCAGGAAGAAGATAGGGGATATTAGGCTGTGTATAGACTTCAGACATCTTAATAGAGCCTCTCTGAAAGATAACTACCCTTTGTCAAAAATTGACCAGATTCTGTAGAGGGTAGCTGGGTCAAAAAGAATATCCTTACTAGATGGGTTCTCGGGTTATAACCAAGTGTTAGTCCTCCCAAGTGATCAAAATAAGACAACCTTTACCACACCGTGGGGGACATTTATGTATGTCAAAATGCCATTTGGCTTGATGAACGCAAGGGCCACCTTCTAGAGGGCCATGGACATAGCCTTCTTAGAAGACATAGGCTACTTTATAATCATATACCTAGATGATATCACAGTTTTCTCCGAAACTGATGAAGAACATTTAGAACATCTAAGGAAAGTTTTTGAGAAATGCAGAAGATTTGGCTTTTCTTTAAATCCCAAAAAGACACTCTTTGGCCTCCAAGAAGGAAATCTTCTTGGTCATATAATCTCTAAAGAAGGGATCAAAATAGATCCTAAAAGAATTGAGGGCATATTGAATATCAGTCAGCCTAGGAATCTCAAAGAATTACAGTCTTTCATTGGAAAGATTAATTTTTTGAGGAGATTCATCCCCAACCTTGCCGAGCTATTGAAAAAAATCACTAACATGCTTAGGAAAGAAGTAGATGTCAAATGGACAATGCAAGCTAAACAATCATTCGAACTGGTAAAGAAAGACCTTACTCAAGCACCAGTCCTCATCAGTCCTGATTTCACCAGAGATTTTTATATTTTTTCCTTTGCATCGGAACAAAAAATAGTTGCAGTATTGTTGCAGAAGAATAGCTTGGGGAAAGAACAACCTATATCCTTCTTCATCAAATCCTTAAGAGATGCCCCACTCAAATACAACATCATGGAAAAGCAAGCCTTGGCATTGGTTAAAGCATTAAAGTATTTCAGGGTGTACATCTTACATTCACACATCATTGCCTTTGTGCCACACACCATAGTCAAAGATATTCTAGGTCAGGACCTCGATGGTAAAAGGGGAAAGTGGATTGCCACTATTCTGGAATACGAATTAGAAATCAGGCCTACCAAAATCATGAAGGGACAAGGATTAGAAAAACTCATGGTCGAGTCTAATTTCAAGGTTCTAGATATGAATATGGTTGATGCCTTAGAAGAGATAGAAGACTTCCCCACACCATTTACTGAAGAAACATTCACAAACTCTCCATGATATGCCGATATTATTTATGTGCTGCTTTACTTAAATGCTCCTCCTTCTTTGTCAAAAACAAAAGCTATATTTGTGAAATAGAAGGCTTTAAAATATTGCATGATATATGGAGTTTTATATTGGAAGAATGTTGTTGGGATACTACTAAAATGTTTACTTGAGAAAGATGCAGGAAAAATCATGCATGAAATGCATGAAGGAGAATGTGGCTGGCACTTAAATTGGAAGACCACAACAAAAAAAATCATCAGATCAGGTTATTATTGGCCCACCCTTTTTCTAGACACCCACAAACTAGTAATTTCTTGCCACAAATGCCAGATTTTCGATGGTAGGAGAAAGCTCTTGCCCTTACCATTAAAGCCTATTAGTGTTGAAACACCCTTTCAACAGTGGGGTTTGGACTTTATAGGGGAAATACATCCACCCTCCTCAGCCCAGCATAAATGGATCCTCACATCCACAGATTATTTTACCAAATGGATAGAGGCCATACCCACTAGGAATGCTACTGACTCTGTCATTATTAAATTCCTTGAGACCAACATATTTTCCAGATTTCGCTGTCCTAGGAAAATAATCACAGAAAATGTTGTTGCCTTTAAATCCAAAAATATGGTTGATTTCTGCCATAAATATCGGATCACCTTGGGTCACTCTACTGCCTATTACCACCAAGGAAATGGAATTGTTGAATCTTCCAACAAGAGCCTGATCAACATCATCAAAAATTTGCTGGAGCAGAATTAAAAAGAATGGCATGGTAAGCTTGTTCATGCTTTGTGGGCTGACAGGTTAACCACCAAAAATTCAATCAACACATCCCTCTATTAGCTGGCCTATGGCATGGATGTTGTTTTCCCAACATCCTTGGGAGTTCCAGTCATGAAAATCCTTCAGGAGTTTCAAGTTGAAGAAGATGATATGCAGAGAAGGATCAATCAGACCATCCACTTGTAGCAGACTAGAGAGGAAGTTTACCAGAGAACTCAAGCAGTCCAAGAAAAAATCAAAAGGCAGTTTGACAAAAAGAATAAAGAAAATGACTTCTAAGTTGGGAACGTAGTTCTCAAATGGGATTCAAGAAGGGAAGATAAAGGAAAACATGGTAAGTTTGAAAATATGTGGAAAGGGCCCTATATTATCCATTCCTTAAGAGGGCATACTGCATTTTTCTTGGAAGAACTGAATGGTGAAGAACTGTTAGGAGGTCCTGTTAATGGCAGGATTCTTAAACACTACTTCTGTCAATAATATTAAGTTTCAGAGATTTTCATCCATTGTACATACCATTTGCATCAAGAAAAAGAAAGAAAATACAAAAAAATTAAAAAAAAAAGAGAGGGCAGAAATAAAACAATAAGGGTATAGCCCCATACCAAAAAGAATGAAAATCTAAAAGTGTGCAAGCTCAAATGCCACTACGTTAAGAAGCACTATTGTCCAATCATATAGCCTAATCATGATTGGGGAGATTTCAATTTACTGATGATAGGATAGCGAAGAAGATTTTCCAAACTGTTCAATCTTGGCTTATCAGTAGAATAGATTGGGATAGAAGAAAAGATAACAGCTCTAACAGGATCCAAACCAGAGTTGAAGTGAAGAAAGAAAGGTGACTCTAAAAAGCTCAAAATCTGAGTCACAGCAAGAAGGAAGAATGTGTTTGAATTCCAGATCTTTAATCCTTCCAAGTTTTGTTTAATTTCTGTTATTTTAAGTTCATGTGCAGCTGTTTCTATGCCATGGATCCATAGAAAACTAGATAGTCTAATCCTAGTTTGACTATATTTTCAATTTATGTCTTAGAATATAGAGAATGAAAACCTACCAGACTGTTTAATCCTGACAGTTATTAGATTAGGTAGAGAATTAAGATTCCAACGGCTTAATCTGGGCTCTTGGAGAAATAAGGGTAGCATTAGATAGACTTATTTTTCTATTTGAAAAATAAAATTTTCGAAAAGAGTTTTCCAATCCAAGTGCACTCAAAGGAAGAAAAAATGATAGGATGTTAGAAGTGGGAAAACAGAAATGTTGTTTTGAAGAATAACAGTTGTTTTTAGTTTGCTGCAAAGGTTATCATATCAAAATAAAAACTGCTGCCCAATGGAAAGGCACTGTTCTACTAAATACAAAGATTACCGAGGTTCTGGACACCTAAAGGGAATGTTGTCCTCCCCAAGTGGAGCCACTGTTAGCCACCCATAAATTCTGATATACCAAATGGTGGCTAAGTTTGTTTACAAGCCTTCAAGAGATTTATTTCCCCTAAAAATCCATCATCTTTGATGTCTTATGATGATTCTTTTTCCCTTTGGATTAATCTCCACTGATGTTTCTACAAGGGCATGCTCGAAACCGTGCCAGATCTATGAAAGAAACTATTTTCCAAAGGCCTCTGAAACTGCGCATTTTGACTCATTTCCCCTCATTTTCATAAAGCCTCCTTTTCCTCTTTAAGACCCCCATTTCCCCTTGAAAAGCCTTAAAAATACCTTTGAACCTCTAAAAATCCATTTTCACAGGTTTAAACAACCTTTTCCCCTTTACCGAAAGCCAAGAAAATCCCTAAAAATCCCCGTTTTTTGGCCTAAAAACTCATTTATGCACTAAGGCCTTAAACCCCTTTCAGACAACCCCCGAAACCACTTCC
>CM076577.1:46381927-46790761 GCA_034641835.2 Pinus albicaulis | reverse complement strand
TCTCATAGCCAAATATCTCACTATTCTCAAAGGTATCATCCTTCAGGATATCTGGAGAAATGATAGCACTTTGGCGGACACCCTCGCTAACCATGTGGTCAACCACCCGCATGACATCATCGACACTTGTTGGCACGATGTTACCTATCTTGCGCTCCATGATGAATGCGTGCTTATTTGGAGACAAGACCTTTCAGGTACATCTAGGATGGTGAATAACTTTTAGAGTACTGATCATCAATGATTCATGTGGGTTCTACAGATCAACATTTAAATGTTCTTTGTTATTCGAAGTTGGAAGCTCAGGCATTTGTACCTTATCAAGCTTCGGAAAAGATGGAATTATTAGAGCAATTTTGAGAATCAGAATAAGTGCAAGGGAAGATCGGACACGTGGCCCTAGCTCTTGAGGTTTGTTCTTGCTTTCCTGTTTGGCATGCGCTATCATAATTGGTCGATCGGAGCTAACCTTAGGGGAATCCAGGATGGTGGCTGGTGGGACGGGGCGACTTCCTCTTGCCAGTATATCGTGCTCTAGGCCTCTCCTCTATATATTAATTCTATTCCTAACAGGTTCCCTTAGCATAGTTCGCGGTTCAACTTTGGTTTTAGGCTCTACTGCGTAGTTTATGTTACTATTTTCACTCTCTTTTCCTCTAGTTTGGTGTTTTCCGCCATGTCTGAGTGAGTGCTTCGTAGCTCAAAGGCTGCAAACAATGTCAAGTGGGCTCGGGACAGCTTTGAGCAATCGATCCTCAACAAAGGAAAAACTATTATCCATGATCTCGAAAAGGAGGCCAGTCATGCCAAAACTAGTTTAAACAGTAAGGACATCGAGGAGGAGATGGAATGGATCAAAGATCCTGGTACCCCGACCACGCGTGCCACACAATTTCTGAGAACATAGGAAATGGCGTGGCATATGAAAACTCTACTTGCCAAAGCCCTCAGCATTCAAGGCGCGACAGTAAAAGAGGCCTTCCATGCTCACTCTCTGGCCTCAGTGAAGAATTCAGCCCATCTGGACAAGCTGGAAGTCTCCAATTTGCTCAATGAGGAGATGAAGATCCTCACCAGCCGCCTTGAAGGTTTCATTTGACTCTTTGAGTTGTACCTGCATTATGTTTTAAATGTTTCGATAGAAATCCTGACTGACAACTCCAAGACCACCATTATCCACCGCGACTGTCCTCGAAATGTGCCTCAAAGTGAAGATGAAGCAGGTCCTAGTGCAGCGAGTCAGAATTCGGCGAGGCCAAGTGTGGCAGGTCCTAGTGCAGCAGGGCCAAGTGCTTTTGAAGGACTAAGTAAAGTTTAAATGGACCTTTCGTCTCCTACTAGATTGTTTCCTTATGCTAGTCTATGTACTTCCCTATTTACTTGTTATTTCTTTATCAGTTTTAAGTTGCTATCTGATGGCATTCCTATGTGGAGGGCCAGTTCTTACTTTACAGTCTTATGGAAAGTTAGTTTTGTTTGGCATAGCTGTCAGCATCTGTTATGTCTATCTTTCTATCTCCTGAACATAGTTTTTGTGTCTGTGCCTTCGAGTTGTTTGGGCTGGCCTGCTTTCCTACCTTCGCGTAATGGCAACCCTTTTTGTAACATTTTGTATACTATTGTGATCTAATATATCAACTTACTTACAAAAGAAAGAGATACACTTATGTCAAATGCCAACCATGTACTTTTAAATATTTTAAAATTTAATAAAATAAATATTTTATTAATTATTTTATTAAAATTTTAAAAAATATTATTAATGCGTTATTAAAATATTGTATTTTAAAATATTTCAATGTTAAAGTTATGTTTCTCAATATTGTGCTTTAAATAAAATAATATATGATTATTATGATTTAATTATTTTTTAAACATTTTTTGAAATGATTCTTTTTAATATTTAATGATATAATTTTAAAATGGTGTTTAATTATATTTTAAACTTTGCTTAAATATATATATATATATATATATATATATATATATATATGATTATTTTTTTATATTTAATGATATAACTTTAAATGTTGGTTTAATTATATTTTAAACTTTAGTAAAATAAGTGTTCAATGCTTTTAAAATTTATTATAAGTTATTATGATTATGTTTTAATAATTAAAAGTTTTTTATAAATATAATAATATATTACTATTTTTCTTTTTCCTTCAATATAGACTTTGTTTTTTATCGAATATATAGACTAAGCCATCATGAATGGTATATGTATATATATTTTATTAAATATATATTTTAAAAATTTGTTGACATCATATTTGTTTATTTTATAATTGTAAAACATATGATAAAATGAAAAAGTAGGATACTAATATAAGCAATATAGACTTCATTTTAACAGAGGATATCATCAATATTGATCAAATTTCTTCAAATAGAAACTTTTTTAAAGAATGAAAAGATATTTAATCTCTCTTTTGATATTTTAATACTGTGTAGTTGATATAGGCTAGTTTAATTTCACATATATTGATCAAATTTCTTCAAATAGAAACTTTTTTAAAGAATGAAAAGAGATTTAATCTCTCTTTTGATATTTTAATACTGTGTAGTTGATATAGGCTAGTTTAATTTCACATTTTAAATAGACTAGGCTAGCTTAATTTCACATTTTAAATAGACTATGTTCCAGATGAATAATTTTATTTTTAGTATTAGTTTATTTTTATTTTTCTATTTTTACTTCCATTTTTTATTTTGACTTGGTTAAAATGTTTATGTTGCACTAATGTTTTCGAAAAAGACTTAGCACAAATATATATTTATTTCATTTTTTTAAAATAATATTTAACAAATTAATTTGAAATAATTTTTAATTATATTTTATATATTTTAAAGTTTAATAAAATAAATCATAATTAAATTTTAACATTTTTTAATTACATTTTATATATTTTAATAAAATAAATAACAATATAATTTATTTATTTGTATTATTATGATTTAATAATTAAATGTGAATGGTAAATATAATAATATATACTTATTTTCTAAATATTTTTATCATAAAACATAATAATAATTATTTATTTTTATTTTTAGCTAATATTTAACAAATTATTTTAAAATAATTTTTAATTAAATTTTACATATTTTAAATTTTAATAAAATAAATAATAATTAAATTTTATTTTATTTTTAATTACATTTTATGTATTTTAAATTTTAATAAAATAAATAACAATATAATTTATTTATTTATATTATTATCATTTAATAATTAAGTGTGAATGATAAATATAATAACATATATTTTTTAATATAATTAGTTATTTTTATTTTGCTATTTTTACTTTGTTAAAATGTTTACATTATACTAATGTCTTAATTTAATTTAATTTAGTTTATTTATTTAGACTTTACAACATTTTTACCATAATAAATTAGAGAGCAAGTCTTAGCACAAATATATATTTATTTAATTTTTAATTTTTAATAATATTTAACAAATTAATTTTTAATAATTTTTAATTAAATTTGTGTATTTTAAAGTTTAATAAAATACATAATAATGAAATTTTAAATTTTTTTTAATTACATTTTATATATTTTTAATTTTAATAAAATAAATAACATTTATTTTATTCTTATGATTTAATAATTAAATGTGAATGATAAATATAATAATATATATATTTTCTAAATATTTTTATGAAAAATCATAATAATAATTAACAATTAAATTGTATTAGGTTAGGTTTATAATTAATATAGTTGAAGAAATGTTATATATATATATCTATATCTATATATAAAGTTGGTATATTTATAGGTTTTTAAAATAATGGAAATATCATTTAAATATTATTAAAAAATCATTTTAAAGTTTTGAAGTTAATGTTATGTTTTAAATAAATTTAAAACTATTGTATAGAAAGCTCTTCTTGGTTTGGAGATGTAAAATCTCTACTAACAGGGTCAACCACGTGAAGGTGAGAGCTTATATGACCCCAAAAACAGTCCATCATTGGCGTGGGCTTAACCACTAACGCGCACCATCAGAATCCATTGCCAATGAGGCACAATCACTCACATGCACACATGCACACATGCACACAATTGATAGACAAAGGGTGCACACAAACATTACATACATTGACTCACAAAATGACATGTTCACACACATCACCCTTATGATAAATTTTAGAATTAACATTATTTTATACAGGTGATGAAGATTGCATATAGAGATTATCATGTTAACAATTACGTTTGTTTTATAAATTAATTAGTATGTTATGAACATTGGGAAGTACTTATTTTATTTATTATTTTGAAAACAATGATTAACATTAAAAAAAAAAATAGAAATAATAATTTTTCCACATATTATTAAGTATAGTGTTATGATTTTTTATTTTTTTTTTAATTATTAAAATTAATGAAAATTTTAAATAAATTCAATTAAATTTATTGTAATGAATTGATTTTAATATTAAATAATTAAGTTATATGTGTTATTAAATATTGATGCTATTATAAATATTATGTTATTAGTTTTTCCTTTTTAAGGGTTTTGAACCTTGAGTCTTATGGTTTGCATTATACTTTATAGAGTGACAATCATTAATTGAGTGGTACAATGAGGGATAATATTAAGTAATTTTTAATGTTATTGTAATATCTATACTATTTTTCATTTTAAAGTGAGATATTAATATGATTAATATTTAAAAATTTGATAGAAAAAAAAATAAAAAATAAAAATAAAAAAACAAAAAATTGATTAAAATAAAAATAAATAAACAAAATAAAAATTTATAAATTAATAATAATAAAAAAGATAATAGATTTTTAAAAAATATTTAGACTAATGTATTTATGAGTTAATATTGGAAATAATATATTTATATAGAGAGATAATGATACTATATTTATAATCATTTAAATAGATAGTTAAAAAAAAAGTATATTCATGCATATCACACTTATGTATCTACAACTAAATAATACATAGAGAAATATAGGTAATAATAGATTCATACACACATGAAGAATACATTCATACACATACAAAGAATACATGTAAACAAGACAAGTACAAATGTAGCAAAGAATTTCATACACACATGAATAATACATTCATAGACATACAAAGAATACAAGTAAACAAGACACATACAAATGTAGCAAAGAATAGATTCAAACAAACATGAAGAATACATTCATACACATACAAATAATACAAGTAAACAAGACACATACTAATGTAGAAAAAAAACCGATTCATACCCATACAAAGAATAAAATTAAACAAGACACATGCAAATGTAAACAAGAATTTCATAGACATAAAGAATACATTCATACACATACAAAGAATACAAGTAAACAAGACACACACATACAAATGTAGCAAAGAACACATTCGTACACACATAGAAAATACATTCATACTTATACTCAAAATCATACAAAATGAGACATTCAGAAAGAACAAACATTATAGAGAAGTACATAGAAGAAATAAAATCACTCTCAATAATACATTCACACACATCATATGAAAGTAGATATTCTATTTATTAATCCATACCAAAATGAAATGCCCTACAAAGAAATTCTAACTATAAAAATGCAACGAATAAAAATAATACACACACACACACACACACACACACATATATAAATAATAATAAAACCAATACACAAGCATTTAAACATAATAAACTTATACAAATAAATAATAAAAACCTTTAAATATTTACAAATTCTCTAAATAATATATTCATATCTAATTTAAATATCAATGTAAATATATATAAAATAAATAAATATATATATATATATATATATATAATATCCTAATAACATACTGATAATAAAAATATATAATTAAATAAAAAAATCAAAATTAATAAATAAATAGGTTATATTTGTTATATAATATCTGTGAATAAGAGTCATTTTGACATTTATGTGCATGTTGGGAAGATGCATAAAATATTGTAAAAATGTTAAGTGATTTATGTGAATAAGAGTGATTTTACAATTTGTGTGTATGTGGGTTAGATGTTTAAAAAATTGAAAAAATGTTAAGTGATTTAAGTGAATAAAAGTGATCTTTCCATTTGTGTCTGTGTTGGCAAGATGTTTAAAACATGTTTCTAAATTATTTCCTATATAATGGGGTTTCCTTTCTTATTTAATAATATCCAATATACCTCATTTGTACTCCTCCTGAGTACCTTAAACCCATATCCTATAAGTCTTCATTTTGTTTTAAATAAGATTCAATATTCCTCTCTTTTGATAGTAGTATACAAGCCCTACATATATGATACATATTCCACTTATATCTATATATAACACATATACTACTTGCATATATATCCTTTGGCAATATTAATTGAATGAGCATATGTATATATATATAGCACATATATTTATATATAACATATATAGGTACAACCTTTTGTAGAATTAATTGGAAGCGCCACCATATACATATTACATATAGATAAAATAACCCCTTTGATATTATCATTGGGTCCTTACACATATATAAACATGTAATATATAAAAATACGCGTTGACCATATACATATTACATATAAATAAAATAACCCCTTTGATATTATCATTGGGTCCTTACACATATATAAACATGTAATATATAAAAATACGCGTTGACAAAAATTTGAAATATCAATGAGATATACATTACATAACCTACCTTTAAATTATTCCGTATATGTATCCATAGAGCTATATTTATATCCAAGTAAGCCTACCATAGTCACGACTTGAGCGCTCGAACTCTTGGTATAGTTACATATTAAGGCTTCCTCTGCGAATCATGATTTTCGGGACTTTTATAAACCTAACGTACTCATTTATGTATTGTTTACTTGCAATTATTGGCCGGATTCTTCACGGCGTAACCTATTATTATTCGTTCACACTTATGCAAATAGCATCGAATGTAATGATATTCAGGTATGCGTATCGGCGATGCTGAAATCATATACACTCCGGACTCATTTCAACTTTCGGCGGTTTATCATGATTTCGGTTCTGAACCAGTGCAGACACGTTGCGGATTCATACGTGGAGGGCGTAACATGCGTACTGGTTCTGGATCGTAGTATACACGTTACACTGTGTTGTATTAGACTTGGGTTAACGTGTGAATTTTGTTCTGCAGACAGAGACGGCGTCTCGCTCCGGAGATGAGAGTACCAACTGCCGGCGCATATCGTCTCATACCCAGCATGAGTTTGACGGGTGGCTTTGCTATTTGACCTGTCGGTTGGCCCAAGTACTTTGAGAGCCGAGTCCTGCCTCGGAGAATTACAATTTCTAGGATTAGCCCTCTATTCCTATGCATGCAGGGCGTAGCTCCTCCATACTCCCTCTGCGCTCCTTAATGTCGCCTGGTACTAGCCTGTCGACGTGGCCGAGTTTCCACAATCAACATAGGGATTCTCTGATTTTTCTGGGGCAGTGGGATTAGGGTTACGAGATTTCCTTTTAAGTCGAGGCTCTTGCGCGGGTTTTTTCATCCGATCCTTCCCTGTTATTTCTGGGTGTAGAATTGTTGCATTTTCCTACTCGCTTCGCCGGTGGTTGAGGGTATGGCCGAATTCAGTTGTGGCTATAGTTCATCGTTTCTGGTTTGATGTTGGTCTCCATACAAGGTTTCATCACTTTAATTCGCGATTCTTTTATATCTCTGAATCCCATTACTTTTATATCCCTCACGTTCTGAGACTTGTTTTTTTTTCGTTTGTTGTTAGAGAATACAGTATCTCATTCTTTTCGGATTGTTTTTCGCAGAGAGGACAAAGCGTCGGCATCTCAGGCTGGAGACCTAACCTGTTATCTGGCGTTTGCTAAGCTTCGTTTTAATTTCCTGGTGATGCTATTGTTTGATTTATACATGCACCGATGTTCTCCTTATCGAAATTTTCTAAACTGTTATGATGTAAACCCTAGATGGTTGGCTGGGGTTCTTCGCATCCAGATTTAATAAGTAGGCGATCTAATCTCTTTACACAGCGTGTGCATTTCTCGATTTTACTGTTGTAAGCGTCGATACGACTCCATAATAAGAAGAGCACTCTGAATCACAGGTAAACCGTAATTTCTTCAATACGGCTGAGATAGTGATGCATCAGATTCGTGGGTTTGTGCTTCCATTCGAATTTGATATCGTTTGAGACCAACCGCTAGCTACTAGAACCTATAACATGGCTAGGTTTTTGTGTTTTATTAAACTGTCTCACTCGTGGCTGTGGTCAAAGGCATCAATGACCAGTCCCACTCACTATATTTCGATTTGTTTCGTTTTGTTTTACTGGAAGAATGGCTAATGAATCTAACTCTCCCATCGGTAGTCTCTGTGCACTAACAAGATTTAACTCTGTGATCAGATAGGTTTTATAATTGCAGCGTTCTTCGCGAACGGAGGTAAGGTTGCGTCTCATGTGGTATTTTAACACTATATCTTACTGCATATCCAAGAAATTCAAATACTTTGCATATAAATTAATATATAGTGTGAAATCTTATAGCCGGCCCCTTATAAACTACACGCGGTCTCATAATGATTATTGTTAGAACTGTGAAAATCTCCACGTTGTCTCGTAATAATTATGGTTAGAACTGTATATTACGCATCGTATTATCGTTTTATCTTTCACCTCTGTTCATTTCATTTAACGTTAAAAGATCCCCAAAGTGCCGTGGTTTATAAATGTCGGTACAGTCAGAGGGATTCGTTTGACATAGGCCAAAGGCATAGTATTTTAATTAATCACCCCGCATTAATGTAGGTTGACTATACGTTCGTTCAATTTCATTTTAACATAATTGATTCGTATTTATATCTCCCTTTTGACCTATATGGTTCATATATATATGATTCATATTTATGTCTCCTTTTTGATATATATGGTTTATATATATGATTAGTATTCATATCTCCATTTTGACATATATGTTTCATATATATGTATAGCTCATTTGTAGTCGAGGTTAAAAGGTCCTAATTGTGTTAGTTCTTGATACTTGTTAATATATATATTTTTGTTAAATGCATATACATGTATTCGATAATTCATTTGATGGTATACATTCAGCATAGAGTAAATCCATTGCCAAAATATTTATTTCAAGGGTTAGAGGTGAATTTAGAATGCAATATACCCTATAATTGCTATGAATGCTATAATAGTCCTGTAGAGTAGAACTACTTATTTATCTAGAAGAATTTCGAATTCCATATTCTAATGTCTTTACTTTCTTTACCTCAGTTCTGCTACAATATTTTCTAATATACTTATGAGCATATAATATCACCTTGTATCTACATGAGACAAGAAAATATTTAATTATCTGTGGAGACTAAGTAACTTCAGATTTAAACCGACCTTTGTTTAGAGTTTCTGGGGTTTCTACTCTATCGATTTATGGTCTACAACTAACCAGAATCTGGAAGGTGAAAGCCTTAGGATGGACTCTGGTAAATGTAGTACTAAAAATCAATCATACCAGTAAATTTGATTTTATATGTAGCCAATTCATACTATCATAAAACAAAATAACAAGAATTTCAGAACATACCACAATTGCAAATGACCAACCTCCCAACCTTAGAGTCCTCTTTGTCTCCCAGAACTCACCCCCGAGCTGAGATCACCTCCATCACAGATCAACCTCTGATCTACTTAGGAGCAGCTTATTTAAGCTCATATTTCCCCAAATCATGTTTCTAATTCTGCGTCCAGAATAGCAGGATGCTTTCTTTCCTGTTTAGCCTAGGCTTCCCATTTTGGGACTCTTTAAAGCTGTTTTATGCTTTTCCTCAGCTTTTCTAGCTTTTCTTACCTCTTCCCAACTACTTCCTCTTCATTGGGGAAATTTAGATTCCTCCTCAAAATCTAAATTAATTTCTTTCAAGGATTTTTGAAAGATTATGGGGATTTGTTGCCTTATCCATCCTCATGGATTTGGCAAGTGATCTCTAATTCTCATCTTGGTCAAAATGCACAATCATTTTATTTATTTCATCAATTTAATTATTAAATTACATTCACACCATACTTATCCTTTGGGGTCCACTCCCCTTAGGATTAAAGTTCAAATGTCTGACTTTTTCAAATTCAACACAGAAATTGGGGGTGTTACATATTCCCCCTCTGAAAATAAACACCGTCCTCGGTGTTGTTATTCAACTACTAGAGTTCACACAAACTTGACACCCTTTCTTTGCAATGAAGTGATGGGATGTGCTATGGCAGAAAATCTTTCCACACATCTACGATAGTAGCCTGCCATCCCCATGAATGACCTTACTGCTGAAACATCAGTTGGGACTGGCCATTCCTTAATTGCTTTTATCTTTTCAGGGTCAACTGCAAGCCCTTTTTCAGAAATAATATGACCGAAATATTGAATCTTATCCTTGTAAAATTCACATTTACTGAACTTGGCATATAGCTGATTTTCTTTCAGAGTTTGCAACACTATCCGTAGATGTTCCTTGTGTTCCTCTTTATTTTTGGAGTAAACTAAAATATCATCTATGAACACCAAAACAAATTTATCCAAATATTTATTCAACACACTATTCATCAGGCACATAAAGGTGGTAGGGGCATTTGTCAGACCAAAAGGTAGGACTACAAATTCACAGTGTCCATACCTAGTTCGAAAGGCTATTTTGCTGATGTCTTCTTCCTTGATTCTAAGCTGGTGATACCCAGCTCTTAAGTCAATCTTGGAAAAGACTGAGGCCCCTCTCACTTGATCAAAAAGATCATCAATTCTAGGAAGTGGATATCTATTCTTAATGGTCAACTTGTTCAGCTGACGATAGTCAATGCACATCCTAAAAGTTCCATCCTTCTTTTTCACAAACAAGACAGGTGCTCCCCATGGAGACACACTTGGTCTAACGTAACCTTTATCCAGTAATTCTTGCAGCTGCATCTTCAGCTCCATAAGTTCTGGCGGACTCATCCGATAGGGGGCTCGGGAAACTGGTGTAGCTCCTGGCACCAGATCTATGGAAAATTCAATTTCTCTTTTGGGAGGGAGATGAGGAATCTCATCTGGGAAAACTTCTTTAAATTCCCTTACCACCGGTAACTCATTCAGCAGATTTTCTTCCGTCCTCTGTTCTACTTCTTCCACATGTACTGCATAAACTTGGTATCCTTTTCTAGCTGTTATTTTTAATTGTAAGGCTGATATTTGTCTTATTGAAATGGATTTTGGTTTCCCTTTTAGTGTAAAAGGTTTCCCTTCTTCATCCACACAATGCAGGGTTTTATCCCAGCAGTTCATCAGAGCTTTCTTCTTTTCCAGCCAATCCATTCCTATCAGCAAGTCATAAGATCCTAATGGCAATATGTTCAAATTTACTTCTGTTGGAAAGCCATTTAATTGTATTGCTGTTTTGGGCAATTTATGTGTAACTTTTCTCTTAGTTCCAGTGGCCAGCTGTACCAACCATGGCTGCTGAAACTTTTCAGGTTTAATTTTTACATTTTTCTACAATTCCATGACTAATGTAACTCAAAGAAGCACCTGGATCAATCAAAACAGTAATGGGTAGGTCAGAAATCTTACCCTCCATTTCCACCATGGTTGCTTGATGTTCTGCTTGCCGATTTTCCAAGGCTGCACTGATAGTTGGTATACCTCTGGCGATGTCATTTACTGTTGTTGCCTCTCGTTCTCTGCTGATCATATGAATATTTCGATGGGGGCAATCCCTCATCATATGGGGTTCTCCACAGCCCCAACACTTCAAAGGTTCCTTCATTCTGACTGTCCCTTCCTTTTTATTATTCCCTTCTACTTGTTTTGAAGCCACTTGGGACTGAGCAGTTTGACTTTCTTTTGGTTTATTGAATTTTTTCCGCTGATGATCTCTGCCAAAATTTCTTAGATATGCTAGTTTTGGTCTTTTCCCTTTGAACTCACCCTTATTCAGCCAGCTCTTCCCTTGTTCAGCCTTACCTTTAAACTGCTGATAGCATAATCTTGCTTTTCTAACAGCGTCATCCATTGTCTTTGGGTTATCAAACTCAATTTTCTCCTTTTACATAGTAGGTAAGCAATTCAAAAACCTTTGGACCTTTGCTTTTTCTTCCCTAATGTAAGGGACATATCTCAGTAAATTGGTAAACTTAGTGACAAACTCATCGATAGTGAGCTGTCCTAGTCTAAGTTCATGGAATTCTTTTTCTTTATCATCATAATAACGTTCGTTCAAATAACGATTTTTGAACTTAGCCTGAAAATCTTCCCAAGTAACTGTCTTTTCATCAATGGCATGCACCATTTTTGTCTCTTCCCACCGCAATGTAGCTTTTCCTTCTAGCTGGTACATAGCTAATCTGGCCTTCAGATTGCTCTCATATTCATAAACTTGGAAATACTTGATTATATTCAGCAACCAAGCCTCAGCATCTTCCTCCTTCTCCCCATCATAGGAGGGAGGTTTGATATTTCGAAACTCCCCCTGCAATTCTCGTTTCTGTTTATGTTGATGTCTAGCAGCATCATCATCATCAGACTCATCCATCTTTCTCTTTCCAGAACCTTCGCCTTCCTGGCTGTTCCGGGAAGTTAGCTCTCTGATGAGCTTTTCCTGCTCCTTACTGGCTGATGACAACATGTCATTCTGGCTTCTTAGTTCAGCCAATTCTCCTTGCAGCCTGTGCAACATAGCCATTACTGGGGCATTGGGATATGGAGTAGCAAACTCATCACGCAGATCCACATAAATTCCTCCCTCTTCAGCCATTTTAGCACCACTGTACACACTCATACATTTGATTAGTAAGACAAAAAAAACAATCTCTACAATGTTCAATACATTCAGAATTTAGTGAGCACAATAACAACAACCCAGTTTTTGCACTTGGGCTCTGATACCATTTGTAATACCTCCCGTTTAAGGAAATTATTACTTTTATTTTTTTTTATAATGGGGTTCCTGTTCTTATTTAATAATATCCAATATACCTCATTTGTACTCCTCCTAAGTACCTTAAACCCATATCCTATAAGTCTTCATTTTGTTTTAAATAATATTCAATATTCCGCTCTTTGGATAGTAGTATACAAGCCCTACATATATGATACATATTCCACTTATATCTATATATAACACATATACTACTTATATATATATATAACACATAGACTACTTGCATATATATCCTTTGGCAATATTAATTGAATGAGCATATGTATATATATAGCACATATATTTATATATAACATATATAGGTACAACCTTTTGTAGAATTAATTGGAAGCGCCACCATATACATATTACATATAAATAAAATAACTCCTTTGATATTATCATTGGGTCCTTACACATATATAAACATGTAATATATAAAAATACGCGTTGACCATATACATATTACATATAAATAAAATAACCCCTTTGATATTATCATTGGGTCCTTACACATATATAAACATGTAATATATAAAAATACGCGTTGACAAAAATTTGAAATATCAATGAGATATACATTACATAACCTACCTTTAAATTATTCCGTATATGTATCCATAGAGCTATATTTATATCCAAGTAAGCCTACCATAGTCACGACTTGAGCGCTCGAACTCTTGGTATAGTTACATATTAAGGCTTCCTCTGCGAATCATGATTTTCGGGACTTTTATAAACCTAACGTACTCATTTATGTATTGTTTACTTGCAATTATTGGCCGGATTCTTCACGGCGTAACCTATTATTATTCGTTCACACTTATGCAAATAGCATCGAATGTAATGATATTCAGGTATGCGTATCGGCGATGCTGAAATCATATACACTCCGGACTCATTTCAACTTTCGGCGGTTTATCATGATTTCGGTTCTGAACCAGTGCAGACACGTTGCGGATTCATACGTGGAGGGCGTAACATGCGTACTGGTTCTGGATCGTAGTATACACGTTACACTGTGTTGTATTAGACTTGGGTTAACGTGTGAATTTTGTTCTGCAGACAGAGACGGCGTCTCGCTCCGGAGATGAGAGTACCAACTGCCGGCGCATATCGTCTCATACCCAGCATGAGTTTGACGGGTGGCTTTGCTATTTGACCTGTCGGTTGGCCCAAGTACTTTGAGAGCCGAGTCCTGCCTCGGAGAATTACAATTTCTAGGATTAGCCCTCTATTCCTATGCATGCAGGGCGTAGCTCCTCCATACTCCCTCTGCGCTCCTTAATGTCGCCTGGTACTAGCCTGTCGACGTGGCCGAGTTTCCACAATCAACATAGGGATTCTCTGATTTTTCTGGGGCAGTGGGATTAGGGTTACGAGATTTCCTTTTAAGTCGAGGCTCTTGCGCGGGTTTTTTCATCCGATCCTTCCCTGTTATTTCTGGGTGTAGAATTGTTGCATTTTCCTACTCGCTTCGCCGGTGGTTGAGGGTATGGCCGAATTCAGTTGTGGCTATAGTTCATCGTTTCTGGTTTGATGTTGGTCTCCATACAAGGTTTCATCACTTTAATTCGCGATTCTTTTATATCTCTGAATCCCATTACTTTTATATCCCTCACGTTCTGAGACTTGTTTTTTTTTCGTTTGTTGTTAGAGAATACAGTATCTCATTCTTTTCGGATTGTTTTTCGCAGAGAGGACAAAGCGTCGGCATCTCAGGCTGGAGACCTAACCTGTTATCTGGCGTTTGCTAAGCTTCGTTTTAATTTCCTGGTGATGCTATTGTTTGATTTATACATGCACCGATGTTCTCCTTATCGAAATTTTCTAAACTGTTATGATGTAAACCCTAGATGGTTGGCTGGGGTTCTTCGCATCCAGATTTAATAAGTAGGCGATCTAATCTCTTTACACAGCGTGTGCATTTCTCGATTTTACTGTTGTAAGCGTCGATACGACTCCATAATAAGAAGAGCACTCTGAATCACAGGTAAACCGTAATTTCTTCAATACGGCTGAGATAGTGATGCATCAGATTCGTGGGTTTGTGCTTCCATTCGAATTTGATATCGTTTGAGACCAACCGCTAGCTACTAGAACCTATAACATGGCTAGGTTTTTGTGTTTTATTAAACTGTCTCACTCGTGGCTGTGGTCAAAGGCGTCAATGACCAGTCCCACTCACTATATTTCGATTTGCTCATTTCGCTTTACCGGTAATGGCTAATGAATCTAACTTCCCATCGGGTAGTCGTCTCTGTGAACTAACAAGATTTAACTCGTGATCGCATAGGTTTTAGTAATGGCGCGTCTTCGTGAACTATAAGGTTGCATCTCATGTAGTATTTAAACACTATATCTTATCAAGATATCCAAGAAATTCAAATACTTTGCATAGAAATTAATATACAGTGTGAAATATTATAGCCGACCCCTTATAAACTACACGCGGTCTCATAATGATTATTGTTAGAACTGTGAAAATCTCCACGCTGTCTCGTAATAATTATGGTTAGAACTGTATATTACGCATCATATTATCGTTTTATCTTTCACCTCTGTTCATTTCATTTAACGTTAAAAGATCCCCAAAGTGTCGTGGTTTATAAATGTCGGTACAGTCAGAGGGATTCGTTTGACATAGGCCAAAGGCATAGTATTTTAATTAATCACCCCGCATTAATGTAGGTTGACTATACGTTCGTTCAATTTCATTTTAACATAATTGATTCGTATTTATATGTAACACCTCTAGTTCCAGAATTTTTTTTTTTTTTTCTATTGTCCACTGTATTGAACTTTACCACTGTATAATTTTCCACCACATGTATATGTTTCTATATCCCCTTATATTGCCAAAAGACATTATTCCTTTGCTATGTCTACTATAATCATGACCTCGATGGACATACTTGTTCTTCAAAGGGCCTTACCTAACATATATATATATTTAACACCTCTAGCTTTAACTTCAACTATAGATCTTATACCTATATCCTTGGATCCACAGGTATATTGATATATTAATACCCTCTTGTCAATGTCGTGGAATCCCCAGGTATATATATATATATTTCGTTGTAGCCCCCATATATATATATATTTCATTTCATCTATATATATAATTTACCATAAATAAGTGTATTTGTGACTTCCATATATATAGGTTTGTTTCTTTATACACCCCTATATATTTCTTTCATTATATATATTTATATATATATATAATTTACCATAGATAAGTGTACACCAAGTATATCTAAACCTTTAACGAATGCACTCATATATAAACAAGATTCGGTACGCCTATCTATAGGCATGGCATTTCCACGTCGTGTTTTTATTGAAAACGTTTCATTAAAACTGGCGTTATAATTCAATAGATATTATGATTGAACATAAATTTTGGTTTTCCCCGCGTGCATTCAACTGTATACAATGCTATTTCGCCAACCCTTTTAACGATCATAATTGAGATAATATCGGTGTACGTTATTGGAGCTGTGTAGGTCGAGGGTATTTATCGTGACGAACTATGGGATTACATAACGAAGACTCTGCGATGTGGTTGACACGTCAACCGTATGTTGACTATCTTTTTTCCGCGATCCACAGTTTCCTATTCAGCACATACACAACCCTAATTTTTAAGCTCCGAGGGTATGGTAGTAGGGTTCTACCCTGTTGCTAGCTTGTAGCGGTAGCGTTCATTAAATTCTCTGTTTGCTTCTGAATCACTATGTACGCCGGGTATAACTTTACCAGAGACGTGTGTTTCTTTTCTTTTGGTTTAAGAGTACCGTGTTGGTTTAACGTGTAGGTTTTATATTTTTGTATGTGAACCGCCGTGCGCATGTGCGACGAGACCCGCCGCCGCCCCTCGCCGACCCCCCCCGGCCCATCCCCTCGCGTTACGTATAGCTTTCGACACATTTTTCTCGTTCTCGCCGCACAATGCAAGTCGATCAACGCAGATTTAGTACCTGATGTGAATTTGTTTTCACATTTCCGGGTACCTAGCTGTCAATACGGCGGAATTGGGGTCCAATCGACCCTGGAATTCTATGGACGCTTAGGGCAGGGGAATTAGGGTTTTTCGTACCCTTCCCTCGCAAGTATTCCTCTGAGCGTTTGTGTCTATATTTATTCAGGTCAGGGTTCCGGAAGTCCCATTCTGGTTGAGCGATTGCCATTTTCTCCCACGCGTTCCAGTGAGGGAACTGAGTTTTCTATGGAGATTTGATACCGAAGTACCAAATCAGTTTGATAGGTGAGAGTCCCTGCGTGGCTCTCTATCATGCTTTATCTTCTGGCATACAATTTAATATCTTTCGGAATTGTTGTGTTTAGTTATTTACGACTTTTATTGTGCAGGGATGTGGACGACGGTTTTCCGGCTTCGCGCACTCTGCCTCAAGAAGAATACAACCCCTCGAGCTGGTTCTCCCTCTTGCGTTCAGCCGACCCCATTGTAAACTTGTTATCCATCGTTCTGTCGAATGATTTCAGCTTCCTGGGCGTTATGATGATACAACGTTCCCTTTTTTTTACCGGGCTGCTGTGTATTTACTACTAACAATTTGTATATTATTCCGTTTTCTATTTCTACGTTTTAATCTATCGAAGAAAAGCTTTACTGTCAGGTTTCCACATTAGTTAATCCACATCGTAACAGAGATCTACACAATTCGTTTAACTGTATTGGTTTTCCTAGATCTGGTTCAATTTATACCCCACGCTAACTGTTGCACTGATTGTATGGCTGCGTATTTCTGAATGATGGCGTGGTTCGGCTGTGGTTATGATCCACAGTGCTCTGACCTCCCGCTTTTAATTTTAGTAACTTATCTTTGCGGTAACTAGTGCGCTATCATCGTCAGGGAAAAAGCCAAACTCATCCAATGGTAGCTTCTTTCCCTTTATGCTATCACGTCTCTGTTTTTCTGTAGGTTTAATGTTAGTAAAGTTCTGTAATGGAATTAGAATGATCGCAGGTCCGAGAAATTCGGTTCTACTATCAGCCCTTGCACCCAATAGGTGAAGCGATCCTACCCACCGCCGAGTCGGTTTATAGTTGTAAAGGCCGACTGTGGTATTGCATATGCATGTATTGTTTTCTGTGGTATTGTTACGAACTGATCTCTCTTTTCCCTTTTGTAGCTGATGAATTATATGCATAAGGTAAATGATACGTATATGACCGGTATAGATTCGCACGCCAATGGTAGGTTTAGGTTTAAATAAATATCATTGTTTTATAACCAAATCACTCTATATCATGATTAACTCTACCTTGAAACGTCGTGGTCTTAGACAGTTGTACCCTTCGAGGGTTTGATATTAATACAGGGCCGCTCTATACGCAAACCACTAATCGTTTTCAGTTTTCATCATTTAGATCGTGCGCCATGTAGCCTATATGTATCGTTTCCTCCCGAATAGTATGATTATAACCTTTGATTTTAATGAACCATTGTTAGATTATCTCACGGCGTTTCCACTTTGTCTTACCAATATATGTTTATATATATCTATCAGAGATATGTTCCCTTTTTTTTTTGTTAACACGCATCGTTGAAATATATATACTTGGTATGGCTATCGCGCTGGTAACATGTAAATTGTAGATATATATGTTGCTCATCTGTGGTCGGAACTATTAAGTCCCGAATGGTGTAATACTTTTTTCAATTATATCATGCATATATAATTTGTATTTCTATCTATGCTTGGTAGGAAATATATGTACTTTTGGCCTTTACGTGCATATATATATATATATTCGATAGTTATAGTGATGATATGCCTTGAGCATATTTTATCTCCATTTCCCTAATGTTTGGTTCAAAGGTTAGAGATGGTGTTAAAATACAATTTACTTTATAATTGCTAGGAGAATATATAACTCTTCTATAGTATACATCTACCTTGTGATTCAACAAGAGTCAAACTACATATTCCAGAATACTTACTTGTAAATTTTATTTTTCTTTTAAGGTATATCTACAAGTATTTAATGGTGTTTGACTAGGGAACATTAATTATAAGGCAAGTATTTGGCTATGTTACAGGTTTCAAGAAATAAGAATATAATTAGATATGCAGTCTATACCCTTATAAATGGTCTACTGCTCATATAGAGTAGAATTACTCTTTTCTAGCACCATTATAAATGTTCGAATGCTCCTATCTGAAATCTCTATTTTAAGATCTTGTGTTCTTCCTTTCTGCTACATACCATGCATACTTCAGTGATCTATAAAAAGTTTCTAGCAGACATAAGAACATAAAGTATCCCAGTTGTATCAACAGCAACAAAATAAGATTTAATTATCTATGGGGACTAAGTAACTTCAGATTTAAACCAACCTTGGTTTAGAGTTTCTGGAGTTTCTCCTCTATGGATTTCTGGTCTACAACTAAACAAAATCTGGAAGGTGAATGCCTAAGGATAGATTCTGTTAAATGTAGTACCAAATTTTCTCATTGTCATAAAATAAAATTTTATATGTACCCAATTCATACTGTAATAAGACATAGTAACAAGAATTTCAGAACATACCACAAAATTTGCAAAGTGACCAACCTCCCAACCTTAGAGTCCTCTTTGTCTCCCAGGACTCACCCCCGAGCAGAGATCACCTCCTAGAACAGATCAACCTCTGATCTGCCTAGGAGCAACTTATTTAAGCTCATAATTCCCCAAAGCATGTTTCTAATTCTCAAGGCCCGTAATAACCAGGATGCTTTCTTCCGTTTAGCTTCAGCTTCCCATAAGTGGATTCTTAAAGCCGCTTTTCGCTTTAAGCTTTTCCTCGACTTTTCCTCGCTTTTCCAGCTTTTTCTCATCTCTTCCCAACTACTCCTCTTCATTGGGGTAATTTAGATTCTCCTCAAATCTAAATAATTTTCTTTCAAGGATTTTAGAAAGATTTTTGGGGATTTGTTGCCTTATCCATCCTCATGGATTTGGCAAGTGATCTCAAATTCTCTTTTTGGTCAAAATGCACAATCATTTTATTTATTTCCTCAAATAAAATATGCAAATACATTCACACCATATTCATCCCTTGGGGCCCATCCCCTTAGGATTAAAGTTCAAATGTCTAACTTTAAAAATTCAACCCACAAATTGGGGGTGTTACATATTCCCCCTCTGAAAATAAACACCGTCCTCGGTGTTGTTATTCAACTACTAGAGTTCATTTAAACAAAAATGGGTAATTCTCCATCATTTCAGCTTCCCTTTCCCAAGTGGCTTCTTCAGCAGTAAAGTGATTCCACTGCACCTTTACTCTGACCACTATTCTATTTCTCAATTCAATTTCTTCCCGCTCCAATATTTGAAGCGGTTCTGGCAGAAACTCCCCTTCTGGTTCCACCTGTACAACATTCCAATCAACTATGTGAGAAGCATCATGCACATATCTTTTTAATAATGAAACATGAAATACATTATGCACTCTAACATGGGGTGGTAAGGCCAGCTTGTAAGCCACTGGTCCCACCCTTTCTAACACTTCAAAAGGCCCACAATATCTAGGTGCAAGTTTTGCACAACTTCCAGCATAAAGTGTGCTCTTTTTGGGTTTGATGCGTAAATACACATGATCTCCCACTTTGAATTCTCGGTGCACTCTTTTCTTATCCGCATAACTTTTCTGGCAATCTTGCGCTGTCTTGATATTTCTTTGTATTTGTTTGACAATTCTTTCCATCTCTTGTAGTGCATCTGGTCCCAACACCAGTTTATCCTCTGGTTGACACCAACTCAAGGGAGTACGGCACTTTCTCCCATAGAGTGCCTCAAACGGACTCATCTTAATAGAGGATTGGTAGCTATTATTATAGGCAAACTCAGCTAGATGCAGATACTCTTCCCACTTTGATGGTCTATCCATCACATACATTCGCAACATATCCTCCAAGATTTGATTTGTCCTTTCTGTCTGCCCATCTGTTTGAGGGTGGTAGGCAGTACTAAAATTCAGCTTAGTACCCATCCCTCCAAACAATCCCTTCCAAAATGCTGCTGTAAACTTAGCATCTCGATCTGAGACAATTACTTTGGGAACTCCATGAAGCCTTACTATCTCCTTCAGGAAAACATTGGCTACTTGAGCTGTTCCGAAAGTAGATTTCACTGGTATAAAGTGAGTAGCTTTTGTGAGAGTGTCTACTACTACCATCACAAAATCATGTTGATATTTAGTCTTGGGTAATCCTGTTATAAAATCCATGGAAACGGTGTCCCATTTCCATTCTGCAATTGGCAGGGGATTTAAAAGCCCTGCTGGGTGTTGATGCTCAACTTTGACCAGTTGACATTCCATACACCTACTTAGATACTCTGCCACATCTCTCTTCATTCCTGGCCAGAACAACTTCTTCTTCAAGGCTGTCAACATCTTTTGATATCCGGGATGTCCTGCATAGGGCTGTTTATGATATTCATCTAGAATCTCTCTTTTCAATGACTCTATATTTGGAATATACAACCTGTTTTTGTAATAGAGCAGCCCTTGTGGGTTTTTAGTGTAATATGTTTTATCCCTTGTCTGTAATTTCACCAAGAGTGCTTCATAGTTGGGATCTTGAGTTGCTACTTTTCCCACCAATTCCTCTATCTCCATCTGGGCACTACTCCCAATGTTGTTTAAATGTTGACAAGCATTTCTACTTAAGGCATCAGCAACTTTATTTTCTTTTCCCTTGATATGTTTTATGTCCATATCAAATTCACTTAGAAAAGACAGCCATCTGGCTTATCTTGCATTCAGGTCAGTTTGGGAAAAGAATTATTTCAGACTAATATGATCAGTCATCAAGGTGAATTTCTTCCCCAGTAGATAGTGCCTCCACATTTTTAAAGCATGGATAACAGCTGCCAATTCCAAATCATATGCACTATAATTTTGTTCATGTACTTTCAGTTTCCTAGATTCATAGGCAATGACTGAATTTTCCTGTAACAGGACTCCTCCCATCCCTTCTCTGCAAGCATCTGTACACACAACAAACTCTTTATCAGGATCAACAATTTTTAATATAGGAGCTGAAATAAGTTTTTGCTTCAACTGTTCGAAACTGTTTTGACATTTCTCAGTCCACACGAACTTAACACCCTTCCTTTGTAATGAGGTTATGGGATTTGCTATAGCAGAAAATCTCTCCACAAATCTGCGATAATAGCCTGCAATTCCCATAAAGGATCTTACTGCTGAGACATCAGTGGGAACTGGCCATTCTTTAATGGCTTTTATCTTTTCAGGGTGAACTGCCAACCCTTTTTCAGAAATTATATGACCCAAATATTGAATTTTATCTTTATAAAATTCACATTTGCTGAACTTGGCATATAGCTGATTTTCTTTCAAAGTTTGCAACACTATTCTCAGGTGTTCCTTATGTTCCTCCTTATTTTTGGAGTAAACTAAGATATCATCTATGTACACAAGAACAAATTTGTCCAAATACTTATTCAACACACTGTTCATCAGACACATAAATGTGGCAGGGGCATTCGTCAAACCAAAAGGTAGGACTACAAATTCGTAATGCCCATACCTGGTTTGAAATGCTGTTTTGCTTATGTCTTCTTCTTTAATTATGAGCTGGTGATACCCAGTCCTTAGGTCTATCTTGGAGAAGACTGAAGCTCCTCTCACTTGATCAAAAAGATCATCAATTCTAGGAAGTGGATATCTATTCTTAATGGTCAACTTGTTCAGTTGACGATAGTCAATGCACACCCTAAAAGTTCCATCCTTCTTTTTAACAAATAGAACAGGTGCTCCCCATGGAGACACACTTGGTCTAATGTAACCCTTATCCAATAATTCTTGCAGCTGCATCTTCAGCTCCATCAGTTCTGGCGGGCTCATCCGATAAGGGGCTCGGGAAATAGGTGTAGCTCCCGGCACCAGATCTATAGAAAAGTCAATCTCTCTTTTGGGGGGAAGATGAGGGATTTCCTTGGGAAAGATTTCCTTAAACTCTCTGATGACTGGTATAGCATCCAGTAACTCTTCCTCAGTTTTCTGTTCTATTTCTTCTACATGCACTGCATAGACTTGGTATCCTTTTCTAGCTGTTCTTTTCAATTGTAAGGTTGATATTTGTCTTACTACAATGGGTTTTGGTTTCCCTTTTAGTGTAAAAGGTTTCCCTTCCTCATTTACACAATGCAGGGTTTTATCCCAGCAGTTCATCAGGGCTTTCTTCTTTTCCAGCCAATCCATTCCTATCAGCAGATCATAGGATCCTAATGGCAATATGTTCAGATTTACTTCTGTTGGGAACCCATTTAATTGTATTGCTGTTTTGGGAAACTTATGTGTGACTTTTCTCTTAGTTCCAGTGGCCAGCTGTACCAACCATGACTGCTGAAATTTTTCAGGTTTAATTTTACATTTTTCTACAATTCCATGACTAATGTAACTCAAAGAAGCACCTGGATCAATCAAAACAGTAACAGGTAGGTCAGAAATCTTACCCTCCATTTCCACCATGGTTGCTTGATGTTCTGCTTGCCGATTTTCCAATGCTGCACTGATAGTTGGTATGTTTCTAGCTATGTCATTGAATGTTGTTGCCTCTCGCTCTCTTCTGATCATATGAATATTTCGATGGGGACAGTCCCTCATCATATGGGGTTCTCCACAGCCCCAACATTTCAAAGGTTCCTTCATTCTGACTGTCCCTTCCTTTTTATTATTCCCTTCTACTGGTTTTGAAACCACTTGGGACTGAGCAGTTTGACTTTCCTTTGGTTTGCTGAAATTTTTCCTTTGATGATCTCTACCAAAATTCCTTAAATATGCTGGTTTTGGTCTCTTTCCTTTGAACTCACCCTTGTTCATCCAGCTCTTCCCTTGTTCAACTTTACCTTTAAACTGTTGATAGCATAATATTGCTTTTCTAACAGCTTCATCCATGGTCTTTGGGTTGTCAAACTCAATTTTCTCCTTGTACACAGTAGGCAAACAATTTAAAAACCTTTGCACTTTTTCCTTTTCTTCCCTAATGTAAGGAACATACCTCAGTAAATTAGTAAACTTAGTGACAAACTCATCAATAGTGAGCTGCCCTAGCCTAAGTTCATGGAATTATTTTGCTTTATCGTCATAATAACGTTCATTCAAATAACGACTTTTGAACTTAGTCTGAAAATCTTCCCAAGTAACTGTCTTTTCATCAATGGCGTGCACCATTTTTGTCTCTTCCCACCAGAGTGTAGCTTTTCCTTGTAGCTGGTACACAGCTAATCTAGCCTTCAGATTGCTCTCATATTCATAGACTTGGAAATACTTGATCATGTTCAGCAGCCAAGCCTCAGCATCCTCCTCCTTCTCCCCATCATAGGAGGGAGGTTTGATCTTTCTAAATTCTCCCTGCAACTCTCTTTTCTGCTTATGTTGATTTCTAGCTGCATCCTCATCCTCAGATTCATCCATCTTTCTTTTTCCAGAACCTTCGCCTTCCTGGCTGTTTCGGGAAGTTAGCTCTCTGATGAGCTTTTCCTGCTCCTTACTGGCTGATGACAACATGTCATTTGGGCTTCTTAATTCAGCCAACTCTCGTTGCATCCGGTGCAACATAGCCAGTACCGGGGAATTGGGATCTGGAGTAGCAAACTCATCCCGCAGATCCACATAAATCCCTTCACCTTCAGCCATTTCAACTGTACACACTTACAACACAGATTAGCAAAAGTTTATAAAACTTCAAAAGAACAAAATATGTAATAAGTAGTGAGCACAAAACGATGTACTTCAATTTGTTTAACTAGTGCTCCCATACCCATCTGTAACACGCCCAGCCCTGCATTACACCTCTAGTTCCAGAATTTTTTTTTTTTTTTTTTTTTTTTCTATTGTCCACTGTATTGAACATTACCACTGTATAATTTTCCACCACATGTATATATTTCTATATCCCCTTATATTGCCAAGACATTATTCCTTTGCTATGCCTACTATAATCATGACCTCGATGGACATACTTGTTCTTCAAGGGCCTCACCTAACATATATATATATAATTGACACCTCTAGCTTTAACTCCAACTATAAATCTTATACCTATCTCTTTGGATCCCCAGGTATATTGATATATTAATACCCTCTTGTCAATGTCATGGAATCCCCATGTATATATATATATTTCTTTGTAGCCCCCATATATATATATATTTATTTCTTTATACACTCATATATATATATATATTGCATTACATCTATATATATAATTTACCATAGATAAGTGTATTTGTGATTCCCATATATATATATTTATTTCTTTATACACCCATATATATATATATATCTTTCATTATATGTATATATATATATATATATATATAATTTACCATAGATAAGTGTACACCACGTGTATCCAAACCTTTGTCGAATGCACTCCTATATAAACCAAATCTGTACGCCTATAAGTATAGGCATGGCATTCCCACGTCGTGTTATTATTGAAATCGTCTCATTAAAACCATCGTTATATTCCAATAGATATTATGATTGAATATAAATTTTGGTTTTCCACACGTGCATTCAACTGGATACAATGCTATCTCGCCCACCCTTTGAACGATCATAATTCGAGATAATATCGGTGTACGTTATTGCAGCTGTGTAGGTCGAGGTAATTATCGTGACGAACCATTGGCTTACATAACGCAGACTCGGCGATGTGGTTGACACGTCAATCGGAATTAAGGAGGGTTATGACCGTAGGTTGACTATCTTTTTTTTTCGCGAGCCACAGTTTCCTATTCAGATAACACATAACCCTAATTTTTAAGATCCGAGGGTATGGTAGTAGGTTTCTACCCTGTTGCTAACTTGTAGCGGTAGCGTTCATTAAGTTCTCCGTTTGCTTTTGAATACCTATGTACGCCTGGTGTAAATTTACCAGAGACGCGTGTTTCTATTCCTTTGGTTTAAGCATACTGTGTTGATTTAACATGTAGGTTTTATATTTTGGAATACAGGAACTGCTGTGCGTACAGGCGATTTGAGTATCCAGCACCACCCCTTGCAGACCCCGGCTCATCCTTGCTATTACGTGTAGCTTTTAGATGCATTTTTTTGTTCGGCTCAGTATGGTGCAAGTCGACTAACGCAGGTTCAGTACCTGATGTGAATTGGTTTTCACATTTCCGGGTACCTATCTGTCAATAAGGCGGAGTTGGGGTCCAATCGACCCTGGAATTCTATGTACGCTTAGGGCAGGGGAATTAGGGTTTTTCATACCCTTCCCTCGCAAGTATTCCTCTGAGCGTTAGTGTCTATATTTATTCAGCTCACGTTCCAGGGAGTCCCATTCTGGTTGAGCGATTGCCATTTACTCCCACTCGTTCCAGTGAGGGAACTGATTTTCTATGGAGATTTGATACCGAAGTATCAAATTAGTTTGATAGGTGAGAGTCCCTGCGTGGCTCTCTATCATTCTTTATCTTCTGGCATACAGTTTAATATCTTTCGGAATTGTTGTGTTTAGTTATTTACAAATTGTACTGTGCAGGGATGTGGACGACGGTTTTCTGGCTACGCGCACTATGCTTCAAGAAGAATACAACCCCTCAAGCTGGTTCTCCCTCTAGCGTTCAGCCGGCCCCATTGTAACCTCGTTATCCATCGTTCTGGCGAATGATTTCATCTTCCTGGGCGTTATAATGATACAACATTCCCCTTATTACCGGGCTGTTGTGTATTTAACATTAACAATTTGTATATTATTCCGTTTTCTATTTCTACGTTTTAATCTGTCGAAGAAAAGCTTTACTGTCAAGTTTCCACATTAGTTAATCCACATCGTAATAGAGATCTGCACATTTCGTTTACGTGTATTGGTTTTCTGGGTTCAATCTATACCCCACGCTAACTGTTGCACTGATTGTATGGCTACGTATTTCTGAATGATTGCGTGGTTCGGCTATGGTTATGGTCCACAACGCTCTGACCTCTCACTTTTAACTTTAGCAACTTATCTTTGCGGTAGCTGGCACTATGGTCTTGCTATCAGCGTCAGGGAAAAAGCCGAACTCGTCCAATGGTAACTTCTTTCCCTTTATGCTATCACGTCTCTGTTTTTCTGTAGGTTTAATGTTAGTAATGTTCTGTAATGGAATTAGAATGACCGCAGGTCTGAGAAATTCGGTTCTACTGTCATCCCTTGCACCCAAGAGGTGAAGCGATCCTACCCACCGCCGCGTCGCTTTATAGTTGTAAAGGCTGACTATGGTATTGCATATGCATGTATTGTTTTCTGTGGTATTGTTACGAACTGCTCTCTCTTCTCCGTTTAGTAGCTGCTAAATTATATGCATAAGGTAGATGATACGTATATGACCAGTATAGGTTCGTACGCCAATGGTAGATCTAGGTTTAAATAAATATCATTGTTTTATAACCAAATCACTCTATATCATGATTAAACCAACCTTAAAACGTCGTGGATTTTTGACAGTTGTACCCTTCGAGGGTTTGATATTAATACAAGGCCGCTCTATAAGCAGACCACTAATCGTTTTGAGTTTTCATCATTTGGATCTTTTTCCTCCCGAATATTATGATTATAACCTTTGATTTTAATGAACCATTATTATATTATCTCACGGCGTTTCCACTTTTTACAAATATATGTTTATATATATATTTCAGAGATATGTTCCCTTTTTAACACGCATCGTTGCAATATATAATTGGTATTGCTATCGCGCTGGTAACATATAAATTTTAGATATATATATATATATTGCTCATTTGTGGTCGGGACTGTTAAGTACCGAATGGTGTAATGCTATTCTAAATTATATCATGCGTATACAATTTGTATTTCTATCTATGCTTGTTAGTAAATATATATACTTTTGGTCTTAAATGCATATATATATGTATTTGATAGTTCTATTGATGATATGCCTTGAATATAGATTATCTCCATTGCCTTAATGTTTGTTTCAAAGGTTAGAGATGAAGTTAAAATACAAATTACTTTATAATTGCTATGAGAAATATAACCCTTCTATAGTATACATTTACTTTGTGGTTCAATAAGAGTCAAACTACATATTCCAGAATACTTACTTGTAAATTCTATTTTTCTTTTAAGGTATACCTATATGTATTTAATGGTGCTTGACTAGAGAACATTAATTATAAGGCAAGTATTTAGCTATGTTACAGGTTTTCAAGGAGTAAGAATATAATTAGATATGCAATCTATACCCTTATAAATGGTATAATGCTCATATAGAGTAGAATTACTCTTTTGTTCTAGCACCATTATAAATGTTAGAATACTCATATATGCACTCTATATTCTAATATCTTGTTTTCTTCCTTTCTGCTACATACCATGTATACTTCAGTGCTACTATAAAAAATTCCTAGCAGACATAAGAACATAAAGTATACCATTTGTATCGACAGAAACAAAATAATATTTAATTATCTATGGGGACTAAGTAACTTCAGATTTAAACCAACCATGGTTTAGAGTTTCTGGAGTTTCTACTCTATGGATTTCTGGTCTACAACTAAACAGAATCTGGAAGGTGAATGCCCTAGTATGGATTCTGTTAAATGTAGTACCAAAATTTTGCAATGTCATAAAATAAAATTTTATATGTAGCCAATTCATACTGTAATAAGACATAGCAACAAGAATTTCAGAACATACCACACAATCTGCAAAATGACCAACCTCCCAACCTTAGAATCCTCTTTATCTCCCAGGATTCACCCCCGAGCAGAGACCACCTCCTAGCACAGATCAACCTCTGATCTGCTTAGGAGCAGCATATTTAAGCTCATAATTTCCCCAAAGCATGTTTCTAATTCTGCGTCCAGAATAGCAGGATGATTTCTTTCCTGTTTAGCCTAGGCTTCCCCTCTTGGGATTCTTTAAAGTTGCTTTAAGCTTTTCCTTAGCTTTTCCAGCTTTTTCTCACCTCTTCCCAACTACTCCTCTTCATTGGGGAAATTTAGATTCCTCCTCAAATCTAAATTAATTTCTTTCAAGGATTTTTGAAAGATTTTTGGGGATTTATTGCCTTATCCATTCTCATGGATTTGGCAAGTGATCTCCATTCTCTTTTGGTCAAAATGCACAATCATCTTATTTGTTCCTCAAATAAAATATGCAAATACATTCCACACCATATTCATTCCTTGGGGCCCATCCTTTAGGATTAAAGTTCAAATGTCTAACTTAAAAATTCAAACCACAAATTAAAAGCAGACATATGTTTCATTTTAACATAATTACATCTCGTATTTATATCTCCCTTTTGACCTATATGGTTCATATATATATGATTCATATTTATGTCTCCTTTTTGACATATATGGTTTATATATATGTGATTATTGGTATCTATATCTCCCTTTTGACATATATGTTTCATATATATGTATAGCTCATTTGGGCCGAGGTTAAAAGGGCTTCAATTGTGTTAGTCTTTGATACTTGTTAATATATATATTTTTGTTAAATGCATATACGTGTATTCATAATTCATTTGATGGTATACATTCAAAAGATGAATAAATCCATCGCCAAAATATTTGTTTCATGGGTTAGAGGTGAATTTAGAATGCAATATACGCTATAATTTCTATGAATGCTATAATAGTCCTCAGAGAGTAGAATTACTATTTATCTAGAAGAATTTCTAATTCCATATTCTAATGTCTTTACTTTCTACCTCAGCTTCGCTACAATATTTTCTAATATACTTATGAGCATATAATATCACCTTGTATCTACATGAGACAAGAAAATATTTAATTATCCGTGGAGACTAAGTAACTTCGGACAAAACCGACCTTGGTTTTGAGTTTCTCGGGGTTTCTACTCTATGGATTTATGGTCTACACCAACTGTGAACTGAAGGTGAAAGCCTTAGGATGGACTAAATGTAGTACTAAAATCAATCATACCAAGAATTTGATTTTATATGTAGCCAATTCATACTATCATAAAACAAAATAACAAGAATTTTAGAACATACCACAATTGAAAATGACCAACCTCCCAACCTTAGAGTCCTCTTTGTCTCCCAGGACTCACCCCCGGAAATGAGATCACCTCCCGTGACGTACCAACCTCCTCGACTTTTTTTAGGAGCGCCCTATTTAAGCTCATATTTCCCCAAAGCATGTTTTTAATTAAGGCCCTATAGCTAAGCAGGATGCTTTCTTTCCAAGAAATAGGCTTCCCATTTTGGGACTCTTTAAAGTCGCTTTATGCTTTCCCTTGCCTTTTCCAAATTTTCTTACCTCTCTTCCCAACTACTTCCTCTTCATCGGGAAATTTAGATTCCTTCTCAAAATCTAAATTAATTTTCTCAAGGATTTTTGAAAGATTGTGGGGATTTGTTGCCTTATCCATCCTCATGGATTTGCAAGTGATTCTAATTCTCATTCACAAAATGCACAATCATTTTATTTATTTCATCAATTTAATTATTAAATTACATTCACACCATACTTATCCTTTGGGGTCTTTATACCCTAGGATTAAAGTTCAAATGTCTCGACTTTTTTCAATCTGTTGTTTAAATTGGGGTGTTACAATTACGAGAATAAAATGATATATTTTAGTTTTTGCATATTGGAGTCAAGATAAAACTAAAGATAGTGAAAACCATTACAATCAACTATCCTAAGAGAGCCTTTGGAGGGTTGAATTTCCTCCAAAAAACAAAAGAAAGAGCCTACTCCTTTTATTAATGATAGTTTTTTGTGTTCATGTACATTTTTCACATGAGCCCATCTAAACAAAAATATATATACCCTTTTCTAATTACAACATTACAAAAAAAAAAATAAAGTCTTCGCCTTCTCAAGATTGATAAATTTTCTCGCAACATACAATATGAAATGATATTGTTAATATATAATATAATATACAAACACTTCCTAACAACTTGTAACATAATTAATACAAATTTTATAAAGAAAAATGCAAATTATATAAACCCATAATGTATAACAAATATTATATAAAACCCCAAAATGCATGAAAAATATTAAGAAAAATATAAATATAATATAATATAATTTGCTAATTTTATATAATAACACCTAAATTTAACAATTATAGTTAGAAACACATATAACTAATGAATAACTAATCATAACAAAATATATGGTAACAAAATGCAGAATAAAATATAAGGTAACAAAAAGGCATATTTATTTTAGAAATTAAATAGATTAAAGTGATTCGGTAAATATATTTCTGGAGTAAACTAAATGTTACATTGTAAACTTAAAAGAAAATAAATAAGAAAACTAAGACACTTTTGTGATCTAATTAATAAAATCACCTTGTGATATTACCACAAAACTACCCATTAGTAATAGTGGCAAAAAGGAATCTTTTTTGTGTTACATTGGAAACTTCAACAAATAAATAAAACGCTGAAAGCTAAAACACCTTGTGATATAATTAGAAAATAAAACTACGTAATTAATAATGGAGAGGAAATGAATCTTTGATTATATAAGAGTTTCCACGTGAAACTGGTTGTAGGAGATGGCTTATGATTGTTTTATCTCATCATCATGACATTCTGATTGCCCGTGTTGTGTGTTTGGGACTGCGTATGCATGCGTAAGAGTGAAGGGTTCATCTCGACAACTGTTATGAATTTTTGTTGACAACTAACCAATGTTCACTTACATTATGAACAGGGATTTTTTCATCGATGAACAGGGGATGAGTATTGATAAACAGGTGTTGCACCACGCAATAATTGCTAGAATTGATTAAACAGAATATATATACCAGGTTATAATTGGTAGAATTATATATATATATATATATATATATATATATATATATATATATATATATATATATATCAAAGAGGCTAGGCATGAAAGTGTAAGGATAACAACAAAGAGGCCTGATGTGAAAGTGTATGGATAATAACAAAGATGCGTGACATGAAAGTGTAAGGAACGTGAAAGTGGAAGGATGACAACTAGGCATGCGAAAGATGGACATTGGAGCAGAATTTGGTTTAATAAAGAAACAAGTAACACAGATACATTTGAAATCCTCAACTCTTACAAGTACACTACTGGTCAAGATACATATCAAGTCCACGGCAAACTCATTTCCGTCGAGGCATTGGTTTCGAGTATATTTGGGTATTCTAGGTTTTCGATGTGGCTTGTATTGTATTGTGCACAGAGCCATGTTCTTGCGGCGGAAACTATGATGATTTTTTCAAAATCTAATTAAATTAAATAATATTCCAACAATCTAATGTTCTTTGAATGGGAGTATGTCTCAGGGCCATGCAGCTATCTAGCTTTCAGCTTTTCCTCCTGGCCTAACCACTGGAATTTATTATTCAAGTTTCTTCCAGATATCTCTTTTGAATTGCACAATCAACAAAAAGGGTCGGGCCTTTCTCTACCATTGTTTAAGTCTAGCTCTGTAGGGTGTCTCTATATATGCAGGTTTTTGGTGGTGCTCATCAAGTGACTCAACTACCTTCTCATAGGATCATAAGCATAAGATTCCTCGGTCCCGAGAATCTAACTATTTCGGGGATAGTCAGATTCTAGCTGTAGAGCATGTGACTATTTGGGATAGTGAGATCGATCCGCTCTCCAGCATTCACGAACAGGCTGGGTTTAGGCTACTCTATGTGTGAAGAACAGGCCGGTTTTAGGGCTACATAACATATTGTTTCTCTGTCGTAAGGTTAATTACTAAGAAAGAGAGCAGCCATGAAAATGAGCAGTGCTGTTAATGACTAATAAACAGAGAAGCCATGAAAATGACAAGAGAAGGAGCTCAATTTGGAGTTTGAAGAGTGGGCCAATGTTGTAACAAATAGCGCAACAATGAAATGAGAAAAGGAAGAGCGCAATTGGGCGTTTGATAGAATTCTGGTAATAAAGAGCGCATCCATGAAATGAGAAAAGGAGGAGTTCAATTGGGCATTTGGAGGGACCAATGTTGTCAATAGCTCAGCATATTCTGTTACATGACAAAATACCTAATGCCTCAACATTTATGTGAACACACACGAACACGAAGTACTAAAACAGACTTAGAGGGACTAAACATATAAGACACATATTATTACACTGCAACAAGAAATAGAGGAGAACAAGGCCATCAAAATGAATACTAACATTTCTTCCTCGAATCTTTCACTTGCTGTCGAAAACTCTAAAACTCGTGGTTGCAAAAGAGTTGAAAAATCCACATTTTCTGTTGCAAAAGAACAAAATGCTGCTGGAGCTCCCATTTAAAATTCCAACTTATCAGAAAAAGAAACGTAAGAAAGGACCAGCAATGAATTTAAAAAATAACCAAAGTAAATATCTCCATGAATACCAACTCACTGAAGAAATCACTATTTGTTCATCAAGATAGCCCAACTTATCAGAAAAAGAAACGTAAGAAAGGACCAGGAATGAATTTAAAATAACCAAAGTAAATATCTCCATGAATACCAACCTTACCTTAAAATCAATTATTTGTTCATCAAGATAGCCCTTTTACTATCTGTACATATTCTCCTCCTCACCCAAGTCTTTCTCTCTCAATTAGCACAAATCCAAACACACAAAACAAACATTTACACACAACACTTACAACAACACGGCACACATTACAAACATACCACAACACAGCACATGACACTGATGGCATACACGACTACACAAAACATTTATGGGGCGCTCCATAAGACAGACAAATTTACATCAGAGTGCTTGGAGAGAGAAAGAACACCCATGCTTAAACCTTGTAGACAGAGAAAATAATTTTTCAGGCTACACAAATGTCTGTGTAAAATGAATTGAACACACAAATTAGAACATAAAATTGCTCAAACTCTTTACCAACTCCTCACTCTTCTCGTTTTCAGAGTGCAAAACTTTCGATCAATTTCTCTTCATTTCTGAATTTTCTCCCCTCTCATCTTCAGTTCTGAATTTTCCCCATTCTTCATTCATCGCATTCACGGATCCATCTGATTCTCCATCTATCAGTATAATGACTTGGGAACTAGTGAGTTTTATGCTTTTTTCACCGTTGCGGTCAAAATTAACTTTGTCCAATCTTTTAATTACCAGTAGTTAAACCAGTCTTTTAATTACCATTTATTAAACCATGACTAGAATTTTTGAGTTTTACGATTTTCATATACAATGACTTGGGAACCAGTGAGTTTTATGCTTGCTTTTTTTGGACCGTTGCGACCAAAATTAACTTCAACTAATCAAATATCTTTTTAATTACCATTCATTAAACAATATCTGGGAATTTCTTGAGTTTTATGATTGTCTTTTTGGACCGTTTTGTTTCAAAAATTAGGGTTAACAAATCTTTTAAAGACCATTCGTTAAACCAACCTTTTAATTACCATTCATTAAACTATCTTTTAACTCACTACTACTATTATATAATTTATCATATTTTTTAAAAATGCTTTTTAAATCTGTGCAAATACAGTTCAATCCTAATGATCCTTTAACCATAAACTTTCCATTTTATCAATAAAATGCAATGCTTAAGCTTTTTTTTTTACCTGCGTTTTAAAGTTTTTTTCAGTTGCGGCATAACAGTATTTTTTAGAAAGCTACAGTTTTGTCCATGTAAGAATATTATTAGGTTAAAGTTATTAGATTGCAATGTATTTAATATTTAACGTTAATGGTGCAAAGTACTAATGGAATATATCTATATGGTATAGATAGATATAATAATGTTAATGGTGTAAAGATCTAGTGGTGTTATTGAGTGAATATAAAATAATTTAAATAGTGATAATTGTGAAACTTAAATTTATTTAAAAATTTATGTAATATTATCATATATTAATTTTAGAAATAGTTATTTTGTTTTTTATATATATGAAATAGTGAGAAACTAAATATTACATATAGCAAAAAGATATTTTTAATATTATTTTTATTAGATATTTCAATTTAGTAGTAGAGGGAGACTCTTTCTTTCTGAGGCATGACTAGGGAATCAAACTCTTTCTTCTCCCTATGTATTTTTAAATGGATAAAAATTGTTTATACATACCATTGGAAACTTAGTGTAAATTTTCTAACTAAAATAGATACTCTGTAAGAGTTAGTACCAAGCTAACAAATATTTGCATTGACATATTTTTAGATCCTTTCTTTGTAATATATTATTGATGTAATTTTTATATTAAAAGTTATGTTTGTAATTAATTTCTGAATAATCTCTACTTTGAAGAAAATAATAAGTTTTATTCTTTTCTTCCAAGATTACATTTGAGTTAAGATAATATTCAAAGAAAAACATGACGATGTTCCTTAATCAATATATTTTTTCTAGAGAGAACATTGAGAACATTATTAATACATCAGTGTCTTATATGACTTCTATTTCAAACAAATGTTTTCGAGGAATGTCTTGCACTAATAACATGAGCGTGGATATTCAGCTTACACCGATATAATATAGATTTTAATTAATTTAACAACAATATTTTTAAATTTTTTTTTTTCAACATGTTATTATTTATACCACTATATTAATAACATAAGGAATTCAACTTAACTATAATTTTTCCTCGATGGATTTAGTAGAGTGTGTATGTTTATGACGTTCGTCTTATAGGACAAATATAGAAATCTTGTTCTTTATGTTGTTCTCCTTCATTTGCCAATTGCACCATAATCGAACATAGATATTCTCCAAATCATTATTTCTATATTCAAATGCTGAAATGATATTCATTTCATCAAGTAATTGTTACAACCCACCCTTTCATCTCGTTTCTTGCTAGCTTGCTTTTGATTACATTGTAAACCATTCAATGTACTTTCTTCTGTGTGAGTTGTCACAATCAATTCAGTCCACTTCTAGTGGGATGACTCTGACCATAATTGGTCACCCATCCATTCTTGGTAGCTATATGATCTCGCTTCATGAATTGCTTTGTGATAGTTTACAACTACATATCCATTTTCACTAGTTTTCATCTTGGCTCCATGCATTAGCTTACAATTGTTTCTAGCTATTCAAACTTATAAATGCCACTTTGAAACTAGATTTATTTGAAGAAAAACAATTTGTTTCCAATCAAATAAGTTCATTCACTTGGAAAAAAATGCAAGGGAAAAAATCAACTACCCTTATATCAGCCGGAGAAATGGCAACTCTACTACACATAGAGTTTAACGCACAAAATTAGAAGTCCATTCACAACCACTTAATATAGAGATTTTTTAGAAACCAACACAAAAGAAGGATTCACTATACATACTCACAACCACTTAATATAGAGATTTTTTAGAAACCAACACAAAAGAAGGATTCACTATACATACTTAAGTGGGTGTTTCTTATATTCGATCAAAAACCTACATTTCCATATTATATATTCTTGCAATGGATCTCGAGAGACAATTGGTTATATGTTGTGGCACATTATGGATGTGCATGTGTATCATAGAATGAAAATACGATGACAAGTATAGTGCAACTACAGTATCACTATATGTTGGATACCTTTATTTTGCAACTAGGTATGTTTCTCCATTTTTGTACCACATTTACTTTATAGAATTTGTGCTCCAAATGGAATTCTATGCAATAGAGATATCCAAGTTAAAATTTCTCTTAACCTGAAATGGTGAATTTAACTATTGAAAAATAACAATAAATACATAAAGGGAACTCTGGTTCAATCATTGTTTTACATTAAAGGAATCAAGGGTCATTTTGTAGAAAAGGAATACCGTAAGAATACAAGATCCTAGTTTCATGTGGCATGGAAGAAAAATAGTTACAAGCTTAAGCAATATATGTAAGAATAATGGTTCACACCAAATATTCTAATTAGTAAACATTTTCTTAAATAATTAGGTTGAATTGGTAATGGAGCATATGTCTTATACTGACAAATAATAAAACAATGATATGGGAAATAAGTAAGGCAAACATGTTTCTTGAACATTTCCTTAATAGAAATCATGTGATGGAGGGTCATGAGCATCTCAAACATTGAAGATAAATCTAACTCGCCAAAATTATGAGGGTGTAGGGCCTGTGCAGATGCACCGATTCAAACAAACAAACCAAGGCACTACACACTTACATATAAGAAAAATTATATTTGGAGTGAAAAAATAATGTGCTAATGGTAGAGTGGGGCTTTATTGTATTGATAAAGTCTGCCTTTGTCGACCAATTCTCATCCCTCTCTCTCCGAGATATTTTTATATGGTGGACATCACTTATACTATATTATCATCTCATCGCTTCTTATCCATCGAAGAACTCCGTATACTCATAGATTTTCTAGCTTCCATGGAAACCAAAAATTTAAACTTTAGGGAATTCATCCTTTATTTTGATCATTACCTCATCCATTCATTCCAGGATGTGGTTTAAGATCACAACCCTAGCTAAGGGGATGAGCTTCCACTTTCTCCATGGAGACAAGTCCATTTTTTATATACTATAGGAATTAAGTGTTGTTGTAAAGTGTGCTTCTCTATCCTCTGAATTGATGGAAATTTTCTTGAATACAATTCTTTGGTTTAGAACATGCTAAAATATTTTTATTCCTTCCTCACTCCCCTAGAGGGCTCATGTGTTTATACTACCCATATTTTCATAATGTTGTGAAAGTTACAAATGAGATTTATTTCTCAACTACATCAGTTTGTGAAGTCCCTTCATTTTGCAAATTTCTTCTCATAGTGTGGCTTGATATGCATATTTAATTATTTAATGCCATCTTTAGTAGATCTTCACTCCTAGATTTTTTAGCACTAGAAATTGTTAATTTCAGATGAGCCAAATATTTATCCATCGAGTAGATGGGTTTTTTTATCAATCATTTGAGCAAGTTAAAGATTAGGATTTGATCTCTAGTTATGGTATGTGGTTCTAGAGAAATGCAAGGTTGTCTATGTAAATCGTTCTCCTTCTTTTTCGAATTTCTTTTCACATTCAATTCCTACTTCGCTTAGTCTGCAAGGCTTCCATCATCCCTTCGGACTGTGGAATCTTCATCATTGAATTCTATACAAAATGCTTTGGGTATATTTTTTAGTGTAGTGATTAGATAAATAGTACTTGAAACTTGTATATGCTTACATTTGTGTGCAAAAGTAATTCACTAAAGATTTATTTTGCTAAATCAACTGGACAAGCCCTCGAATTATCTATGGGTGCGTAATATAGACTATGAAAAATTTCTTCCCCCGTAGAGCTTATTACAAAAACAAGCCATTCTTTCAAAAATTGTCCCAAACCTCAAAAGATACAAGCTAGTAAAATAGTTTCAAACCAAGATAGTGGGAAGTTTCCCAAGTCATAACATTAAATGATATTTAAATATGAACTCCCCAGATCACAAAAACTATTAAAATCAACAAGAGACATTATAACTAACAAATACTCCCACCAAGTTAATGGAAAATCCTCAAAAAACAAGCCATAAGCTACAATGGAATGTATAAATGAGCCATAAAAATCAAGAAGTTTGGGTACCCAAATGATTATGTTGAAAGTAATTGTAAAGAAAAAAACCTTGTGATAATATTCAAAAAGTGGCCAAGGACAAGTTAGATATTTTTCAAGTGATTCCTCTTCCTCTTTAGAAATAAGACCAAAAAAAAATGCGAGGAAGATGAGGAAAAAGAGGAAGAATTGTATAAGACTCTTAAAGGTGAAAACAATATTCTAGATAATAACTACAAGAATGATCCTCTAGATATCGAAGTGAGGAAAAATGACATATATACTTCACCAAGGGAAACAAGATGTTAGATGAAGCTAAACAAAAAAGAGAAGCTAGTCAAAGTTATAATGATCAATAATTAAGAATGGGATGAAAATGTATTTGGATATTAGAGGTATTTGGTAAATTTAGCCGGAATGAAGAATTTTTGTTTTTTTGATTGAGATCAAATTAGGATTTGTTGATAGTGTCTGTCACCCCAAATCCTCCGTGAATTTTGAAGGCACTTTTTTAGAAGAATTGTAACAATTATTTGTTCGATCCGAGTTCTTTTGATATAATCCAAAATACCATTTCTCGTTAAAAAGAAGAAGAAACAAAAATAATATGAGATAGAGCTAGGGAGGGTTAAAGGGGATGGATGGATATATTATCATATTGCTATATGAAAGGTGTCACTAAACCTTTTAATTATTCAACTAATTTCCATCACCATAAGATTTAATATTTCTACTTAGTTACTTTGTTCGTATTAAATTTATTAATATATTTTTTTCTACTTTCTTTTCGCTTTTTATTTTTACCAATATGTGTTCTCCTAATAATTATAACAATTTTTTTTATAAAAGCTTATTTTCTCAACCTTGCTTTCAGGACAAGGCATATTATTGGTGGAAAATGATATATATTTAGTACATAGATAAGAGAGTATATTTAACATAAATGATACATGTTATGAGCCCATTCTAAGGAGTAGGTTCATAAATACATTGATTCCTCCATTATATCATACATTGTATGAAATTTGAAACTTTTTCTTCCTCTTTTTCTTACTTTGTTCTCGATATCTTGTCTACAATTTGGTATGAAAAAATAGTGGCTTCAGAAACTTCAACCCAAGGGAATATAAACTATAAATAAAATTAACCAAAAAAAACTAACCATTCACACAAGAACCCATACTTATGGATTAATTCTCTCTCGTGTGTAACAAATGTGAACTATTTTACCATGGAGTGCCTTAATAAATACCTTATCACTAATCATACTAAATGTGAGTTATGTTTCCTCACCTGTGCTTCTTTAAAACCATATGATTACGAGTACATATATGAATCCTAACCTATCACATCAAATGTACAACTCAATCTCACATTGTAATTTCTACTAAAATGGGATCGACAATGACCACCTCGATACATTACAATGTAGTTTTTGTATGATGCAATGAAAAAAATCCAATATACAAACTATTATATATGTTCTGGATATTAATGCAAAGTAACTGATACATCAATGGATTTTCATGATATTAACACACATTTACTTAAAATCCAAATTTAGATTGAAAAATTAAATAGACCCACTTATCATAGTGAGTGGCTTATGATCCTTGTGAATTAATGTTTTGGAAAAAGTGATTTTTTGTTGTGTCATGAGTTAAATTTATCACCATGATTTAACCTATATAATGGTACAAAGGGTGTAAAGAAATTTTGTAGGAGAGCATAAAGATAAATATTTATAAATATGAAATTTAATATTTGTTCAATATTCAATTCCACAAATTAGCACACCATGGGTAGTGTTAGGTTGCATTTGAATATGGCTTACCTGAAAGTGCATGTCGTCATATAATTAGTGATATTCATCCAAGAAAGAAATCCATGGAACTTTTATCTTCATGATTTATAGGTAATTTTCTTCGAGGATTTTACATTTGAATTGATTTTTCCCAAGAAAAACATAAATGTATTCCATTCACATTTCTCTGAAAATCTTAATTGTGTCTGCATGTATATGTATTATAATTTCATCATTTCAATTATGTTTCTTATTTTACATTTGAAAGAATTATCCCATGACCAACAATTAAGTAAAAAATTAGGGGGAGCACTCAAAAGTGTTAGATAATCTCTAAGTCACAGAGGCATGGAACACTTTCTAAGATTATCCAACATAATAATGTTTGCTAAGCAATCTTTCAACTTCTAGTATGGACTAGATTCAAGGTAAAATTATCATTTGTAACTTGTATTAGAATATTTGTTTATATTTTCTAAGTGTTTATTGACATTACATTCTCATGGAAATTTAAGTTAATTTTTTTCTTTTATATGCATTGAATATTATTATTTATTATACATTTTCTATTATTTTTTTTTACATTATAGAAAGGTTCACATTAAAAAAAAAAAATATTTTCTATTTTATATCACAATAACATGATTCACAAGAAAAGGCTCAAGTTATGACTTTGAATTAATGATCTCATTTCATTTTATATAGTATCATTCAAGTATATTGTTATGGATTAAAATTTATCTCTATGGATAACATATAAATCTATCTCTTTACTTTATCTATAATAATTATTTGTACTCAAAAACCTTATAAAGCCTCCCCTAATGTATGTTAACTACACAATATTAACATCATAGTCATTTTTTATATGCATAATATAGGAGGAAAATAAAAAAATTAACTCAAGTATGAAAAAAAAAGTGCATCGATGAATTAGTTAATGGAAGATAACAAAGAATGTTCAAGTAAAGAGTATATTATATAATAAATCCATGTAGAATAAGAATGATTAGAACCCTTTGAGTAGAAGTGGATGTATTATATTTCTTTCCAAAGATAATGTGTAAATGTATCATTGCAATAATGGAACCCTTAAGTCACTTTGGCTTTAGTGTATCATGATTTCTCATTTTCACAAGTCTCGTCCACTAATCATGCTATCAATTTTGAAATTTATTCTCTCATATCATAGATATATTTATTAGGATTATAGAATAAAATATAGGTGGTAGGGATCTTTGACTATCCTATCCAATCTTAGAACCTATAGATACATAAAAAGAGTGAAGATGTATACTATAAATACTAATTGCCCACATATACTTTATGAAACTATATACAGGAAATTGCTATATCTATCCAATGTTCTAGTTATCTTGAGAGTGAAAACAAAGTTAATATGATAAATAAATCACCATTACAATACATTTTGGTTTAAATAGAACCCAAAATGAAGAGATCTCATTTAAAGTATCTTCCTTCCATTTTCAAAAATTTCAAACAAATTTAGAAGAAGAAAGTTTACACAAAAATATGAAGGTTTTGCATATCACTTATACCTATCCTTCAAACAAAATTTAATATTTTTACTTTCAACAATGTTCAACATTATATGGCTATATGACTTTGTATTTATTGATTTTTTCCATCTTGGTATGTATTCTTCTTATTATCGTTCTCATTATTTACCATCATTATAATTGTTATTATGTATGTGGAAACATACATTATTAATTTTACTATTCTCCTTAACTTTTACTTTAAAAGGAGGTATTTTCCTATTCTCGACTATTCAATACCATATATTTAAATAATTATATTATCGAAGATATAATATCATAAACAACCCTTTCAAGATTTAATAGCATTCAATATTTTATTCACATTTGATATTTTATCAAGTGTACCACTAAATTAATGAATTAACATACACTCGGATTTATCTCGTGGATGAAGGAATGATTATCATCTTTCCGCCAAGGTTTGACTTACATCCACATTTGAGCTCATAGAGAGTTGATTTCTCTAATGGATTTCATCCCTTATTGTGGACTAGCCTTGTGGCCATAGTAATCTCCAAGGTTTTAACTATGTATCATATTTTAAATGAAGGAAATTTTCCAAGGGTTCCCTCAGATTTGTAATATCAAAAACAATATGTCAAGGAAACCTTATGTTCCAATAAGTTTGTCCTTTATAAAAAAGTGGTCATACTCAGTGTAAGTGGATGAAGGTCATATATATCTTAATGTATTCAATGGGAAACCATTTTTACTACTATATATTCAAACATACACGAAATGTTTGTGCCACTATAGATTCAACATACACTAAACATAAGATAATCTAACATGATAATGTTTCCACCGATGCAAGAAAATTACTAGTTACTTCGACACTTAATAAATATTTCCATATGAAAAATACTAGAGCAAATTTGATTACTTATAGTTTTCTTACATGATCAGATCTTGTTACATTGAGCATTGTGATATCTAAAATAGAATAAAATGGAAAAATTAATAATTTTAGTAATGGACTTCAAAAACAAAAAAGAATCTCAGGACTACTCAAACTCAACAATAAGGCTCAAATCCATTACAACAAACCTCAACATGTGGCTTGCAAGAATTGAACCTGGGTGGGGAGAACATCAATTATTTCTCCCAACCACCTAAGATAAACCCAAACGGAAAAACACATTTCTTAAGGAATTTGAAAATTAATAATTGTAAAATTATAGATTTGACCTGTAAGTTATTCTAATATAATCCAAAATACATGTTTCTATTAAAAAAATGAAAATTAAATTATACGATTCACATAGGGCGTATAAAGTGATGGGAGGATATAAATTTCTTTTGTCACCCTGGCAGAAAGGTACGCCAAAACCTTTAATTTTTCAACTAATTTCATCACCATAAGACTTAATATTTTTTCTCATATTTCTATTCCATATTAAATTTACTAATATGTTCTCTCTTTTTTTCACTTATATTTCTATCAATGTGTGTCTCCTACAATGATAACATTATTTTAAAAAAGTTCATTTATCAAAAAAATTCTCGTGAAGTCATTAGTTGTGGTCGTTAAACTAGTGGTTCTAAGGACTAGTTCCTACAATAGTTAAGTGTTGGGGCTCATTGGGTAATGGATATGGGACAACTAACTATGTAATTTTTTTTTCCTTGAGAAAAAAGGAGGACTTAGTGGCTTTCAATTTTTATATATAAGTATTTCAAAAGTTAGGTTCCTATAAGCATTAAGAACCCTAACATGAAGTTTTTTCATCTTATAATTAATTCCCCACCAAATAAATTAGATTTCCACTAGTAAGATCTCTATATAGTATTAGTGGTACTAGTGCTCCCGTAGAGCCTCTAAAATTTGGAAATCCTCTATATTTATATCAATATGGAGATTGGTATAACTATTTGGGTTAGGTGATTATGAAAAAGATGAACTCACCATCTTTTAATGAACTCCCCCACTAGGTCAATCAACACTCCACCGATAGAATACCCGATATAATATAGGTGGTGTTCTCAAGGCTATAGAATTGGTGAACTTTAAAGGTGAGAAATAAATCAATCTCGATCTCGTTCAAGCATCTAAATCTCTAAGGACTTAGACTGTCATAAGAATTAGGATCTATCTTTCTCGAATTTGATTCTTTAAAATTATAGACAGCTCAAGGCTACATAATATGGATCTCAATAAACAAGTGGATAGGATATTCTCTATTGATAATTGTGTTAGGGACTAAGAATAAGGCATAAAAATGCCCAGGTTTGACTTGTTTAAACTCCTAGAAGATAACAGGCCAACCATTTTCAGAAAAATATGTTTTCCTCTTTCTAAAATAAATGACTAAACTCTACTGATATTTACCCTTTCCTTCAAGGTGAGCATAGCCATCAACAAAGAATACTAAGCTTGATTCTTAGGCATATTTCCTTTGCATTATGAAGTCTAGAAACTGCTGGTTGAAAAAGAATTGGAAACTCCCCATTCAGTGCTACAAAAGCACTGGAAACGTTGCTTTGTATCCTATATATAAAATTCCAACCCATCATAAAAGGAAATAAAAAAAGGGCTTGGATTGAATTTAAAAACAATTAAATAAAATTTTGACATGAATACCAAATCACTCTAAAATTGCATTCTTTGTTGATCAAGTTGGCCATTGAAATATGAGTCCATATTCTTCTTAACCATGAATTTATCTTATAATTAACACAAATCCAAAAACACATAACGCAAAAATTTATGCACACATAACACATTTATACAAAAAAACACATTGTAAGCATACAAAAACACTATAGAGTACATTAATGCATACAACACTACAAAGTACAATACATTTATGGAGGACGCCATAAGACTAACAAATTTTCATCAAATTTATTGAGAGAGAAATAAAGATCTAACATAGTCCATGCTTAACCCATAGATTGAATATAGAAACAAATTTTGTGAGATTACAGAAACGTCCTCGGGGAATGAACTAAATGCACACAAAAATTAAGGGAACAAAAAGTACTCAATCACCTACTACGTTTCCCTACTTAACCCACTGAATAAAAAAAGAAACCAAATCCGTCAAAATTCCCTATGGAATGTATTTCCCTGTGACATAATTATAGGTTAATTAATTATGTTAGATCATCTAAATTTTTTATTTCTTTAAAAGAAGTTTCTTGATGACCAATGTATTGAGCAAATAACAAGTATTTTTTTTAAACTCTGATTGTATTGAGTATTAAGAAAAGGGTTGTTTTTTTACATCAGAACAGTGATTTGATTTAGCATATGTGAAGGCACAAACTATAAGATAATATGATTAGCTATATATCTAGTTTGGATTTTTAGTTTATCATAAGTATGAAAGTCTGACAAACAATGTTTACAACTTAACAAAATATATTTAACATTATGAACATTACTAATAATTAATTGATATAGAGGGACTTATACATAAAAATATTCTAATAGATCAATCTCTAAAATATATTATAACTTTAGAGGATTTAAGATAGACTGAGATACAATTTTCTCTTACCTACTTATATCCATAAAACTTAAATATATGCAGAAACAGAATGAAATGAATACCGGAAAAACTTAGAAGGATAAAAATTGTTTGAAAAAAATCCAGAATCCTTTTATTCATCATCAATGATTGAAACTTAATGCAATTATACTTTACAAGTGCTCATCCAAGGGTTAAACCCTTAACAACTCAAATGGAGTGTCATTTATACTATATTTTTTCTACTATAATTGACTAAAGATATTACAAAAATAGTATCAAAATATAGGAATACAAAAACTGTTGAGTTGAGATGTCACTATCTTCAAGGAAGTGGTTGATGAAGTTGCCCCAAAATGTGTTTCTTTGCTAGCATGATGTTACAGATGAAATTTACTCGATATTTTCATATAAGTGATCCCATATTTCTTAACTTGGTATATCCAGATTAATCAGCCTTCTAAAAACTTCATCTACTTAAGTATATCTCTCAAAAGTAGGCTTATTAATAAATATATGTTTTATTTCATGTCTTATTTAAAAATCAAACTCTAAGGCCTCGAGAAATGAATTTCCTTTCATATGACCTTTAATCCCCACAAATTTGGCTTTGTCAATTGAAATTGTCTAAAGCTTCTTGAAATGCTCCTCCAAGATGATTAACTTGTCATTTGGCACTATTAATCCCGGAAATCCTCTTTGATTTATCAGGTTTAACTTAATGTGAAATATTTGGACAACACTATCCAAATTTTGACACTTGGTTGTTCTAATTCTCATCTTCTCTTTGAATTTAGCATCTTAATCATATTTGAAGCTTTGGATGGTTTTTTCTTAAGTGCTTCCTTTTCCCGCTCAATGATTTCTTTGCACTTAGTGATTAGCTATTCCTGTTCAAAAATAATATATATTGGGGTTCATACTTCATTCATGGCCTGACTTAAGTATCGATGCTTTCCTTGGCTTGGGCCAAGGTGTCTAACATCAATAACAAATTCTCTAACTTCTGAAATTTCAGTGCTAACCTGTGAGATTTATGCAGTTGTTCCATGTAAAGAGTATCATTCTTTATCTTCTAAGCTTCTATATTCTTGAATTTCTACAGAAGCTTTCCATTCTCCTGCTTTTGTAGAGATAAATCCTGCATAATTTTTCTTCTGTCACCTTCTACTGATGTGGATTTTGTTTCTGTTAATGAAGAACTTAGCTTTATGCCTGTAACTACAATAGGTACAACTGGTACTAGAATCATGGCCAACTGAGTTGATTGTTCCTTCTCCTTCAGTAGACCTTCAATTTGTTCCTCCATCTTCTTGATTTGAATGTTCTACTCATAGATAAGTTTGATCATTTCCTCTCGATTTTGTTCACATTCCTCTATCTCCTTAGTTTGGGGATGTTCTATAGAAGGAAATTTGAGTTGCTTTCGAAGAAGTGCAACGTATGAATTCTTCTTATTAAGAATTTATTCTACATATTTGACATCCTTAGGGTCATACCCAAATTTTATTACTATATCTTCTAATGATTTAGCTTATTAGATTTAGAAAAAGAGGAATGTTTCTCAATTTTCAACTGTGACTATAAATTTGACAGAGTTTTTCTCAATTTGGACAATGCCATGGTAGTGTTAGTCATTCAAGAGAAAAAAATTTCTCCTGACTGTCTGTGGATGTCCATTATGCCAATGGGATGAATATGATTTGCATCAAAATAGAATATGGTCTTCCGGTAACCAGAAGGGCCTTTGAGAAAAGGGACACAGGCCTATAAAAATTCCATCCTCATCCATCCTTTTTCACTGTCTAAAGATATAAATAACCTATGATGTGATGTAGAGGTCTGTTTCCAAAAATGACTATAGACATTGGATTTTAGAGCTTCATTCTTATGTTTAATCTCTAAGAATTTAGAGAAAATATTTTGATCACCATGGTCACTGGTTCTTATTGATTGAATAATATCCATGGGATATTTTGAAGCTAAAGATGAGGATGGGGTATTAGGAAAATTTCCATCCACTTCTATAGAAACTTCTATATCACCCAAATCAATGATATCTGACTCTTTCCAATTTTCCTCAGTGGAAATGTTGAAATCCATCTTTTGCTTCTTCTATTGGATAATCAATTATTTGGCAATATTTTTTGAAGATAATGGTTCCTATCTATGCCTTTTCTATTGTTTGTCTTGAGAAATTGGAGTTTGTAGAGTGGAGGTAGAAAGAATCTATGCCTATGCTTCTTGCAGTGTGTTTTCTTCATACTAATTTTGGTTCATGAATTTCTCAATCTCTGACCTAGGAGTATGATTGTAAGTTTTTTTCTTCAGTTCCAGCCTCAAATTAGAAATAATGTTGAATGGATCATATGATTGAGTGAAACTTGGATGAAAATCCATCCTCTTGAGGATTGCATCTGCTCCAATTCATGTTGTCCTAGTGTTGCATATGAAAGAGCCCACCCTAGTCTTGATCTTAAACTGGAATTTTATTTTACCTGAAACAAAAAGCAGTTCATCCATGTTAATAATTTTCCTAATATATTTAAGAGATAAAAGTCTCATTGGAACTTATTTGGGCATCTTTTAAGGTGTCAATTCACAACCATATACTCTAATCTCTGTATAATTATGGTAAAGATACTTATCTTTTATTTTATCTTGATCACATAGATGAAGTATCCTTTTGATGTCTGGCCCAATCCTAGGCTCATTTTGACTGCTTAAAAGCTAGGAAACTGAATGAATTAAGGAGTCAATGAAATCTGAAAATAAAAATTCAGTTGAAATGACTCTAACCAATTGATTCAAATGAATGACTAATTGATTAACTCCCTAATCATCATGTTTATGAAACTTAATTGGTAAGGAATCCCCCTACTGAAATAGAAACATACAAACTAGTACAGAAGTGTACTTGAACATGCCTTGTGTATTCAAGTTCATCATATGTGCATGCATATTAACAAATAGGAGCTTTCTGTAATTGTAGATGAAGTTTGGCTGAATGTCTTTGGAGAAAATGGAAAAGCAACCTAGAATTGACTCTTCTATTGTTCTGAAATTTTGATAGTGTAAAAAATAGCAAATTAAGGAAATAATGTGCTTGGTTTCTTCATGAAACATAGTGGATGGATAAGGAGGGTTCTTTTTCAGAATGTTCAACATCATCTGGAAGAAATGTTTTGAAAATATGAGCTCTTTGATAAAAATTCAGTTTTTAGTATAAGTCCATGTGAGTAGCTTGGGAAAAATGGCCATGGGAATCACTCTGTGGGATCAACAACATCTGGTTTATGGTTTCAAATTTAATAGAAATAAAAATGTCTTTATTTTGAGCTACTAATTTTTTTTTAAGGGGATCATACCTAGCTTGACACTAGGTGACTAGATCAGGGATCTGATGGCTTTGAGGAGAGGCAATAAAGTCTCCTAGAGCTTGAATCCATATTTTTTATTTAAATATTTCGGTTTAGCCAAAGATGCAATTCATAGATCTTGAATTCACATTTTGTTTCTGTAATCTTGAAAAATTGGTCAACTAATGGGATATGGTCAAGATTTATGGTGGTAGACACATTTGAAGTTTTTTCAACAACTGGTTTTTGACCCTTTCCATTGGGAGCCATTTCTTTCTTCAGTGTAAAAGAGAAGAGGTATTTCTCTACTAAAATGACAGTAGATGAAGGTAGTCTTTGTAAGTAACTGATAGGCCTCTGAATAAATTTTTTGACAATGGTGATACATACTAGAGTGGTAAACTGAAACTATATCTCTGCAAACCTACGATTAGACAGAATGAAAAATGAATCAAAGGGTGGTGCAAGGAATGGGATATGTTTATTTATACATTCTTGGATTACCATTATATTAAATTACTATTAGCGAACAAGACGTTGAGGTTTAACGGAAAATGGTAATGTAGCGGATCATAGTAATAGCAGCTGATAATGGTTAAGGAGCATTTGTGATGAAATGTTTGAATGAAACGATAAGGGAGTGGATGTAACATAACATCTACAGGTGGCAGGAGGTGAGTGGGCATTGGGATATGGACGTTGGAAGGAGGTCAAACAACCGTTGGAAGGAAAGCCTGATTATGGAGTGGGTAGGTGATGGCAAGCAGTATTGAGCGGGTGGGGGGTGGGGGGTGTGAAATGACGAAGGAGTGAAACATTTGAAAGGGGCCCGCCAAAAGGAAACTACTTTTTATACCCCCCTACTATTCATTCGAAACAGAAAAAGGCGGTGCGAAATGACTTCCCCTTCATTGATATGGGCAGGGAAGAGATCCACTGTTGAGATTTGGTCCGATGATAACGCAAAATGAAAAAATATTTTTTTTGTGTTACAAATGTAGAATAAAATTAACATATGCTCTATTACAACAATAATTGACCCATTAATGAAGCGATTAATGCTAATAAAACATATTTTAATCCTGATCTTATTTTAGGCGCATTTAAAACAAGCTGCCATTAATTTTCCTAAGTTTAATGTTCAACCAAGATTAAAAAGTTTGGCGTACTTTTGTTTCCTAATATAAATTGCATAATTTTAAATAATTTTTATCATGTTTAAGTAGCATGATCAAAAAAAAATTATTTTGGGTTGTGTCATCCCAAAAAACTACACACAACTTATTTATTTTTTTAATTTTAAACTAAGAAATTTTATTTCTTTTATAGCTTCTATCCATGCCTAGCATTTTCAAATATTTTTTCCTTCATTTTTTAAAGCATCTAATCCGATCATTTTTTAAAATTATTATTTTATTTTGACATGAGTCCTAACATTTTTTTAATTTTCATGTATTCATATGCAAACCTAACATTTTTAAATCTTTCCATTTTCTTCTACAATATCTAACTTCTCAAAAAAAGAAATGCTAGAACATCAGCTCCAACTGGGGATTTCTTCCTCCTATAGGATGCAGAGAACTATAAGATCTATGTGCCTTCTCCTTGGGCTAATGGAGTCTTTGTTGAGAAAACAAACATACTTGAAAATCAAACAAGCTGGCAGATATATAATGATGAAAGTGTGAATGACTCTTTTGCATCTTCAGTACTGAATGTAGTGCTTCAAATATCTTCCATTGACTATAAATGAAGAAGATTTTCCTTCAACATTCCACATGATGAAATTATTATTACCCTTGAATTCTGCAATACTAAAAGGTCCAAACTAGAGGATGTCAAAATTTCCATGTTCTCCTGTTTCTTCCCTCATAACATCCCATCTTCACACTAAATATCCTTCTCTGAAACCTTTTTCTCTAGATTTTCTATTAAAGAAACTTTTCATTTTATTCTCATATTTCCTAATCTTGTATTGGATTTCATCCCTATTTTCATTAAGTTCAATAATCTGATTTATTCTCCTAGAAAAATCATAACTTTCTTCATTAAATTCTTGCAAAAATTTCAAAACAGGGAAATTTATATTTGTAGGAAAAATTGCTTCTTTACTATAAACGAATTGAAATGAAGATTTTCATGTAGATCTTTTTGGAGATATCTTGTTAGCCCAAACTACATAAATGAGATGATTGTCCCAATTCTTTTTATGATCCTCTGATGTATTCTTGATAAATTTTACCAAACTCTTGTTTGATGACTTTTCTAGACCATTTCCCTGTGGATAGTAAGGAGTATAATGATGCAACAAAATTTGATATTTTTTAAAAATTCAATCATTTTCACACTGTTAGCTGTTGTTACATTATCTGTTACTATCTGCTGAGGACATCCAAACCTCGACATAATGTTTTCTTCAATAAACTTGATGACTACAGTGGTTGTGGCATTTCTAACTAGAATAGCCTCTACCCATTTGGTGAAGTAATATGTTTCAATTAGTATCCATCTATGCTAGTTGATTGATGCTGGATGAACTTACCCTATGAAATCCAATCGCCACTCTAAGAAAGGTGTTGAAACTAATACTAGAACCGAAGGAAGGGATGCTAGTTTTTCCTTCCAGCAAACATTTGAAATTGACAACTCCTAACCTTTTCTCCTACTTGTAAGAACATAGTAGGCCAATAGAATCATGCTCTCATTATTTTATATGTTATACATCTCTAGGAATAGTGTCTCCCACATATACCTACATGAAACTGTTCAATAATCCCTTATGTTTCACTTTCTGTCAAGCAAAGAAAGAGGTTATTGAGTGGATCCTTCCGGTATAAATTTACATTGATGATACAATAACTTATGGATTTTAAATTTAGTGTCTTACACTGACTTTTTGAAAATTGAGGACACACACTGTTTATAAGAAAATGTATAATATCATAATACCATTATGACAACATGAATTTCTCATCAATATAAACAAGAACTGATTGAATTGAAGATGAAGGTTCTTGTGTATTCTTCCCTTCTGAGTCTTTGCAAGATTCTTGTGGATTATCACCTTGTGATTTTCAAGATGGTTCTTGTGGATTCTTATATGTTGAAATTTCAAAAACAAAATTTATCCCCAAAAGTTTACAATTGGATTCAGCTAAAACATTGGCCAAACCTTGAACTTTTACCAACTTTGTAGTCTTGATACTAATATCAAATTCAAGTTTTTGGGTAATTAATCTTCCTCTTCTCCCATTAGTGTCTGGTTGAGTTAAGACAATTTTCACAGCATTGTTGGGAACATAAGCAGTAATGGTTAAGTGAAGGACATAAATTTTAAAATAATTTAACACTTGGCCTAAGGAATAAGCCTCTTTTTCAATGATGTCATACTTAAATTCTGTCTCTCATGAATTTACTCAAAAATGGTATAGGTTAATCATATCCATCTTAATTCTTTTTCGAAAGGAAAATAACTAAAGTGGTTTCAGAGGAAAAGGAAAATATGGCAAAGGGTTCAAAATAATTAGGGCTGGATAAAGTTTAGGCTTCGAAAATGAAATTTTTAATTTGGTCAAAGGCACATTTAGCTGGTATTGTCCACTTAAACTCATGACTCTTATTCAACATATCAGTTATATCATTAAAAAATTTCAACATAGTTAGAAATGAATCTCGTCAGGCAGTTAATATTTCCAAGAAAAGCTTGGTTCTCCTTATTCTTCCGTGGAAATGAAAGTGATTGAATAGCTAAAACCCTTTTAGGGTCAATTAGCACCCATTCCTTATAAATGATGTGTCCGAGAAATTTCCCTTCTCTCGTAGCAAGAAAATACTTCTTGTGATTGAGTGATATCTCGAATTTTCTAGACCTGTCAAAAAATTTCATCAAGTATTTTAAATTTTTATTCAGTAAGGTCATTAAGATATATATCAACAATTTTTTTTTTTTTAATCTTACCCACAAAATATAAATCTGTAGCTCTCTAGAATGTTTCTCCAACATTTGTTAATCCAAAGGGCATTTTGCATACATAAATGTACCCCAAGGAGTAGTGAAACCAGGCTTCTCCCTATCCTCTAGACTGACCATTATCTGGTTATATCCAAAAAACCCATCAAGTATTGAAAGTATATTTGGACCTAAAACTTTTTGAAGAAACAGATCCATTTTGGGTAAAGGGTACATGTCTTTTAAGGATGACTTGTTTAATTTCCTGAAATCTACACAGTTTCTAATTTCCCCATTCTTCTTTCTAACAGGAACTAAATTAGCTACCCACTCTGTGTATCTTATTCGAATTATGATTTAAGCATCAAGTAAATTCTTAAGTTCTTCCTCTATGGCAGGGATCAAGACTGGATTTTTTCTCCATTATTTTTCTTTATAGTGTTTTGCTTCAGGTTTTAAAGGAATTTTATGCTCACTGAGAGTTGTATCTTATGTTTTTAATTCAGAATAAGACCAAGAAAAAAAATCCTTGTAATCTTTAAGAATATTCCAATATTCAGTTTTTACTTCCTGAGGTAGAGATGCAGAGATTTTAATGTTCTTGAATTCTTCAGGTGTTCTAATATTATATTCTTCAATATTCTCTTTAGGTGAAATTGATAGTGGATACTTGGGAACATAATTTTGGTCATAAGATTTCTAGAGGTACTAGACCTTTGGGAATAAAGTTGTTAGACACCTAAATTATATTGTGTTCAACCATTTTCGAATTTAGTAGCCCACTCAATATTCTTTCGAATGACAAAGATCTGACCTGATTTGGATTCTTCAAGGTAAAGTTATTCCCAATCTCCCACAATAACCTAATTATGGACTGGTTCAGTAGAGCGAACTTGTATGGAATGCCACATGTCACTATTTTCTCCTTAGGATATTAAATTGATACAAAGAAAACTACAGTCACCTCTTTAAGACGAAATTATGACGATTTTCCCATGGTCACCTATTTAAGATGAAATTCAAGAGCGTGAACAAGCCTTAACTTACACAGATCATATCTCCGAAAATATTGCTAACCAAGATCTAAAATATTTATATGACGTTCCTCAAGATTTCGACTTCTCTCTCTAAACATTTCAGCTTCTAAACCTCAGTAGAACAAAAGCTACAACGAACATTCCACAATGACCTGTTTAAGTGAAATTCAAGAGCCTGAAATAAACCTAACTTCCATAGATCATATCTCTGAAAATTTTGCGAACAAAGATCTAAATTTTTTACACGACGTTCCTCAGTATTTCGGCTTTGCTCTGTAAAAGTTTAAAATTTTGAAACTTTGTAGAAGAAAACTTATAGTGAAAACCCCATGATTACCTGTTTGGAGCAGCGAAATGCTAGAATCCAAATCTCTAATGCCAAATATTATGAAACCAGCTCCAAAAATATAAGAAAAGAGAGATCAACGCCTTATAACTAAGCCACTTCAAGGGAGAAGCCTTCAATACATTACATAAATGAACAATTATTTAATGATACAAATGAAAAAACCTCCTTTCTATATATAGGAGTCCATGGGGCCACAATGTAATCCTAGTCGACCTAACAATAATAATTTAAGGGCAGAATAATAACAATATGGGGGTTAGAGGGGTACAAAAATAAAAATAAGGGGGTTACACTAACAACAATAAGGGACTATACTAGTAATATAGGGATCTAACAAATCCATTATAGAAATATACTCTGTATCAACTCAAAACATCACATGTGGGAATGAAACCTACGTGGGAAGGATGATAATCATTTTTCCATCCACTTGAGATATATCCAATTGTATGTTAATGCATTAATTTGGTTGTAAATTCGATAAAATATCAAATGTGAATAAAATGTTGAATTCCAGTAAAGCTTGAAAGGGTTATTTATGATATTATATCTTCTATAATATCGTTATTTAAATATATGATATTGAATAGTTGTGCATAGGCAAATACCTAATTTTAAAGTGAAATTTAAGAGGAATAATAAAATTAATAATAGATGTTTACACATACATAAATAATGATTATAATGATGGTAAAGAATGAAAATGATAATAATCAGAAGAATACATACCAAGATGGAAAAAATCAATAAATAGAAACTCATATAGGCATTTAATGTTGAACATTGTTGAAAGTAAAATATAAAATTTGGTTTGAAGGATAGATATCAATGATATGAAACACCTTCATATTATTTTGTGTTCAAACTTTCTTCTTCTAAATTTATTTAAATTTTTTGAAAATGTAAGGAATTAACTTTCGTAATTCTCCTCATTTTGGAGATTCAGTTTAAACCAAAATTTGTTGTGGTTATTTTTTTATTCTCATATTAACTTCTTTTTTTTCCTCTTAACATAACTAGAACATTGGATATATATCTTAATTTATAACACATAGTTTCATAAAGTATATATGGATAGGTAAGTATTTATAGTGTAAATATTCGCTCTTTTTTATGTATTTATAGGTTCCAAGATTGCATAGGATGATAAAAGATCCCACCACCACCTATATTTTATTCTATCCTCCTAATAAATACATATATGATATAATAGAGTACAATTTCAAAATTTATAGCATGATTAGTGGATGAGACTTGTGAAGGTTAGAATCACAATACACTAAAGCCAAAGTGACTTAACAGGTTCCATTTATTGCAATATTATGTTACACATTATGATGGAAAGAAATATAATACATCCACCTCTACTCAAAGGGTTCTAAAAAATTCTTATTATACATGGATTTATTATATTAATATACTCTTTACTTGAACATTATTTGTTAGCTTCCATTAATTAATTCATCTATGCACTTTTCTTTCATATTTTGAGTTCATTTTTTTATTGTTCCTCCTATATTACGCATATAAAAAATGACTATTGATGTTAATATTGTGTCATTAACATACATTAGGGGAGGATTTATGAGGGTTTCGAGTATAAATGATTATCATTAATAGAGTAAAGAGATAGATTTATAGGTTATCCATAGAGATAAATTTTGATCCATAAATATATACTTCAAATGATACTATATAAAAATGAAATGATATCATAAATTCAAAGGCATAAGTTGAGGCTTTTCTTGTGAAGCATATTGTGATATAAAATAGGATATGATTTTTTTTCTACATATGCCTTTCTATAATGTAGAAAAAATAGAAAATGTATAATAAATAATAAGATTCAATGCATATAAAGGAAAAAATTAACTTGAATGTCCATGAGAATATAATGTCAATAAACACTTGAAAATATAAGCAAATATTCTAATACAAGTTACAAATGATAAGTTTTACCCTTGAATCTAGTCCATAGAGAAGTTGGAAGATTACTTAGTAACATTGTCATGTTGGATCATCTTAGAGAGTGTCATGTACACTCTGTGACTTGAGATTATCTAACATAGGTCTTGCTGAATTGTTACTTAATATTTGGTGATGGGATAATTCTTTCAAATATAAATGAAGAGAAACATAATTAAAGTGATAAAATTGAAATACATATACATGAAAGACACAATTTCATTTTGGAAAATGTGAGTGGAATACATTTATGTTTTTATTGGGAAAAATAAATTCAAATGTAAAATCCTCCGAACAAATTACCTATAAATCATGAATATAAAATTTCCATGGATTTGTTTCTTGGATGAATATCACTAATTATATGACTACATGCACTTTCAAAGATAAGCCTTATTTAAATGCAACCTGACACTACCATGGTGTGCTAATTTTGGAATTTAATATTGAAAAAATATTAAATTTCATATTGATAACTATTTCTCTTTATGCTCTCTTACAACATTTCTTTACACTCCTAGGCCAGAGATTGAGAAATTCATGAACCAAAACCAGTGTGAAGAAAACACACCACAAGAAACAGAGGCGCAGTTTATTTCTACCCCCACTCTGCAAAATCCAATTTCTCAAGATAAACAATAGAAAAGGCCTAGAGAGGAACCATCATCTTCTACAAACATTGCCAAATAAATCATTATCTAGTAGAAGAAGAAAAAGACAGATTTCACCATTTCCACTGAGGAAAGTAATAAAGATCCAGATATCATTGATTTGGGTGATATAAAAGTTTCTATAGCAGCAGAGGGAAATGTTCCTAATACCCCATCCTCCTTTTCAATCTCACAAGATCCCATGGATGTTATTCAACTAGTAGGAACCAGTGAACATGGTGATCAAACTATTTTCTCTAAATTATTAAATATTAAAGATAAGAATTAAGCTCTAAAGGCTAATTTCTATAGTCATTTTTTGAAACATACCTCTACATCACAACGTAGGTTGTTGATGGCTTTTGACAGTGAAAACGGAGGGATTTAGATGGATTTTCTATAGGCTCATGTCCCTTTTCCCAAAGCCCCTTCTGATTACAAGAAGACCATATTCTATTTTGATGCAAATCAGATTCATCCCATTGACCAAATGGACATGCACAGAAAATTAGGAGAAATTATTTTCTCTACCATGACTAACACTGCCATGGCATTGTCCAAATTGAGAACAACTATGTCAAATATATAGTCACAGTTGAAAATTGAGAAACATTCCTCTTTTGCTAAATATAATAAGCTAAAATCATTAGAAGATATAGTAATAAAGATTGGGTATGACCCTAAGGATGTCAAATATGTAGAATAAATTATTAATAAGAAGAATGTAGACATTGCAACTCTTCGAAAGAAACTCAAATTTCCTTCTACAGAATATCCCCAAACTAAGGAGATAGAGGAAATTGAACAAAATAGAGAGGAAATGATAAAAATTATCATTGAGTAGAACATTAAAATCAATAAGATGGAGGAATAAATTGAAACAATAAAATCAATTGGCCATGTCTGTAGTTTTAGTTGTACCTATTGCAGTTGCAGATATAGAGCTAATTTCTTCATTAACATCAACAAAATCCACATCAACAGTAGGTGACCCAGGAAAAATTATGCAGGATTTATCTCTACAAAAGTAGGAGAATGAAAATCTTCTGGAGAAATTAAATAATCTAGAAGCTCAGAAGATAAATAATGATACTCTTTACATGGAACAAATGCATAAATCTCACAGGCTAACAAAGAATGTTCAAAAGTTAGAGAGTGTGTTATTGATGTTAGACACCTTGGGCCAAGCCAAGGAAAGAATTTGTACTGAAATAAGTCAGGCTATGAATGAAGTATGACCCTCCATATATATTATTTTGGAACAGGAAGAAATACTCACTAAGTGCAAAGTAGTCATTGAGCAGGGAAAGGAATCACTTAAGAAAAAACCAGCGAAAGCTTTAAATATGATTAAGGTGTTGAATTCAAAGAGAAGAGGAGAACTAGAACATATTAATATCATAGGTACAGAAAAAACCATTTTGGAAATCAAGAAATTTCTGCATAAGAAGAATCTGTTGAATGTGTTGGAAACCAAGTGTCAAACTTTGGATAGTGTTTTCCAAATATTTCACATCAAATTCAACCTGATAAATTAAAGAGGATTTCTAGGATTAGTAATGCCAAATGAAAGGTAAATCAACTTGGAGTAGTATTGCAAGAAACTTTAGACAATTTCATTTGACAAAGATAAATTTGCAAGGATTAGAGGTCATATGACAGGCAAGGCATTTCTAAAGGCCTTAGAGTTTCATTTAATAATCAGACATGAAATCAGACATATATTTATTAATAAGCCTACTTTTGAGAGATATACTTAAGTAGATGAAGTTTTTATAAGGTTAATTAATCTGGATATACCAAGTCAAGAAAGATGGGATCACTTATCTAAAACTATCAATTAAATATCATCTCCAACAGCATGCCAACAAAGAAACACATTTTGGGGCCACATCATCAACCACTTCCTTGAAGACAGTGACATCTCAAATATATAGTTTTTGTATTCCTATATTTTGATACTATTTTTGTAATATGTTTAGATGGTTCTAATAGAAATAACTTAGTATAAAATAAAGATTCAAACTAGATATATAGCTAATTGTATCCTCTTATAGTTTCTGCCTTCACATATGCTAAATCACATCACTATTTTGAAGTAAAGCAACAACCCTTTTATTAATACTCAATACAATCAAAGTTTAAAACATCTACTTGTTATTTGCTCAATACATTGGTCATCCAAAAACTTATTTAAAAAAAAAAAAAAAAATTAAATGATCTGACATAATTAATTAACCTATAATTATCTCAAAGGGAAATACATTCCATAGGGAATTTTGACAGATTTGGTTTCTTTGTTTATTCAACGGGTTAAGTAGCGAAGCGTAGTAGGTGATTGAGTACTTTTTGTTCCCTTAATTTTTGTGTGCATTTAATTCATTCCCTGGGGACATTTTTGTAACCTCAAAAAATTTGTTTCTATATTCAATCTATGGGTTAAGAATGGACTATGTTAGATCTTTCTTTCTCTCTTAAGAAATTTTATGAAAATTTGTTTGTCTTATGGGGTGCTCCATAAATCTATTGTACTTTGTAGTGTTGTATGAATTAATGTACTCTATAGTGTTTTTGTATGCTTACAATTTGGTTTTTTGTGTAAATGTGTTGTGTGTGCATAAATGTTTGTGTTATATGTTTTTGGATTTGTGTTAACTGAGAGAGAAATCCATGGTTAAGGAGAATATGCACTCGTAGTTGAGTCGCCAACTTGATCAACAAATATTGCACTTTTAGAGTGATTTGATATTCATGTCAAAATTTTATTCAATTATTTTTAAATTCAATCCAGGCCCCTGTTTTTTTTCCTTTTATGATGGGTTGGAATTTTATATGTAGGCTACAAAGAAATGTTTCCAGTGCTTTTGTAACAGTGAATGGGGAGTTTCCAATTCTTTTTAAAGAAACAGTTTCTAGACTTCCAAATGCAAAGTAACTATGCCTAAGAAGCAAGGTTAGTATTCTTTGTTGATGGCTATGGTCTTCTTGAAGGAAAGGGTAAATATCGGTAGAGTTTAGTCATTTATGTTAGAAAGAGGAAAATATATTTTTTTTGTAAATGGCGTGGCCTATTTATTTTCTAGGGTTTAAAAAAATCAAACCCTGGCCTATCTATACCATTTTTCTTAGTCCTTAACACATTTATATATAGAATATCCCTATCCACTTGTTTATTGAGATCCATATTGTGTAGCCTTGAGTAATCTATGAGCTCCCAGAGAGTCAAATTCGTGAGAGAGAGATCTTAATTCTTATGATAGTCTAAGTCCTTAGACAGTCTGATGCTCCAAAACGAGATCAACATCGATTGGTTTCTCCAATATTTAGCAATTCCATAGCTTTAGGGGAGCACCACCTATATTATATAGATATTCTATTGGTTGAGAGTTGATTGACCTAGTGCGGAGTTCATTAAAATATGGTGAAATTTCATCTTTTCATAATCACCTAACCCCAACTATTTATACCAATCTCCATATTGATATTAATATAGAGAGTTACCAATTTTAGAGCCTCTAGGGGAGCACTAGTACCAATGATATTATATAGAGATCTTACGAGTGGAAATCCAATTTATTTGGTGGGGAATTCATTATAAGATTAAAAAATTTCATCGTAGGGTGCTTAATGCTTATAGGAACCTAAACCAAAAATGATTATACATACAAAAATTCAAAGCCACTGAGTCCTCCTCTTTTCTCCTAGGAAAAAAAAATTGCGTAGTGAGCTGTCCCATATCCATTACCCAATGAACCCTAAGTTTGTTAACTAGTATTGGAACTAGTCATAGAACCACTAGTTTAACGACAACAACCAATTAGTTCTTAAGAAACAAGTTTGATAAAATGAACTTTTGTAAAATAATGTTATCATTATGGGGAGACACACATTGGTAAATAATGAAACTGAAAAAAAATAAGCAGAACACATATTAGTAAATTTAATATGAAGACAAAGTAACTAAGAAAAAATATTAAGTCTTATGGTGATGGAAATTAGTTGAACAATTAAAATTTCTCGTAGCACCTTTCATGCCAAGGGAAACAAAAGATATGTATATCCCCTCCCACCCCCTTTACCTCTCCCTATATCAATCTCATATAATTTAATTTTCATTTTGTTTTAATATAAATAGGTATTTTTTATTATATGAAAAGAACTTGGATCCAATCTATAATTGTTACAATTATTCTAATTTTCTTTTTCCAAAATTCTTTAAGAGATGTGTTTTTTCATTTGGGTTTATCTTAGGTGGTTGGGAGAAATAATTGTTGTTCTCCCCACCTAGGTTCAGTTCTTTCAAGCCACATGTTGAGGTTTGTTGTAATGTATTTGAGCCTCATTGTTGAGTGTGATTAGTCGCTATAGGAACAAAATATGTATGTTCCTAATATGGAATATAAATATATATCTCATAAGAAGGGGAGGAAAGAAAAACATATGAGATTCATTTTGGTTTTTGAATTCCCTTACTAACATTATTAATGTTTCCATTTTATTCTATTTTAGATATCACAATGCTCAATGTAACAATATCTGATCACGTAAGACAACTATAAGTAATCAAAATTTGTTTTAGTATTTTTGCATATGGAAATATAAATTAATTAATCAAGTAACTAGTAACATTATACTATGTTTAATGTATGTTGAATCTATAGTGGCACAAATTTTTTGTGTATTTTTGAATATATAAGAGTACAGATGGTTGGCCCTTGCATACATTTATATATATATGACCTTCTCCCACACTTACACTAGTATGACCACTTTTTTATAAGGGACAAACTTATTGGAACTTAAGGTTTCCTTGATATATTGTACTTTTTTCCATGTTACAAATCTCACGTAAACCCTTGGAAAATTACCCTCATTTCAAAGATGATACATAGGTAAAACCCTAGATTACTATGGCCACAAGGCTAGTCGAAAATAAGGATTAAAGCCATTAGAGAAATATAATCTCTATGACGGAATCAAACCTTGGTGGGAAGGATGATAATCATTTCTTCATCTACCTGAGATAAATCGAATTGTATGTTAATGCATTAATTTGGTGGTACATTTGATAAAATATCAAATGTGAATAAAATATTGAATGCCAGTAATGCTTTAAAGGGTTGTTTATGATATTATATCTTCGATAATATCATTATTTAAATATATGATCTTGAATAGTTGTGCATACGCAAATACCTCCTTTTCAAGTAAAATTTAAGAGGAATAATAAAATTAATAGTGTATGTTTCCACATAAATAAATAACGATTATAATGATGGTAAATAATGAAAATGATAATAATCAGAAGAATACATACCAAGATGGAAAAAATAATAAATACAAAGTCATATAACCATATAATGTTGAACATTGTCGAAAGTAAAATAGTTAATTTGGTTTGAAGGATATATCAACAATATGCAACACCTCCGTATTATTTTGTCGCAAAAAGTCCTTCTTCTAAATTTCTGTAAAATTCCTGAAAATGGAACAAAGATACTTTCGTAATTCTCTTCATTTTGGAGATTTAGTTTAAACCAAAATTTGTTTTGGTTATTGGTCTTTATCATATCAAAAAAAATTTCCTCTCAATATAACTATAACATTGGATAGATATCCTAATTTCTAACACATAATTTCATAAAGTATATATTGACAAGGAAGTATTTTTAGTGTACATCTTCGTTCTTTTTTATGTGTCTATAGGTTCTAAGATTGGATAGGATGATAAAATATCCCAGTACCACCTATATTTTATTCTATCATCCAATACATCTATGGTATGAGAGAGTGAAATTTCAAAATTCATAGCATGATTAGTGGACGAGACTTGTGAAAATGAGAAATCACGATACACTAAAGCCAAAGTGACTTAACAAGTTCTATTTATTGCAATATTGTGTTACACTTTATGATGGAAAGAAATCTAATACATCCACTTCTACTCAAAGGGTTCTAAATCATTCTTATTCTACATGGATTTATTATGTTAATTTAGTCTTTAATTGAACATTCTTTGTTATCTTCCATTAATTAATTCATCAATGCAGTTTTCTTTCATATTTTGAGTTTATTTTTTTATTGTTCCTCCTATATTATGCATTAAAAAATGACTATTGATGTTAATATTTTGTCATTAACATACATTAGGTGAGGCTTTATGATATTTTTGAGTACAAATAATTATCATTAATAAAGTAAATAGATATATTTATATTTTATCCATACAGATAAATTTTAATCCATAACTATATACTTCAAATGGTACTTTATAAAAATGAAATAATATCATTAATTCAAAGGCATAACTTGAGCCTTTTCTTGTGAAGAATATTGTGATATAAGATAGGCTATGATATTTTTTTTTTCTGCATAAGCCTTTCTATAATGTAAAAAAAGTAGAAAATGTATAATAAATAATAAGATTCAATGCATATAAAGGAAAAGATTAACTTAAATTTACATGAGAATGTAATGTTAATAACCACTTAAAAATATAAACAAATATTCTAATACAAGTTACAAATGATAATTTTTACACTTAAATCTAGTCTGTAGAGAAGTTGAAAGATTACTTAGCAACATTGTTATGTTGGATCATCTTAGAGAGTGTTACATACACTGTGTGACTTGAGATTATCTAACATAGGTCTTTCTGATTCTTTACTTAATTGTTGGTCATGGGATAATGCTTTCAAACATAAAATACGAGAAACATAATTAAAATGATAAAATTGAAATACATATACATGAAAGACACAATTGCTTTTTGGAAAATGTGAGTGGAATACATTTATCTTTTTCTTGGGAAAAATCAATTCAAATGTAAAATCCTCTGAACAAATTACCTATAAATCATGAAGATAAAAGTTCCATGGATTTTTTTCTTGGATGAATATCACTAATTATATGACGACATGCACTTTCAAAGATAAGCCTTATTCAAATGCAACCTGACACTACCCATGGTGTTCTAATTTTTGGAATTGAATATTTTTTTTGGGTAGTTTAGACTAATCCTAATCACCCACGGGTTTTGAACCGATGACCTTGCAAACGGAGTGCCTTAATAGTGTACCCCATCACTAACTTCTCTACACCATGTGTGCTTTGTGGAATTGAATATTGAACAGATATTAAATTTCACATTTATAACTATTTATCTTTATGCCCTCTTACAAAATTTCTTTACACCCTTTGTACCAATATATAGATTAAATCACAGTGAGGAGGAAGTAAATTTAGCTCGTGAAACAACTAAAAAAGTCACTTTTACAAAACATTAAATTCCTAGGGATCATAAATCACTCACTATGATAGGTCGGTCTATTTAATTTTTCAATCTAAATTTGGATTTTAAGTACATGTGTGTTAATATCATGCAAATCCATTGACATATATTTTGTAGAAGATTTAAAACCACATTAATATTATAAAATATATAATATGTTGTATATTGGATCTTTTCATTTTATCTTCTAAAGCTACAATGTAATGTCGAGGGTGATCATTGTCAACCCCATTTTAGTAGAAATTTCAATGTGATGTTGAGGGTTGTACATTTGTTGTGATGGGTTAGGATTCATATATGTACTTGTAATCATATGATTTAAAGAAACATAGGTGAGAAATCATAACTCGCATTTCATATGATTAGTGATAAGGTTTTTTATTAAGGCACTCCATAGTAGAAAGGTCACGGTTTGTTACCATGCAGGAAAAATTTAATCCATAAGTATGGGTTGGTGTGGCCAAAGATAGGTGCTTTTTTTGGTTGATTTTTTTTTAGTATATATTCCCTTGGGTTGAAGTTTCTCAAGCCACTAGTTTTTCATGTCGATTTTTGAACAAGCTATCAAACAGAAGGAAAAAAAAGGAAAAAAAAAAAGGGAAAAGTTTCAAATTTCATACAATGTATGATATAATAGAGGGAATCAATGTATTTATGAACCTACTCCTTAGACTAGGCTCATAAGTTGTATTCTTTATGTTAACTATACTCTCTTAGTTATGTACTAAATATATGTAAATTTTTTCTTAATGTGTCCACCCCATGTACAAGAAACAAGTTGAGAAAATGAGCTTTTGTAAAAATATTGTTATAATTATGGGAGGACAGATATTGGTAAATAAAGAAAGTAAAAAAAATAAGAAAAAAACATATTAGTAAATTTAATACGAAGAGAAAGTAACTAAGTAAAAATATTAAATCTTATGGTGATGGAAATTAGTTGAACAATTAAAAGGTTTTGTAGCGCCTTTCATGCCAAGGGTGAAAAAAGAAATGTATATACCATCCCAACCCCTTTAACCCTCCATAGCTCAATCTCATATTATTTTTGTTTCTTCTTCTTTTTAACAGAAATAGTATTTTGGATTATATTAAATGAACTCAGGTCGAACAAATAATCATTACAATTCTTCTAAAAAAAGTGCTTCCAATATTCCTTGAGGATTTGAGATTGAATATGCATGATCAATCCAAATTATTAATTTATATCTCCATAAAACCAAAATTTTGTTACCATTCCAACTAAAGATTTTCCAAATGCCACCTAATATCCAAATACATTTACATCCCATTCTTAATTATTGATCATTTTAACATTGACTAGCTTCTCTTTTTTGTTTAGCTTCATCTAACTTCTCGTTTCCCTTAGTGAAGTATATATTGTAGGTTTTAACCTTGTACAAAAATTATATGCAAGTGAATCTTAAAAACAGAAATAAAAAATATCGAGAGCATAAAACATAAAACATAAATACACAGAGATTTTTCCATGGATCCCAAATTGGGACGACCAGCTTGATTTTTCATTGTATTCCTTTTAGCGTTACAAAACATATATATACATGCCGAAGGATAGATAAACCCCAATCCATTAACCCTAGATAGGAACATAACTGTAGTTCCCTTGACCGGATCTACAAAATACCAAGGGCCGAAAACCGTCATGCCCCAAAACCATGTGCAAACCCATGCATGAAACCATGGGCGGGTCTGCCCGCTGAAAAATAACGACCAAAAAATGTTTCTGTGGGCACTGTCTCCCCCCATGTGACCCCCTTGTTGTTCCCGACACAACATACAGGGGGGCCTATCACCCCCCCTGTGACCCCCATGTGCATGACTAGTCATGGAAAGAATATAACACATACCAAACATCATCCCACTTGTTGTTTTCTTTCCGTAGGGGGCCACAGGAGAGCTGAGTCATTAGCCTAGCTTTGAAACACCCATTGTTTCTCTACACCAAGAGAACTTCTGAGTTCTCACAGACTTCGTCAATGCATCTGTAACATTATTCAAAGTGTCCACCTTTACTAGCAACACCCATTTAGCCTCAACCATATCTCTCACAAAGTGAGATTGAGCATCAATGTGCTTTGTCTTTGAATGATAAGTAGGGCTCTTAGCTAAGAAAATTTCACTTTGGCTATCACAATCTATCCTTATAGCTTGCTGCACCAACCCCATACTTGAACACAAACTCTGCAACCAAACTACTTCCTTGATTGCATGAGTGGCTACTATGTATTCTGCCTTTGTAGTTGAAAGAGCCACTAAAGACTGTCTTTTACTCATCCAACTGACTGCACCTCCAAATAGGCCAAACACATACCCACTTGTAGATCTTCTTTGGTCCAGATCTCCAGCCTAGTCTCCATCAACACAATCACGAATGTCCAACACTCTTTCCAATCCTAGTCTTCCATGGTAGCAAAAGCCATAATCAATAGTACCACAAAAATATCTGAAAAATCGCTTCACTGTTGTCCAATGCTCCTTCCTTGGGTTTGACATAAACCTAGTCAATACTCCCATTGCATATGTAATCTCTGGTCTAGTATAGACCATTGCATACATCAGGCTATCCACTGCACTTGCATAAGGAACATGGGATATATCCTCCTCTTCTTCTTATGTCTTGGGACACTATTCAACAGAAAACTTTACACCTATAGGATTAAGAACATTCACTGGTTTACTATCCTACATATTGAACCTTTGCAACATAGTCTCAACATACTACCTCTGGTTTAACCAGAGCTTCCTCTTTACCTTTTCTCTCTTAATTTCCATGCCCAAAATATAGTTTGCAACACCAATATCCTTCATGTCGAATTTGGAGAACAGTTGGTCTTCAAATCTTGGATAATTTCTTTGTCATTTCCAATCAACAACATATCATCCACATACAATACCAAATAAATAACATAGTCAACAATTAATTTGAAATAAACACAGTGATCCTCCTTGCTTTTGGTGAAGCAAAGTCCCCGTATATAGGTAGAAAATTTCTGATACCACATCCTTGGTGACTGTTTTAACCCATACAAAGACTTCTTTAACCTACATACCAGTTCTTTCTTCCCTTTCACCATAAAGACTTCAAGTTGTTTCATGTAGATCTCCTATTCCAGATACCCGTGAAGAAACATTGTCTTCATATCCATCTATTCTACCTCAAAATTAAATGCAGTAGCAACAAATAAAAGTAATCTAATAGAAGAAACTTTGGCAACAGGAGAAAAAATATCACCAAAATCAATTCCCGGCACCTGGGAATAACCTTTTTCTACCTACCAAGCTTTCTATTTATTCACCTTGCCTTCTACATTCATTTTCTTCTTAAACACCCATTTTCTCTCGATGGGCTTCCTTCTAGCCAGCAACTCCACCAGATCTAATGCCTCTTTTTTATGCAAGGATTCCATTTCATCAGCCATGGCCTCCTTCCAAAGTTTTCCATCCTCGAAATATACTGCATCCCTGACGGTTCTAGGATCATCATCAGTTATAGTTAAAGAAAAATTTGAACATAAAGCAGATGGACTATACCTTTCTGGTTGTCTTCTTTCCCAACTGATCTTCTCACAGCTGGAGTTTGTTTCTCTTCCTCTTCCGAGTCTTCTTCTGTTGTAGAGTCTGATTCATCCTCCTTTAGCTCAATCTCTATCTTCTCAGGTTCCTTTGGTAGGACCTCGTGTTTAACAACATATTTCACCACTCTAAACACCACATCTCGTTTGTACGCAACCTTCCTTATTTCTGGGTTCTAAAGCTTGTAACCCATTAAACCATCCTTATACCCAATAAGGATGCACCTTTCAAATTTTTTATCCAACTTGGTCCTTTTCTCCTTTGGAACATGTACATATCCATCACATCCAAATACCCTCAGATGTAAAAGAGAGGGTTTCTTACCAGTCCATACCTCATGTGGAGTCTTATCCTCCAACGATGATGAAGGTGATCTGTTAACCAAGTAACATGCAGTCTCCACTGCCTCTGCCCAGAATTCTTGTCCTAACACGGTACCACTGAGCATGCTTCTTGCCTTTTCCATCAGCATTCTGTTCATTCTTTCTGCAACTCTGTTTTGATGAGGTGTGTATGGAGTAGTCTTCTGCCATGCTATACCACACTTCTTACAAAACTCTTCAAATTCCTTCTTACATAACTCCCCACCGTTATCTATCCTCAGCACCTTTATCTTCTTCTCTGTCTAGTTTTCCACTAGAGCCTTAAATTCTTTAAATTTTTCAAAGACTTCAGATTTATTCCTCAAGAAATATATCCATGTATTCCTTGAGAAGTCATATATGAATGAAAAATAGTACACAGACATACCCAGTGATGGAGCAGGCACGGTGGCTGTCTGTTCCTTCTGCAACTCTAATATCTTCGGCGGCCTGTTAACACCGAAGGAAAAAAAATCACTCGACTGTTGCTTCATATACTGATTTTCATAGAAATAGAAATCCAGAGAGCTATTAGACATACCTTCTACCATACCATTTCCATGCAGTATCTGAATGCCCTTCTCTCCAATATGTCCAAGCCTTTGATGCCATAGCATGGTCTTTTCTCGAGAGACCGCTAGGCTTTCTGCTCCACTTTCAGGAACCAAAGAACTGTTGCACCCATAAATAATAGTGTTGCCTTGAAGCTTGTATAGAGTTCCAATCCGAACTCCCTGCATTAATACCAGTGCTCCCTGAACCATCTTATAGGCATATTTCTCGAACACCGTTTTTACACCTGCATCATCCATCTTACTTATAAAAATTGGATTTCTAACCAATGCAGTAATGTGCAGAATACCAGGAAGTGTTCTAATCCTTCCACCTTGTAGCCTCAGCTTGAATTTTCCACATCCGATGATTCTGGCCTTCCTATCATCACCTAAGAAGACATCACCGCCATCATATTTCTCATACTCGCAGAACCACTCCCTATGGGGAGTGAAGTGAAAGGACGCACCCGAGTCAATAAACCATGACTCATGATCTACATGTGTATTTGAAGAAGAAGCCAAATACACATCCCCACCTTCATCCGAGGTGGTTTTTGCCTCTGCATAAGGAGCATCATAATATCCCTTTCCTTTCTCAGGAGCTTTAGATCTGTAGTCCTTTTTGTAGTGCCCTTCCTTTTCACATCTCCAAGACATATTTACAAACTTTCCAGGAGATTTAGATCTCCCCCTAGATATAAATCTCCCACTTGAAACCTTATTCTTGTTTCTGTTTTGGAACCTTCCTCGTACAGATAAGGCATCTCCATTCTAACCCTCCATATTTCTCTATCTCATTTCATCCAACAATAAGGCTGAGACAATGTCATCAAAATTCAAGGTGTTTGTATTGCTACCTATTGTAATAACAAGACTATCCCACGAGTCTGGTAGAGAACACAACAAACTGATGCACTTATCTTGATTTGAGATTTTAATATCAATAGATGATAGCTGATATACCATAGTATCAAAGGTGTTCAGATGCTCAATCACCGAGTCTCCATCCTTCATCCTTAGGTTGTACAAATTTTTCCACAGGAATAATTTATTCACTAGAGACTTAGAATGGTACAAAGTCCCATGTTTTTCCCACAAATTATTTGTTGTAGCTCCCCCAGATACATTCAAAAATACCAAATCTGAGACACACAAACGTATTGTGCTCTTCACCTTCCGATCCAACTTCATCTAGTTTTCATCTGACATTACCATTGGTTTAGTACCTGGATCTACTGCAATCCAATGGTGTTTATCCACCAGTAGATCCTCCATATTGAGCTTCCACAACTCAAAACTCTGACCATTAAATTTCTTAATATTTATCTTCCCGCCACTCGCCATCTTCTTTCACTGCAAGAATCGATCCCACAGATATCCCACTGAATAGGGTCTACCTCAGGTCCAAGCAAAAAACTCCTTAGTAGCAAAGGCATCCCCTTGAAGCCGAAAGATATCTGATACCAAATGTAGGTTTTAATCCTGTACATAAATTATCTACAAACGGATCTCAAAAACATAAATAAACAATAGCAAGAGCATAAAACATAAAACATATATACACAGATTTTCCCCTGGATCCCAAATCGGGATGACCAGCTTGATTTTTCATTATATTCCTTTTAGTGTTAAAACACATATATATACATGCCAAAGCATACATAAAACCCAATCCATTAACCCTGGATTAGAACATAATTGTAGTTCCATTGAACTGATCTACAAAATACCAGGGTCCAAAAACCATCATGCACCAAAACCATGTGAAAACCCATGCACAAAACCATGGGCGGGTCCACCCACTGAAAAATAAGGACCAAAATGTTTTTCTCGAGGCGCTACCGTGGACCTTGAATAGGGGGGGCTGCCGCCCCACCTGTGACCCCCCTGTTGTGCCCGACACAACATACAGGGGGTACTATTGCCCCCCCCTGTGACCCCCCCGCACGTGACTAGTCGTGGAAAGAATATAACACATACCCAACATATATGTCCTTTTTCCTCACTTGGATCTAACCTGTGTTATCTACTATAGCTAGAGGATCATTCTTTTAGTTATTATCTACAATATTTTTTTCACCTTTAAGAGTATTATACAATTCTTCCTCTTTTTCCTCATCTTCCTAAGAAGTTTTTTTTTTTAGTCTTATTTTCTAAAGAGGAAGATGAATCAACAAGAAATATCTAACTTTTCCTTGGCCACTTTTTGAATATTATCACAAGGTTTTTTTTTTACAATTATTTTCAATAGAATCATTTGGGTAACCAAACTTCTCCGGATTTTGATAGGCATCATTTATACATTCCACTACAACATGGCTTTTTTTTGAGTTTCCATTAACTTGGTGGGAGTCTTTATTGGATTATAATGTCTCTTGTTGATTTTAATAGTTTTTGTGATTTGGGGGGAGTTCATATTTAAATATCATTTAATGTTATGACTTGGAAACTTCCCACTATCTTGGTTTGCAACGATTTTACCTAGCTTTGATCTCTTGAGGTTTGGGACAATTTTTGAAAGAATGGCTTGTTTTGTAATAAGCTCTACAGGGAGAAGAAATATTTTCATAGTCAATATTTTGCACCCATAGATAATTTAGGCTTGTCAGTTTGATTTAGCGAATAAATGTTTAGTGAAGTACATTTGCACACAAATGTAAGCATATACAAGTTTCAAGTACTATTTATCTAATCACTACGAAAATATACCTAAAGCATTTTGTATAGATTTCAATGATGAAAGATTCCACAAATCCAAAGGGATATTAGGAAGCCTTATGCAAACTAAACCAGTAGGAATTGAATGTGAAAAGGGGTCAAAAGAGGGGAATCGGGGTTACATAGACTACCTTGCATTTCTCTAGAATCACATACCATAACTAGAGATCAACTCCTAATCTTTAGCTTTATCAACGATTGATAAAAAAACCATCTATTCAATGGATAAATATTTGGCTCATCTGAAATTAACAATTTCTAGTGCTAAAAAATCTAGGAGTGAATATCTACTAAAGATGGCATTAAATAATTAAATATGCATATAAAGACACACTATGAGAAGAAATTTGCATCCTTGAATTCTTGGGGCATCAAAGGAACCTCAAAATGAAGGGAATTCATGAGCTGATGTAGTTGAGAAATAAATCTCATTTGTAACTTTTGCAACACCATGAAAATATGGGTGAAACATAAATTTACATGAGCCCTCTAGGGATTGAGGAAGGAATAAAACTATTTTTAGCATGTTCTAAACCAAAGGGTGTATTCAAGAAAATTTTCATAAATGCAGAGGATGGAGAAGCACACTTTACAACAATAATTCCTATAGTAGAGGAATAAAATGGGCTTGTCTCCATGGCGAAGGGTGAGCTCATCCCCTTAGCTAGGGTCATGATCTTAAATACATCCACCACAGAATGAATGGATGAGGTAATGATCAAAATAAAGGATGAATTACCTAAGGATTTCAAGTGTTTGGTTTCCATGGAAGCTAGAAAATCTATGAGTATACCAGGTTGTTCGATGGATAAAGAGCAGTGAGATGATAATACAGCATAAGTGATGTCCACCATATGAAAATTCCTGAGAGAGAGGGATGATAATTGGTCGAAAAGGGCTGAACCCTATCCAATACAATAAAGAAGCCCCACTCTTCCATTAACACATTATTTTTTCACTCCAAATATAATTTTTCTTATGTTATGTAAAGTGTATAATTTTTTTTGCTTGTTTGCTTTGAGAATCAAGTGCATCTACCTAGGCCCCTACACCCTCATAATTTTGGTGAGTTAAATTTACTTCTTCCAATGTTTGAGATGCTCACGACCCTCCATCACATAGGTTACATATCGCTAAGAAATGTTCAAGAAACGTGTCTAGCATGCTCATTTCCCATGTTAATGTCTTATTATTTAATAAATAAGACACATGCTCCATTACCAATTCCAATTCAACCCTAATTATTTAAGAAAATATTTAATAATTAGAATGACCGTTGCGAACAACTATTCTTACATATATTGCTTAAGCTTGTAACTATTTTTCTTTCCCATGCCACCTGAAACTAGGATCTTGTATTCTTAAATTGTTCACTTTTCTTCAAAATTACCCACAATTCCTTTAATGTAAAACAATGATTGAACTTGAGTTCCACTATGTATTTATTGTTATTTTTCAATGGATTCAAAGTCCACCATTTGGGTTAAGAGAGAAATTTTAACTTGGATATCTATATTGCATAGACTTCATTTGAGCCACACAAATTATATATAGTAAATGTGGTACAAAAACGGAGAAACATACTTAGTTGCAAATAATTATCCAACGTACTTCTAAGGATGCATGATTGCACTATACTTGTCATCATGTCATTTCTGCAGTGCACGTGCATCCATAATGTGCCACGACACATAACCAATTGTCTCTCAAGAGATCCATTGCAGGAATATATAATATGGAAATGTAGGTTTTTGATCCAATATAAGAAACACCCACTTAAGTATGTATAGTGAATCCTTCTTTTCTGTTGGTTTCTAAAAAATCTCGATATTAAGTGGCTGTGAATGGACTTCTGATTTTTTGCGTTAAACTCTATGTGTGACGGGGATTTCCATGTCTCAAGCAATATAAGGTTTGTTGATTTTCCCTTGAATTTTTGTCAAGTGAATGAACTTATTTGATTGGAAACGAACTGTTTTTTTTCAAATAAATCTAGTTTCAACTCGCATTTATAAGTTTGAATAGCTCGAAAACAATTGTAAGCTAATGCATGGGCCAAGATGAAAACTAGTGAAAATGGATATGTAGTTGTAAACCATCACAAACAAATTCATGAAGCAAGATCATATAGCTACCAAGAATGGATGGATGACCAATTATGAAGTGGAAGTCATCCACTACAAATTATTTGAATTGATTGTGACAAATCACATGAAGAAGTACATTGAATGGTTTACAATGTAATCAAGCAAGCTAGCAAGAAACACATGAAAGGGTGAGTTGTAATTACTTGATGAAATGAATATCATTTCAAATTTGAATATAAGAAATAATGGTTTGGAAAATATCTATATTCGATTATGGTGTGAGTGTGTTCCTACATGTACAATTGTAAGATGAAGGAGAACAACATAAAGAACAAGATTGCTATATTTTTCCTATAAGGCACTCAACCTCATGAACATACATACTCTTCTAAATCAATCAGAAAAATTATAGTTAAGTTGAAGTTCTTATGTTATTAACATAGTGGTATAAATATGTATGTTGAAAAAAAATTAATTAAAAAATATAGTTTGTTAAATTAATTAAAATCTATATTATCTCAGTGTAAGCTAGATATCCAAGCTCATGTTATTAGTGCAAGACATTCCTTCGAGGGTTACATTGTTTGAAATAGAGTCATCTAAGACACTCACTTTGGGAATGTATTAGTAATGTTCTCAATGCACTCTTACAAAAATATATTTGTTCAAGACATCGTCATGTTTTTCTTGGAGAGATATTCAACTCTTGCTCAATGTAATCTTGGAGGAAAAGAAGAAAAGCTTATTATTTACCTTCAAAGTGACATTATTCGGAAATTAATTACAAACATAACTTTTAATATAAAAATTACATCAATAATAGATTACAAAGAAAGGATTTAAAAATATATCAATGCAAATATTTGTTAGCTTGGTACTAACACTTACAAGTATCTATTTTAGTTAGACAATTTTACTAAGTTTCCAATGGTATGTATAAACAATTGTTATCCATTTGAAAATACATAGGGAGAAAAAGATTTTTGATTCCCTAGTCATGCCTCAAGAGAAAGTCTCCCTCTACTACTAAATTTGAAATATCTAATAAAAATAATATTAAAAATATCTTTTTTCTACTAATAATAATATTTAGTTCTCATTATTTCATATATATATAAAAAAAAAATAACTATTTCCAAAATTAATATATGATAATATTACATAATTTTTAAATAAATTTAAGTTTTACAATTATCACTATTTAAATTATATATATTCCACTCACAGTGGTCTTTACACCATTAACATTATTATATCTATCTATATATTCATATATTCCATTGAGGCTTTGCACCATTAACGTTAAATATTAAATACGTTGCAATCAATAACATTAACCCAATAATGTTCTGCACACGAACAAAACTGTAACTTTCAACCAATACAAAACTGTAACTTTCAACCAATACTGTTATGCACAGGGAAAAAACTTTAAAACGAAGGTAAAAAAAAACTACAGCCTTTCATTTATTGATAAAAATGGAAAGTTATGGACGAGGATCATTAGGATTGAACTGTAATTGCAAAGTTTTAAAAAGCACAGTTTTAAAAAATATCATAAATTATATAATAGTAGTAGTTAGTTAAAAGATAGTTTAATGAATGGTAATTAAAAGGCTGGTTTAACGAATGGTCTTTAAAAGATTTGTTAACCCTAATTTTGAACGCAACGGTCCAAAAAAGACAATCATAAAACTCAAAAATTCCCAAGTCATGGTTTAATAAATGGTAATTAAAAAACTGTTTTAACTAATGATAATTAAAAGATTTGTTAAAGTTAATTTTGGTGGCAACGGTCCAAAAAAGCAAGCATAAAACTCACTAGTTCCCAAGTCATTGTATACGAAAATCGTAAAACCCAAAAATTCCCAAGTCATGGTTTAATAAATGGTAATTAAAAGACTGGTTTAAATAATGGTAATTAAAAGATTGGTTAAAGTTTATTTTGACCGCAACGGTCCAAAAAAGAAAGCATAAAACTCACTAGTTCCCCAGTCATTGTATACTGATGAATGGAGAATAAGAGGGATCCGTGAATGCGATGAATGAAGAATGAGAGGAGAAAATTCAGAAATGAAGCTGAGAGGAGAAATTTCAGAAATGAAGAGGAGGTGATCGAAAGTTTTGCACTCTGAAAACAACAGAAAGGAAGTAGGAGTTGGTAAGAGTTTGAGCAATTTTATGTTCCCTTAATTTGTGTGTTCAATTCATTTTACTAACCTGAAAATTTATTTTCTCTGTCTACAGGTTTAAGCATGGGTGTTCTTTCTCTCTCAGGCACTCTGATGTAAATTTGTCTGTCTTATGGAGCGCTCCATAAATGTTTTGTGTAGTTTTGTATGCATCAATGTCATGTGTTGTGTTGTGGTATGTTTGTAATGTGTTCTGTGTGTGTTCAATTCATTTTACTAACCTGAAAATTTATTTTCTCTGTCTACAGGTTTAAGCATGGGTGTTCTTTCTCTCTCAGGCACTCTGATGTAAATTTGTCTGTCTTATGGAGCGCTCCATAAATGTTTTGTGTAGTTTTGTATGCATCAATGTCATGTGTTGTGTTGTGGTATGTTTGTAATGTGTTCTGTGTTGTTGTAAGTATTGTGTGTAAATGTTTGTTTTGTGTGTTTGGATTTGTGTTAATTGAGAGAGAAAGACTTGGGTGAGGAGAGGAGAATATGCACACATAGTGGAAGGGCTATCTTGATCAACAAATAGTGATTTCGAAGTGAGTTGGTATTCATGGAGATATTTACATTAGTTTTTTTTAAATTCATTCCTAGTCCTTTCTTACGTTTCCTTTCTGATGAGTTGGAATTTTAAACACAGGAACTCCAGCAGCATTTTCAGTGCCTTTGCAACAGAGAATTTGGATTTTCCAGCTCTTTTGCAACCACGAGTTTTTAGAGTTTCGACAGGAAGTGAAAGATTCCGAGGAAGAAATGTTAGTATTCATTTTTGATGGCCTTGTTCTCCTCTATTTCTTGTTGCAGTGTAATAATATATGTCTTATATGTTTAGTCCCTCTAAGTTTGTTTTAGTACTTTGTGTCCATGTGTGTCAACATAAATGTTGAGGCATTAGGTATTTTGTCGTGTAACAAGTCATGTCGCAGGCTATTGACAACATTGGTACCTCCAAATGTCCAATTGAACTCCTCCTTTTCTCATTTCATTGTTGCGCTCTTTATTACAGAATTTTCTCGAAACGCCCAATTGCGCTCTTCCTTTTCTCATTTCATTGTTGCGCTATTTGTTACAACATTGGCCTCTTCAAACTCCAAATTGAGCTCCTTCTCTTGTCATTTCATGGCTGCTCTGTTTATTAGTCATTAACCTTTTCTCATTTCATGGCTTCTCTCTTTATTAGTAATTAACCTTACGACAGAGAAACAATGCCTTTTAATTTGGTTCTTCGCACATAGAGTAGCCCTAAACCCGGCCTGTTCGTGCAGCCTCCAAAGAGTCAGATGCTGGAAAGCGAGATCTGATCTCACTATCCCCAAATAGTGAGATCCTCGAGAGCGAGATGTGATCTGACTATCCCCAAATAGTCATATGCTCTAGAGCTGCGAGATCTGACTATGCCCAAATAGTTAGATGCTCGGGACCGATATCTTATGCTTATGATCTTATAAGAAGGTGGTTGAGTCACTTGATAAGCACCGCCAAAAACCTGCATATATAGAGACACCCTACAGAGCTAGATTTAAACAATGGTGAGAAACTGGAAGAAACTTGAGATGTAGAGATTCCAGTGGTAAGGCTTAGGAGGAAAGAAGCTAGCTAGATAGCTGCATAGCTGGAATTGTACTCCGTTCAAAGAACATTAGATTTAATTGGAATATTATTTAATTTAATTAGATTTTGAAAAAATCATCATAGTTTCCCGCCCCATAAAGAACATGGCTCTGTGCTCAATACAATACGAAGCCACATCGAAAACCTAGAATACCCAAATATACTCGAAACCAATGTCTCGACGGAAATAGAGTTTGCCGTGGACTTCATATGTATCTTGACCAGTAGTGTACTTGTAAGAGTTGAGGATTTCAAATGTATCTGTGTTACTTGTTTCTTTATTAAACCAAATTCTGCTCCAATGTCCATCTTTCGCATGCCTAGTTGTCATCCTTCCACTTTCACGTTCCTTACACTTTCATGTCACGCATCTTTGTTATTATCCATACACTTTCACATCAGGCCTCTTTGTTGTTATCCTTACACTTTCATGCCTAGCCTCTTTGATATATATATATATATATATATATATATATATATAATTCTACCAAGTATAACCTGGTATATATATTCTGTTCAATCGATTCTAGCAATTATTGCGTGGTGCAACACCTGTTTATCAATACTCATCCCCTGTTCATCGATGAAAAGAATCCCCTGTTCATTAATGTGTTTAGAAGCCAGCAGGAAGTGAACATTGGTTAGTTGTCAACAAGAAGTCATAACTGGTTATGACATGAACCCTTCATTCTTGCGCATGCATGCGCAGTCCCAAAACACAACACTGGCAATCAGAATGTCATGATGATGAGATAAAACAATCATAAGCCATCTCCTACAACCAGTTTCACGTGGAAACTCTTATGTAATCAAAGATTCATTTTCCTCTCTATTATTAATTACCTAGTTTTATTTTTTAATTATATCACAAGGTGTTTTAGCTTTCAGCGTTTATTTATTTTGTTGAAGTTTCCAATGTAACACAAAGATTCCTTTTGCTCACTATTATTAATCAGGTGGTTTTATTAATTATATCACAAGGTGTTATCACGTAGTTTTATTAATTAGATTACAAGGTGTTTTCGCTTTCATTGTCTTTTCTTTTAAGTTTACAATGTAACATTTAGATTTACTCACATAAATATATTTACCAGGAATCACTCTAATCTATTTAGAATTTCTAAAATAAAAATGTATTTTGTTACCTTATATTTTATTATGATTAGTTATTCATTAGTTATATGTGTTTTTTAATATGTAATTGTTAAATTTAGGTGTTATTATATAAAATTTGTAAATTCTATTATATTATATTTATATTTTTTTCTTAATATTTTTCATGTATTTTGGGTTTATATAATATTTCTCATACATTATGGGTTTATATAATATGTATTTTCTTTATGAAATTTGTATTTAATTATGTTACAAGTTGTTAGGAAGTGTCTGTATATTATATTATATACTAACAATATCATTTCATGTTGTACCTTGCAGAAAATTTATTAATACTAAAGTTGCTCAGCCAAGACATTATCTACTTTTATTTTTTGTAATGTTATAATTAGAAAAATTTGTATATATATTTTTGTTTAGATGGGCCCATCAAAAAATGTACATGAACACAAACTATCATTAATAAAAGGAGTAGGCTCTTTCTTTTGTTTTGGAGGGGAATTCAACCCCTCCAAAAGGCTCTTAGGATGGTTAAATTGTAACCCTCCTTTGAGTTGTGTTCCTTGTGTTCATGGTTTTCACTATCTTTAGTTTATAGTAACTCCAATATGCAAAAACTAAAATATATCATTTTACTATAATAATAATTTAGAAACATGTTTTAAACATGTTGCCAACACACACGCAAATGGAAAAATCACTTTTACTCACTTAAATCACTTAACATTTTTTCAATGTTTTAAATATCCTACCGACACACACAAACTGTAAAATCACTCTTATTCACATAAATCACTTAACATTTTTACAATATTTTATAACAATTATAACCTATTTATTCATTTTATTTTATTTTTATTTTTTATTTTTTAAATTATTTTTATTTTTATTTTTATTTTTTTATTTAATTATATATTTTTATTATACTTATATATATATATATATATGCTTATATTAAATAAATATTTACATTGATATTGAAATTAGATATGAATATATTATTTAGATAATTTGTAAATATTTAAAGGTTTTTATTATTTATTTGTATTAAGTTTATTATTTTTATTAGTTGCATTTTTATAGTTAGAATTTCTTTGTAGAGCATTTTATTTTGGTATGGATTAATAAATAGAATATCTACTTTCATATGATGTGTGTGAATGTATTATTGAGAGTGATTTTATTTCTTCTATGTACTTCTCTATGTTTGTTCTTCTTTGTTTCTTTTCTACATTTGTATGTGTCTATGTGTCTTGTTTACTTGTATTCTTTGTATGTGTATGAATGTATTCTTCATGTTTGTATGAATCTATTCTTCGCTACATTTGTATGTGTCTTGTTACTTGTATTCTTTGTATGTCTATGAATGTATTATTCATGTGTGTATGCAATTCTTTTCTACATTTGTATGTGTCTTGTTTACATGTATTCTTTGTATGTGTATGAATGTATTCTTCATGTGTATGAAATTCTTTGGCACATTTGTATGTGTCTTGTTTACATGTACTCTTTGCATGTGTATCAATGTATTCTTCATGTGTGTGAATCTATTATTACCTATATTTCTCTATGTATTATTTAGTTGGAGATACATAAGTGTGATATGCATGAATATATTTTTTTTTAACTATCTATTTATATGATTATTAATATAGTATCATAATATCTATATATCAATATATTATTTCCAATATTTACTCATAAATACATAAGTCTAAATATTTTTAAAAATTCTATTACCTTTATTATTATTATTAATTGATAATTTTTTATTTTGTTTATTTATTTTTATTTTAATCAATTTTTTATTCTTTTTATTTTTTATTTTTATTTTTATTTTTATCAAATTTTTAAATATTAATCATATTAATATATCACTTTAAAATGAAAAATAGTATAGATATTACAATAACATTAAAAATTGCTTAATATTATCCTGCTCTTGTACCACTCAATTAATGATTGTCACTCTATAAAGTATAATGCAAACCATAAAACTCAAGGTTCAAAACCCTTAAAAAGGAAAAAATAATAACATAATATTTATAATAGCATCAATATGTAATAACAAATATAACTTAATTATTTAATATTAAAATCAATTCATTACAATAAATTTAATTGATTTTATTTAAATTTTTCATTAATTTTAATAATTTATATAAAAAAAAAGAAAATCATAACACTATACTTAATACTATGTGGAAAAAATATTATTTTTGATTTTTTTTTAATGTTAATCATTGTTTTCAAAATAATAAAGAAAATAAGTATTTCCCAATGTTCATAACATACTAATTAACTTATAAAACAAATGTGATTGTTAACATGATAATCTCTATATGCAATATTCATCACATGCATAAAATAATGTTAATTTTAAAATTTATAATAAGTGTGATGTGTGTGAACATGTCACTTTGTGAGTCAATGTCTGTAATGTTTGTGTGCACCCTTTGTCTGTCAGTTGTGTGCAGTGGTTAGTCCCATGCCAATTATGGACTATTTTTGGGGTCATATAAGCTCTCACCTTCATGTGGTTGACCCTGTTAGTAGAGATTTTACATCTCCAAACCAAGAAGAGCTTTCTATACAATAGTTTTAAATTTATTTAAAACATAACATTAACTTCAAAACTTTAAAATCGTTTTTGAATAATATTTAAATGATATTTCCATTATTTTAAAAACCTATAAATATACCAACTTTATATATAGATATAGATATATATAACTTTTTTTCAACCATATTAATTATAAAACTAACCTAATATAACTTAATTGTTAATTATTATTATGATTTATCATAAAAATATTTAGAAAATATATATATTATCATATTTATCATTCACATTTAATTATTAAATCATAACAATAAAATAAATGTTATTTATTTTATTAAAATTAAAAATATATAAAATGTAATTAATTTTTTTTTTAATTTCATTATTATTTATTTTATTAAACTTTAAAATATACAAAATTTAATTAAAAATTATTTAAATCTAATTTGTTAAATATTATTAAAAATTAAAAATAAAATAAATATATATTTGTGCTAAGACTTGCTCTCTAATTTATTATGGTGATGATGATGGTGGTTAACGTCCACCCACACTAATCTTTGGTGTTGTAAAGTCCAAATAAATAAATAAATTAAATTAAATTAAATTAAAACATTAGTATAATGTAAACATTTCAACAGATTCAAAATAAAATTAAAAATGAAAGCAAAAATAGAAAAATAAAAATAACCCTACAAAAATAATTTAATAATAAAAATAACAAATTTTCAACTATTAATTATAAAAATAACCTAATATAATTTAATTATAATTTAATTCTTAATTATTATTATGTTATTTAGAAAAAATATATATATTATTATATTTATAATTCACATTTAATTATTAAATGATAATAATATATATAAATAAATTATATTGTTATTTATTTTATTAAAATTTAAAATATATAAAATGTAATTAAAAATAAAATAAAATTTAATTATTATTTATTTTATTAAAATTTAAAATATATATAATTTAATTAAAAGTTATTAAAAATTAATTTGTTAAATATTATTTAAAATTAAAAATAAATAATTATTATTATGTTTTATGATAAAAATATTTAGAAAAATATATATATTATTATATTTATCATTCACATTTAATTTTTAAATCATAATAATAAAAATAAATAAATTATATTAAATCATAATTATTAAAATTTAAAATATAAAAAATTTAATTTAATTTTTTTAAATTTAATTATTATTTATTTTATTAAACTTTAAAATATATAATATTTTTTTGAATGTAAATTTGTTTGATCTATTATAAAAATTGTAAAATTTGGTAATAGTCACATGGAATGGAACATGGTTGACGCGTTTTGAACGAACAAGTGTGGTTCATCATCAGAACTAGGTGAGAGATTAAATTAGTAAATTAAGTTTAGATAGATGTAGAAATGGCTCAACTAGCCATTAGGATAACGGCTAGTTTGAGTTTACCATTACATTTTATTTTTAGATTTAAATTCTTATATATTTATTTATTATTATTATTATTAATTAATTAATTAATTAATTAATTAATTAATAGTGATAATAATATCTAAATATGTATAGAAATTGAATTAATTAATTATTTATTATTATTATTTATATAATATTTCTTATTATATATTTTTTTATTTATTTTTAATGAGTGAAGTCTAAGGAAAAAGATAAATAAATTAATAAATAAAAATCAATAAAAAAAAAAAAAAAATTAATCAAGAATATAAGGCAGTATCCAACACCTAATGATATTCCAGTTGTCATCTCTATTGAGATTAACAGGTCTTTTTTCGATTTTTAAGGCCTCTCTTAACTTACAATGATGGAAATGCTCGATCCTAGAAATGACCTTAGCCTCTTCGATGCAAACATGATGGTTAGTATTTTCTACATGCTCAGCTAGGGTGGATGAGCGAAATCTTCTATGTTTAATGTTAAAAGCATGTTCGTAGATCCTTTGATTAATAGACTGGCCAATTTTATCAATGTAAGGAGTCCCACAAGAAAAAGGAATGATGTAGACACCTTTTCCATCCCTAGGGTCAATCCGATCTTTAACTGACTTGAGAGAGTTGGGAATCGTGTTAAGGGGATTCAAAGATGACGATACCTTATGCTTCTTAAGGATCCTCACAATATTATCAGTGGTACCCTGAATGAACAGCAAACGCACACTACTCGACCATTCACTAGGCTCTTTTTTAGTTAAAGGACTTTTCTCTGCTTTAAGGAAAGCTTTAAGAACTTGCAACCTACTATAACCATTTTTACAAAAGACATTGAGAAAATGAGTCTTTTCCCCCTCAAAGTGAGACTCATTAGATATTCTCAACACCCTAGTGGCTAAGGTGTTAAATATTAAAAAAAAAATTGAAATAAATATATATTTGTGCTAAGACTTGCTCTCTAATTTATTATGGTGGAAATGTTGTAAATTCCAAATAAATGAATAAAATAAAATTAAATGAAAACATTAGTGCAATGTAAACATTTTAACCGAGTCAAAATAAAATAAAAATGGAAGTAAAAATAGGAAAATAAAAATAAACCTATAAAAATAAACTAATACTAAAAATAAAATTATTCATGTGGAACGTAGTCTATTTTAAAGGTGAAATTTAACTAGCCTATATCAACTACAAAGTATCAAAATATCAAAAGAGAGATCAAATCTCTTTTCACTCTAAAATAAGTTTCTATCTAAAAAAAATTGATCAATATTGATGTGATCCTATGTTAAAATGAAATCTAGATTACTTATATTAATATCATACTTTTTCATTTTATCATATATTTTACAATTATAAAATAAAAAAATATAATTTGGACAAATTCTGAAAATATATATTTAATAGAATATATATACATATACCATTCATGATGGATTGGTCTATATATTCAATACAAAAAAATTCTATATATTCAATTAAAAAAAAATAGTAATATATTCCTAGATTTATAAAAACCTTTTAATTATTAAAAAATAATCATAATAACCTGTAATAAAATTTTAAAAAATTGAATATTTATTTAACAAAAGTTTAAAATAAAACCAACATTTTAAAATCATATCATTAAATATAAAAAAGAATTATTTCAATAAATATTTAAAAAATATATATTTATTTAACTAAAGTCTAAAATATAATTAAACCAACATTTTAAAATTATATCATTAAATATTATAAAGAATCATTTCAAAAAATATTTAAAAATTAATTAAACCATAATAATCATATATTATTTTATTTAAAGAAAAATATTATAAAACATAGCTTTAACGTTGAGACATTTTAAAACAATATTTTAATAACACATTAATAATATTTTATAAAATTATAGTAAAATATTTATTTTATTCAATTTTTAAATATTTAAAAAGTACATGGTTGGAATTTGGTGTAAGTAAGTGTGTCTCATTTTCATTTATCTCTTGAAATTTAAACCAAAAGTTTTACTGATATGAGTAATCCAAAATTTTTAGAAAAAATAGATAAAATATGCACAGAATTGAAAAAGGAGTTGTAGCTCTCAGGTGAGTACTACACCTGGAGACTACACTCAAATGGAGAGATCACTCTACATTCATGAATCAGAAATTACATCTTCAAGTACATCACAAGAAATCAGGAAGTTGCAAACAGACTCCTAAATTCTAGGAACAAATCCTAAACTAAGGAGATACGTTACAACTTATGTAGCATTTTCTCCATTAATACACAAATAATATAATTATTTGCAACTTCCCCCCTTAATAGAGAAAGGATTATCATAAAATCCTAGCATCTTTCTAAAAAACTCAAAATTTACACGTGCAAGAGGCTTGGTAAAAATATCAGCCATATTGTCACAAGTTTTACAATATTCAACAATGATTTCTTTTGACTGTAGTTTTTCTCTGACAAAATGGAACTGAGTGTCAATATGTTTGGTGTTTTTATGAAACACTGGATTGTATGCTAGTTTAATGGTGCTCTGGTTGTCGCTTTTGATGGAAGTTGAGTTTTTATGTTCTTCTCCCGCATCATTGAGAAGCATTCTCAACCAGATCGCTTCACACATAGCTGCACACAATGCTTGGTACTCAGCTTCACATGAAGATAATGCTACAGTGCTTTGCTTTTTGCTGCTCCATGTTATGACCCCAGATCCTATGCTAAATGCGTAACCTATGATAGACCTTTGATCATCCAGGTTACCTGCCCAGTCTGAATCCGAAAAACCTACTAGAGTAACATCAGATGTGTCAGTGTATAAAATACCATAATTAACAGTACCACAAAGATACCTCAAGACGCTTTTTGCTGCTACCTAGTGACTTTGAAGTGGTTTAGACATGAATTGGCTCAACACACTAACACAGTATGCCAAGTCTGGTCTAGTTGTTGTGAGATATATCAAACTCCCAACTAGTTGTCTTTACATAGTGGCATCCAACTCCTTAGTGCCATCGTCACTGCACAAATTCAAATTCTACTGCAATGGTGTTGCTGATGACCTACACTGATCCATGCCAAAATTTTCCAGCAGATTTCTGGCATACTTTCCTTGAGTAAGAAAAGTCTTTCCAGTGTCTCTCCATACTTCCAATCACAAACAGTAATGGAGGCTTCCGAGATCTTTCATTTCAAAAACTTGTGCCATCAACCTTTTGATTTCTTTGGTTAAATTATTTGCATTGCCTCTTATGATCATGTCATCCACATACAAAGAAATCAAAATAGTCTGCCCCTGTTTATTGTACTTGGTATACAAATCTAGGTCATTCAAACTCTTATTGAAACCATGCTCTAAAAATAAAGAATCAATCTTTTCGTACCAAGACCTGGGTGCTTGTTTTAAGCCATATAGTGATTTTTTCAATCTGCAAACAAGATGTTCCTACCCCTTCTTTACAAACCCTTTAGGCTGTACTAAGTAAATTTCTTCTTTGAACTCAGAATTTAAAAATGCAGATTTAACATCAAGCTGGTGTAGCTCCCAATTGTGTTTTTTCGCTAGGGAAATAAGCATTCTGATAGTGTTTAACTTTGCTACAGGTGCAAAGGTATCATCAAAATCTATACCTTCTTGATATGAGTACCCCTTTGCAACCAGCCTAGCTTTTAGTTTTTTTATACTTCCACCTGCATTCATTTTAGGTTTAAAAATCCATTTACATCCAATGGGTGTTTTATCTTTAGGCAGTTAAACTAAATCCCAAGTGTTATTTCTAAGAATAGATTCAATCTCTTCATTCATTGTAGCCCTCCATGCCTCAGATTGACTAGCTTCTTTGTAATTAGTGGGTTCTACAATGTTTAAAATATTTGACATCAAAGCATAGTCTTTCAATCTGGATGGTATTTGAGACTTCCTACCTGATCTCCTTGGTAGGGGACTTACCTCAAATTTGTTTTCTTTAGATTTATTTGGGCTCGCATTATTGATTCTATCACCTTCTTCCTGCTCTTCTTTCTGCTCCTACTCTCATTCATCCTCGCTGATTTCCTCCATCAAAAATGGAATGTGCCAATCATCATCACTGTCATCCTTCCCTTCTTGAACCTGTTCATGAAACACTACATCCCTGCTTGCAAATATCTTATGAGACTTAGGATTGGAAGACTTACATGCTTTAAATTCAGTGCCATATCCAACAAATATGCATTTGATAGCTTTAGGGTCTAATTTCTTCCTATCAGCTTTGGGTATATGGGCAAAGTCTTTTGACCCAAATACTCTTAGATGATTTACTCCTGGTTTGAGTCCATATAATGCTTTGAAGGGGGTTTTGAAGCCAAGACATTTGGTAGGACTTATGTTCTTCAAATAGACAGCAGTATTAATAGCTTCTGCCCAAAAAATATTAGGTAGACCCTTACCTTGTAACATACTCCTTACGCACTCCACTAATGTTCTGTTATTGCGCTCTGATACTCCATTATGTTGTGGTGTGTGAGGCACTGTAACTGCTGCACAATCCCATGAGATTTGCAAAATTTCATGAATTCCCCTGACCTGTATTCTCCCCCTTGATCAGAGCGGATAATTTTTTATGCTTTTTCCAAACTGTTTTTCCACCAAGGTTTTAAATTCTATAAAATACTAGAAATTCTGACTCTTTTTACTCATAAAATAAACCCATGAATATCTAGTGCAATCATCAGTAAATACAAGAAATTAATATGCTCCACCTAGCGACCTCGTCTGCATAGGTCCGCATATGTCATTATGCACTAGTTCTAGGATATCTCTTTCCTTCCTTCTATCATGCACAGGAAACTCTTCTCTATGCTTTTTAACTAAGGCACATCCATCAAAATTTAACTAAGTACTGTGAAAAATAGGAAGTCCCTCGACCATACGTTTTCTCTGTAATAACATGAGGTCCTGCAAATTCAAATGACCGAATCTCTGGTGCCAGAGTTTTTCGGCTGTCGATCCACCTGTAACCATGGCTTGCTGTGTTATACTTTTTACATCCAGTCTATATAAGCTTCATACAAGCACGCCTGTTGCAACAATTTATTTCCTACAATCCTGTATGACACAATGAGTCTTGAAGAATTCGACTTGCATATCTTGATCAGTTATCATGGATACAGATATCAAATTTTTCTTAATCCCGGGTACATATAACACATTTTTAAGATGACTAATATCACCATTTGGTAACTTTACCAGAATATCCCCATAGCCTTTAATCTCATATCCACTATCATCTCCTAAATAAATTTTTGATGCATATGTACTTTCTTCAAGAGTTTCAAAACATTCCCTCTTACCTGTCATGTGAGAGGATGCACCAGAATCAACATACCAGATGTCGTCCTCATTAGATGCTGAAAGGGCACAGTCAGTTGTGAACAGTTGAAATTCGTGACTAAGATCTTCATCTTCTTCAACAAAGTATCCTTTGTGTTTCGCCAACTTTTTCTTTGCATCATCTTCCTGCTTCTTAAGGCATTCAATCTGTATATGACCCTTCTTTCCACAATAATAGTATCATTTTATAGGATGATTTATAGACATACCTTTATATGGACTCTTCTGCAACATACCTCCTCCTCTCTGCTGCTATTGCGACTGTGATTGCTTCTATGACTGCTTTCCTCTAAATGATTGCCATTTTTCCATCAGAGAAAGATCATCACTCTGCGGTTTTAAGTTCTGTCACCGCTCCTCTTCTTGCAGCAAGATCCCTGTCAATTCATCAAATGTAGGAGTTTTCTCCCTTGCTACCAATCCAGTGATGAACATTTGGTATTCATCCCTCATCCCATTCAACGTGATTGTGACAAGATCAGAATGAACCACCTTCTCTCCAATGTCTCCCAATCCCTCTTTGAGATATTTAACTCGTGCGATGAATGCAGCAGCGGTCTCATTTTCTTCCATATTCATTGAAAATAGCTTGCCTTTGAGTGCCATAATTCGATTTGTGTTCCGAGTTTGATATAAAATTTTAATGGTTGTCTAGATCTCAGAGGATGTTTTACACTCTCTGAAATGTGGGATAATGTTGTCCTTAACAGACATCTTCGGCAAATTTTTTTCTTTTTTTTCTCTCTTATCCCATTCTTCCTCCTGCATAGTCACTCATGTGATTGAATTCGGTCTCTGCTCCTCTTCTGTAACTATCGACCATCCATTTTCACCCTCAAGTAAGGTCTGTATCTTAAACTTCCAATTCATGAAGTTAGATCCATCGCGTTTTCCAGAATCGTGGAGATATGATTCCATAGTGTTACTCATTCTAAACTGATCTACAAATAAATGAATCTACCCAACTAATCAGAGAAAAAAAAAAACCAATACCTGTCAGATCCTAACAATCGATTTTCCACTGTTCTACTAGTTCTCCTGATCCACCCACTGTATCTTCGATTCAGATCCAGCAATATCTGGAAAATATACAAAATAATCTTGCTCCACTGAGAAAATCCATTGTTTCACAATACAACAACAAAATTGATGTGATCTGCCTCTCCCAGATAGATCCACAACTTCTCCAATCTATAACTTTTCGCAGATCTTCCACCAAAGTGAGGCTTTCCACAGATCTTCCACTGAAGGTGAGGTGGCACCTTTTTGAGCGAAAAATCCGTGCCCAGTTCAAAAAGCATGCGAGGAAAAATCTAGGCGTGATTTTTCCATCCGCTTCCGCGCCAATCCTGTCATTTGGCGTGTTGGCATGGGTATGGGTCGAACAGATGCCAGCGTGGGTTTTTCGTGCGCTTCCATGCCAATCCCATGATTTGGCACATTGGCATGGGTATGGGCCGAACAGACGCCAATTACGCTTCTCGGTGCAACTGTCAGCAAAGAAATCACACCAACCCCCTTCTACTCAGAGATTAAAAAATCATCTCAGACCGTGAGCCAGATGTTACTGTAGTCCACCTGCTTGACCGAGCACAAAGCTCTGTGAGCACAAAGCTCTCGTGTACACGTAGCCACAAAGGAACTTTTAGCCACAAAGGTTATTCAACCACAAAGGCAATAAAAGATCAGTCTCACCCAATCTGAGCTCTGATACCAAGATAAAATATGCATAGAATTGAAAAAGAAGGAGTTATAGCTGTAACATCCCTCTTTTCTCTTTTACCTAATTTTTTTTTTTTTTCCTTGTTCCATATCTCATTTAATTGCTACCCTGAATTTTCCTAACCTTTCTGTCACCTGAGTGGTTTCCTACACTCCAGGGTATGTTTATTTTTCAAAACCTCCTATTTACAATAATATGTATATGTCATTAATAATAGTGCTAATAATAACACTTACTATTTATTAATATAATAGAACATTGAAACATAAGTATTAATAATATATAAATTAATACTATAATCTATATATATGTATTAATAATATGTAATATGTCTATATTTTTCGTAGAGGATTATTTCCTATGTCCTGTGTTTGTGCAATCTTCGGTTCGTTATCGCTATCTCATGCATGCTCGAATTTTAATCACTTATCTACTTTACATAGTCGTGTGGGGTAACTTTTACCATATATATATATATATATATATATATATATATCTTCTGTGTTTCATATGATATGGAGGGGCTAAACAAAACAATCCGTAATTGCTATGCTATATGACCCCAACATTATAGCCGACCACAGCTATGTTACTTGTGCCCATTATTATAGTTCTCCAATGAAACCTGCGTTTAGTTCGACGGCTTGCTCTCTGTTCACCGTGCCTTAGTAAGAGGTTTACGTTACTTTACCCTGTACCTGGCTTGGCGATATTCACGCATTCTATTTTCTCTCACCGAAGATTTTCGTTCCATGATGGTGACTGGCCTACTCCAGCCTCAAGAGATTTCGGTTTTTGTTCAACCCTAGTACTACCACTTATGAATGGATGCCACGTAATGCCAATAGCTGGATGTAAACCCGGTAAGGGTCACTTCGGCCTGAAGAGAATCAGATCGTAGTCGAATTTTCACCTGTGTGGTACTCGACTCTGACTTATTTAAAATTAAGTAATACATGTCTGGTACGAATTTAACTCTTCGCATTGATTCCTATAATCATCCTCGGGATTTCGTTGAGCCCTCTGTCGTTATGGTCTAGGTTCCCAAGTTTCCATACTCCCGCGCTTGAACCTAGTCCTGAATTATGCTTGTATAATCCTTGGTTTCTAGACTTAGGGTTACGGTTCTTGTTTTAAGTCATATTCTCACACTTTTGTGCCAGTTTACTGAGTTATCACTCTTCATCTTGCTCTCTCGTTTTTCCTCAGTGCACCAGAGAGCTGCAACCCAAAGGAATGCATATCGGCGCGTGCATGTCACCACCGGCAAATGGGTACGCATTTTTCCCTCCCCAATTCTTTTATGTGTTCATTTCTTTAGGGGTTATTCCCATAATGGGAAATTGGTGCCGCATTTCATTATACTCTCAGAGGTTGTGGTTGGTTTTTCATTCGTTCCGTTATTGTGATTATTACTACAACCTTGTTTTTTTTTTCAATGATGTTTCCCATTTCATCGTATTCCCTACGTAGTATGTTTTCTGTCGTTCCTATCTACATTTTGGAATTCGTAGAGTTAATAGATTTAGTCGGTTATCCTGAATTTTTTTTTGGTTCCTTTCCTCTTCTGTGTAAAGGGATTTAACCTGCAAGCGAGCCAGCGTCTTTACCCCCACAGGAATGAGCAACAGTTTCCAGTGTCTTGGTCTCCCCTACAATGATAATTACAGGTCTCATTTTCAGTTTATGTTAATACCCTCTTCCGGTTTACTATTGTTATGAACTTCTCATACTTCTTACAATTTGCGTTTTATCCTTTTTACAGGTGCAAAGGGTCTGCGTCCTAACGATAAATGATTCCAGTTAATTTCTTTCGCATCTAAAAAACTCCTCATTACAGATAGTTTGATGTGGCTCGTCTAATGTCCAAGTTCTCTACCCTCCTTCCATGGTGCGTTCGGGACATAGCTGTGTTTACCAAGGGTTTTGGTCACTTTATTTCTATTAGTTGCGTCAGCTCGGTGTAAAATTTTTCTGTTGATGTGTCGATTAAAAATGTTTTGAGATACGGTTTGGCTCTCTTATCGTGCAAACTAAGCACAGCATTTTCATTTATTTCTATCAATTGTTGGCATAACGATATTAACTAGACGGGAAAGGAAATTATACCTACTAACCCTGTAGAAGACAATGTGGTTCTGTAGAGTTCGATCTCCTGTAATTACTCTTTTTCGCCCTATGACCTGGGTTGTTGTAAACAGGTCTACGCATAGCTAGTCAAGGCGGCTCCTTTCATATCTAATGGTTTTTTTTCAGTTTATGAAGTGATATCGATTCTTTTCATATACGCCAAATTTAGTAACTGATATATCACTATTAAGAGAAAAAGCAATTTATAATTCTGTTCTACTTTTCAAAACTAATAATTACATAGCATGATGTATATCATAAAAGAACGAATATCCCGGTGAATCTGGTCATACTACCACGTTTCAATGCTTGGAAATTTATACAGACTCTAGTCTCCTATCATACATCAGAAATTGTAATCACTGTTCATACCACCATGAGCATACATGTCCTTTGTAAAGGCATCTAATATGTTTTTATTTATGATAAGTTGTCTAACTTAACAAACCCAAGAGAACTATTTCGTTTTGATAATGACCCTTTAGTAGATATGAGCATGCGGTGCCCTGACCGTAAGCTAATGATTTCTCTTATAACGGTGTTGTCATAACCATTCTAACACAATAAAATTTCAATGCCCATCACTTGTATTACAACAATTTCTTTCGATTTCATTTACAGAGAATTTAGACATAACATTCTAACCTGTAGGTTGCTTAGCTCAGTAAAACAAAGGATTAATTATTGACTGGATTGCAAAGTTTTCCCTTATTTTACAACATTAATTTAGAAAGTGTTGTGTTGCCAAAATGAAATTTCTGGTGCAGAAACCAATTACAATCTAATTTACTCTTCTATTATCTGCTGCTTTCTTTTAGAAATTGTTTTGTGTTTCAGAACTCTTATAGATTGAATTCTGGTTAACCCTAATTTTTCTTGAGACTTCTTCTAATTTAATATTCAGAAGCAGATTAAAGTTATTTTTACTGTACTAGGGAAATAAGTATACTTTCTCCCGACTTAGACCACCAATTGGTTTAGAGATGCTGGATGATAGTAGTTCCCTAAGGTCCTTTCCTACTACCATGCAGAGGTTAGGAGAACTATTTCTCTTATTCATCTCTGTTAAAAGTAAGGAAATTCATTACACCTACTAATATTTAACATAAGTAACATAACATTTTTCAGAAGTATACATTGTTGTCAAATGAAATTACTTAGAAAAACCAGTGTGCATACCACTTTTGCAGTTTGACCAACCTCCCAACCTTAGAGTCCTTTTGTCCTCAAGAACTCACCCCGGAGCTGAGATCATCCCCTAGAACAAACCAACCTCAATCTGTTTAGGAGAAGCATATTTAAGCTATTGTTCCCCAAAGCCTGTTTCTTATTCTGCATCTAGAATATCAGGATGTTTTTCTTCCTGTTTTCCTAGGCCTCCCATTTTAGGGATTCTTTAAAGTTGTTTTATGCTTTTCCCAGCTCTTCTAGTTTTTTACCTCTTCCCAACTATTTTCCTCATCACTGGGGAATTTAGATTTTTCCTCAAAATCTAAATTAGAATTTATTTCTTTCAAGGATTTTTGAAAGATTGTGGGGAAAGTATTTGCTTTGTCCATCCTCATGGATTTAGCAAGTGATCTCATAAATCACATTTTGGTCAATTGGCACAAAATCATCTTATTCATTTCCTCAAATTAATTATTTAATTACATTCATAAAATACTTGTTCTTTGGGTCGACTCCCCTTAGGATTAAAGTTCAAATGTCTAGCTTTGCAATTTACACACATAAACTGGGGGTGTTACATATTCCCCCTATGAAAATAAACACCATCCTCGGTGTTATTATTTAACTACTAGAGTTCATTTTTCAAACAAAAATGGATATATTTCCATCATTTCAGCTTCTCTTTCCCATGTAGCTTCTTCAACAGTAAAGTGCTTCCACTGCACCTTTACTGTTGCTACTGTTCGATTTCTCAATTCAATTTCTTCCTGCTCCAATATTTGAAGTGGTTTTGGCAGAAATTCCCCTTCTAGTTCCACCTGTACAACAGTCCAATCAACTATGTGCGAAGTATCATCCACATATATTTTTAATAACGAAACATGAAACACATCATGAACTCTAACATGGGGTGGTAAGGCCAGCTTGTAAGCCACTGGTCCCACCCTTTCTAATACTTCAAAAGGACCACAATATCTAGGAGCCAGTTTTGCACAACTCCCGGCATAGAGTGTGCTCTTTTTGGGTTTAATACGCAAGTACACATGCTCCCCCACTTTAAATTCTCGGTGCACTCTTTTCTTATCAGCATAGTTTTTCTGGCGATCTTGTGCTATTTTGATGTTGCTTTGTATCTGTTTAACAACTCTTTCCATCTCTTATAAAGCATCTGGTCCCAACATTAGTTTATCTTCTAGCTGGCTCTAGCTCAAAGGAGTACGACACTTTATTCCATAGAGTGCCTCAAACGAACTCATTTTTATGGAGGATTGATAGCTGTTATTATAGGCAAATTCAGCTAGATGCAAATAATCTTCCCACTTTGATGGCCTATCCATCACATACATTATCAACATATCCTCCAAAATCTGATTAGTTGTCTCGGTCTGTCCATCAGTTTGAGGCTAATAGGCAGTACTAAAATTCAGCTTAGTGCCCATACCACCAAATAGACCTTTCCAAAAGGCTGCTGTGAACTTGGCATCTCTATCTGAAACAATCACCTTTGGGACCCCCTGCAATCTTACTATCTCTTTGAGGAACACATCTACTACTTGAGCTGTCCCATAAGTAGATTTTATAGGTATGAAGTGTGCAGTCTTTGTTAAAGTGTCTACTACTACCATTACTGAATCATGTTGGTATTTCGTTTTGGGTAGCCCTATTATAAAATCTATAGAAACTGTGTCACACTTCCATTCTGCAATTGCCAAGGGGTTTAGAAGACCAGCAGGATGCTGATGTTCAGCTTTAACTAGTTGACACTCCATGCATCTAGCTAAATATTTGTCTACATCTCTTTTCATTCCTGGCCAAAACAATTTCTTTTTCATAGTGGTTACCATTTTCTGATATCCAGGATGTCCTGCATATGGCTGTTTGTGATATTCATCTAAAATATGCCTTTTTAAAGTTTATACATTGGGGATATACAATCTATTTTTGTAACAGATCAACCTTTTTTTTTTTTAGTGAAATCAGTCTTTTCCTTCTTTAGTATTTTCACCAGTAGTGTTTCATAATTTGGATCTTGATTTGCTACCTTTGTCACCAAATCCTCTAAATCGATCTGGGCACTACTTCCAATGTTGTTTATATATTGACAAGAATTTTTGCTCAATGCATTAGCAATTTTATTTTCTTTCCCCTTGATATGTTTTATGTCCATGTCGAACTCACTTAGAAAAGACATCCATCTGGCTTGTCTTGCATTCAAATCAGTTTGAGAAAATAAATATTTGAGACTAATATGATCAATCATCAAAGTAAATTTTTTTCCAAGGAGATAGTGTCGCCACATCTTCAATGCATGAATGACAGCAGCCAACTCTAAATCATAGGCACTATAGTTCTGTTCATGTATTTTCAATTTCCTAGACTCATATGCAACAACTGAATTTTCCTGCAAGAGAACTCCTCTCGACCCCTCTCTACAGGCATCCGTACATACCATAAATTCTTTATCAGGATCTGCAATATTCAGTATAGGGGCTGTAGTAAGTTTTAGTTTTAATTGGTCAAAACTGTTCTGACATTTTTTAGTCCACTCAAACTTGACACCCTTCCTTTGTAATGAGGTTATGGGATGTGCTATTGCAGAAAATTTCTCCACAAATCTGCGATAATAACCTGCAATCCCCATGAATGATCTCACTGCTGAAACATCAGTTGGCACAAGCCATTCTTTAATAGCTTTAATCTTTTCAGGGTCAACAGCTAGCCCTTGTTCAGAAATAATATTACCCAAGTATTGGATCTTATCTTTGTAAAATTCACACTTGCTGAACTTGGCATATAACTGGTTTTCTTTAAGAGTTTGCAATACTATCCTCAAGTGTTCTTTATGTTCCTCCTCACTTTTTGAGTAGACTAGAATATCATCTATGAACACAAGTAAAAATTTATCCAAGTACTTATTTAACACACTGTTCATGAGGCACATAAAAGTGTCAGTGGAATTTGTCAAACCAAAAGGTAGGACTACAAATTCGTAATGACCATACCTGGTTTGAAAGGTTGTTTTACTAATGTCTTCTCCTTTAATTCTGAGCTGGTGATAACCAGTCCTTAAATCAATCTTTGAGAACACTGAAGCTCCTCTCACTTGATCAAAAAGATCATCAATTATAGGCAAGGGGTATCTATTTTTTATGGTCAACTTATTCAATTGACGATAATCAATACACATCCTAAAGGTCCCATCTTTTTTTTCAGAAACAACACAAGTGCTCCCCAAGGAGACACACTCGGTCTGATATAACCCTTGTCTAATAACTCCTACAATTGCATTTTCAGTTCCATAAGTTCAGGGGGACTCATTTGATAAGGGGCTCTGGAAACAGGTGCTTCCCCCAGTACTAGATCGATTGAAAAGTCAATCTCTCTTTTGGGGGGGAGATGACGAATCTCATCTAGAAAAACTTCTTTAAACTCTCTTACTACTGGAAAAACATCCAGCAAATTTTTTTCAGCCTTCTTTTCAATTTCTTCTACATGTACTCCATAAACTTGATATCCTTTTCTAGCTATTCATTTTAATTGCAGTGCTGATATTTGTCTTACAAAAATGGATTTTGGTTTTCCTTTGAGAGTAAAAGGTTTTCCTTCTTCATCTATACAATGTAGGGTCTTATCCCAGTAGTTCATCAAGGCTTTCTTCTTTTCCAGCCAGTCCATTCCTATCAGCAGGTCATATGAACATAAGGGCAGAATGTTCAAATTTACTTCTGTTTGAAAATCATTTAATTTGATTGTTGTTCGGGGCAATTTATGTGTTACCTTTATCTTAGTTCTAGTGGCCAGCTGTACCGGCCATGATTGCTGAAATTTTTTAGTTTTAAGATTACATTTTTCTACAGTTTTTGGACTAATGTAACTCAAAGAAGCACCCGGATCAATCAAAACTATAACAGCTTAGTGAAAAATCTTACCTTCGATTTCAACCATGGTAGCTTGGTGTTCTGCTTGTTGATTCTCCAAGGCGGCACTAATAGTGGGTATGTTTCTTGCTATGTCATTTACTATGGTTGCTTCTCGATCTCTCATAATCATCTGAATATTTCTGTGGGGACAATCCCTCAACAGATGGGGTTCTCCGCATCCCCAACATTTCAGAGGTTCCTTCATTTTGACAGTGCCCTCTTTCTTACTGTCTCTAGCCATTTGCTTTGAAGCCACCTGTGACTAAGCAGTTTGGCTTTCTCTGGGTTTATTAAACTTTTTCCGCTGATGATCCCTGCCAAAATTCTTCAAATAAGCTGGTTTTGGTTTCTTCCCTTTGAACTCACTCTTATTTACCCAACTTTTTCCATGCTTAGTTTTTCCTTTGAATTGTTCGTAGCACAATATAGCTTTTCTAATAGCCTCGTCCATTGTTTTTGGGTTATCAAACTCAATCTTCTCTTTGTATGCAGCAGGCAAACAGTTAAGAAATATTTGTACCTTTACCTTCTCTTCCCTACTATAAGGGACATATCTCAATAGATTCGTAAACTTAGCGACAAACTCATCGATAGTGAGTTGTCCCAGCCTAATTTCATGAAATTCCTTGGCTTTATCATCATAGTAGCGTTCATTTAGATAGCGGTTTTTGAACTTATCCTGGAACTCCTCCCAAGTAACTGTCCTTTCATCCATGGCATGGACCATTTTCGTCTCCTCCTGCCACAAGGTAGCTTTACCTTGTAGCTGGTAAACAGCTAATCTGGCCTTCAGATTGCTTTCATATTCATAGACTTGGAAATACTTAATCATATTCAGCAACCAGGCTTCAGCATTTTCCTCCTTCTTCCCATCATAGAAGGGAGGTTTGATCTTTCAGAATTCCCCCTGTAATTCCCTTTTCTGTTTATACTAATGCCTAGCAGCATCATCATCATCAGATTCATCAATATTCCTCTTTCAGGAACCTTCACCTTCTTGGCTGTTCCGTGAAGCTAGCTCTCTAATGAGCTTTTCCTGCTCCTTACTGGCTGATGACAGCCTGTCATTCTGGCTTCTCAGTTCAGCCAATTCTCGTTGCAACCTGTGCAACATAGCCATCACTGGAGCGTTGGGATCTGGTGTACCATACTCATCACGCAGATCAACATAAATTTCTTCACCTTCAGCCATTCTAGCACCACTGTACACTACAAAACACAGATCAATAAAAATTAATAAAAAATAAAAAATTTCCACAATACTTATTTATACCGGAAACACATAGCAACAGTGAGCACAATTTCAACAACCCAGTTTCATAACCTGGGCTCCGATACCATTTGTAACATCCCTCTTTTCTCTTTTACCCAAATTTTTTTTTTTTCCTTGTTCCATATCTCGTTTAATTGCTACCCTGAAATTTCCTAACCTTTCTGTCACCTGAGTGGTTTCCTACAATCCAGGGTATGTTTATTTTTCAAAACCTCCTGTTTACAATAATATGTATATGTCATTAATAATAGTGCTAATAATAACACTTACTATTTATTAATATAATAGAACATTGAAACATAAGTATTAATAATAAGTATTAATAATATATATATTAATACTATAATCTATATATATGTATTAATAATATGTAATATGTCTATATTTTTCGTAGAGGATTATTTCCTATGTCCTGTGTTTGTGCAATCTTCGGTTCGTTATCGCTATCTCATGCATGCTCGAATTTTAATCACTTATCTACTTTACATAGTCATGTGGGGTAACTTTTACCATATATATATATATATATATATATATATCGTTTGTGTTTCATATGATATGGCGGGGTTAAACAAAACAATCCGTAATTGCTGTGCTATTTGACCGCAATATTATAACCGACCATAGCTATGTTACTTGTGCCCATTATTATAGTTCTCCAATGAACCCTGCGTTTAGTTTGACGGCTTGCTCTCTATTCGTCGTGCCTTAGTAAGAGGTTTACGTTACTTTACCCTGTACCGGGCTTGGCAATATTCACACATTCTATTTTCTCTCACCGAAGATTTTTGTTCCATGATGGCGACTGGCCTACTCTAGCCTCAAGAGATTTCGGTTTTTGTTCAACCCTAGTACTACCACTTATGAATGGATTCCACGTAACGCCAATAGCTGGATGTAAACCCGGTAAGGGTCACTTCGGCCTAAAGAGAATCAGATCGTAGTCTAATTTTCGCCTATGTGGTACTGGACTCTGACTTATTTAAAATTAAGTAATACAATTTTGGTACGAATTTAACTCTTCGCATTGATTCCTATAATCGTCCTCGGGATTTCGTTGAGCCCTCTGTCATTATGGTCTAGGTTCCCGAGTTTCCATACTCCTGCGCTTGAACCTAGTCCTGAATTACGCTTGTATAATCCTCGGTTTCTAGACTTAGGGTTACGGTTCTTGTTTTAAGTCATATTCTCACACTTGTGTGCCAGTTTACCGGGTTATCACTCTTCATCTTGCTCTCTCATTTTTCCTCAGTGCACCAGATAGCTGCAACCCAAAGGAATGCATATCGGCGCGTGCATGTCACCACCAGCAAATGGGTACGCATTTTTCCCTCCCCATTTATTTTTTGTGTTCATTTCTTTAGGAGTTATTCCCGTAATAGGAAATTGGTCCTGTGTTTCATTATACTCTCAGAGGCTATGGTTGGTTTTTCATTCGTTCCATTATTGTCATTATTACTGCAACCTTGTTTTTTTTTTTCAATGACGTTTCCCGTTTCAGCGTATTCCCTAAGTAGTATGTTTTATGTCGTTCCTATCTACATTTCGGCATTCATAGAGTTAATAGATTTAGTCGGTTATCCTGATTTTTTTTGGTTCCTTTCCTATTGTGTGTAAAGGGATTTAACCTGTAAGCGAGCCAGCGTCTTTACCTCCATAGGAATGAGCAACAGTTTCCAGTGTCTTGGTCTCCCCTACAATGGTAATTACAGGTCTCATTTTCAGTTTATGTTAATACCCTCTTCCAGTTTACTATTGTTATGAACTTCTCATACTTCTTACAATTTGCGTTTTATCCTTTTTACAGGTGCAAAGGGTCTGCGTCCTAACGATAAATGATTCCAGTTAATTTCTTTCGCATCTGAAGAACTCCTCATTGCAGATAGTTTGATGTGGCTCGTCTAATGTCCAAGTTCTCTACCCTCCTTCCATGGTGCGTTCGGGACATAGCTGTGTTTACCAAGGGTTTTGGTCAATTTATTTCTATTAGTTGCATTAACTCGGTGTAAAATTTTTCTGTTGATGTGTCGATTAAAAATGTTTTGAGATACAGCTTGGCTCTCTTATCGTGCAAACTAAGCACAACATTTTCATTTATTTCTATCAATTTTTGCCATAATGATATTAACTAGACGGGAAAGGAAATTATACCTACTAACCCTGTAGAAGACAATGTGGTTCTGTAGAGTTTGATCTCTTGTAATTACTCTTTTTCGCCCTATGACCTGGGTTGTTGTAAACAGGTCTGCGCATAGCTACTCAAGGTGGCTCCTTTCATATCTAATGGTTTTTTTTTCAGTTTATGAAGTGATATCGATTCTTTTCATATACGCCAAATTTAGTAACTGATATATCACTATTAAGAGAAAAAGTAATTTATAATTCTGTTCTGCTTTTCAAAACTAATAATTACATAGCATGATGTATATCATAAAAGAACAAATATCCTGGTGAATCTGGTCATACTGCCACGTTTCAATGCTTGGAAGTTTATACAGACTCTAGTCTCCTATCATACATCAGAAATTGTAATCACTATTCATATCACCGTGAGCATACATGTCCTTCGTAAAGGCATCTAATATGTTTTTATTTATGCTAAGCTGTCTAACTTAACAAACCCACAAGAGCTATTTCATTTTGATAATGACCCTTTAGTAAATATGAGCATGCGGTGCCCTGACCGTAAGCTAATGACTTCTCTTATAACGGTGTTGTCATAACCATTCTAACACAATAAAATTTCAATGCCCATCACTTATATTACAACGATTTATTTCGATTGCATTTACAGAGAATTTAGACATAACATTCTAACCTGTAGGTTGCTTAGCTCAGTAAAACAAAGGATTAATTATTGACTGGATTGCAAAGTTTTCCCTTATTTTACAGCATTAATTTAGAAAGTGTTGTGTTGCCAGAATGAAATTTCTGGTGCAGAAAACAATTATAGTCTAATTTACTCTTCTATTATCTGCTGCTTTCCTTTAGAAACTGTTTTGTGTTTCAGAACTCTTATAGATTGAATTCTGGTTAACCCTAATTTTGCTTGAGACTTCTTCTAATTTAATATTCAGAAGCAGATTAAAGTTATTTTGACTGTACTAGGGAAATAGGTATACTTTCTCCCGACTTAGACCACCAATTGGTTTAGAGATGCTAGATGATAGTAGTTCCCTAAGGTCCTTTCCTACTACCATGCAGAGGTTAGGAGAACTGTTTGTCTTATTCATCTCTGTTAAAAGTAAGGAAATTCATTACACCTACTAATATTTAACATAAGTAACATAACATTTTTCACAAGTACACATTGCTGTCAAATGAAATTACTTAGAAAAAATAGTGTGCATACCACTTTTGCATTGTGACCAACCTCCCAACCTTAGCGTCCTTCTATCCTCAAGAACTCACCCCCGAGCTGAGATCATCCCCTAGAACAGACCAACCTCAATCTGTTTAGGAGCAGCTTATTTAAGCTATTGTTCCCCAAAGCCTATTTCTAATTCTCCGTCCAGAATATCAGGATGCTTTTCTTCTTGTTTTCCTAGGCTTCCCATTTTAGGTATTCTTTAAAGCTATTTTATTCTTTTCCCAGCTCTTCTAGCTTTTTACCTCTTCCCAACTATTTTCCTCATCATTGGCGAATTTAGATTTTTCCTCAAAATCTAAATTAGAATTTATTTCTTTCAAGGATTTTTGAAAGATTGTGGGGAAATTATTTGTTTTGTCCATCCTCATGGATTTATCAAGTGATTTCATAAATCTCATTTTGGTCAATTGGCATAAAATCATCTTATTCATTTCCTCAAATTAATTATTTAATTTCATTCATAAAATACTTGTTCTTTGGGTCCACTCCCCTTAGGATTAAAGTTCAAATGTCTAGCTTTGCAATTTACACACATAAACTGGGGGTGTTACAATAGCTCTCAGGTGAGTACTGCACCTAGAGACTACACTCAAACGGAGAGATGACTCTACATTCATGAATCAGAAATTACATCTTTAAGTACATCACAAGAAATTAGGAAGTTCCAAACAAACTCCTAAATTCTAGGAACAAATCCTAAACTAAGGAGATACGTTACAACTTATGTAACCTTTTCACCATTAATACACAAATAATATAATTATTTTCAATTAAAATTACTTTTCCTAAAAAAATATTAGTGTGCAATTATATAAAAAATGGTATGTCCCCCCTTCCTTAATGGTTAATCAAGAGACTTAAAAATTAAAGTGGAGGAATAATTAATCATGTTTTAGTGTAACATTTTGAAAATTTATATATTTTAATTTTTTAGGTTAGTATTAGTGAATGTGCAACACAAATAGTGTAAATATTGTAGTATTTTGTTAAAAAGCTTAAGGTTAGAATATATGGATATTAATACATACTCCATTTCCATCATATCAACTAGTTTCAACTTCCTTATGCAAATCATGTATCTAAAATTAGCTTTAACTAAACATCATTTAATGTAATAATTATTCCCAATTCTCATTAATATATAACATTTAAAAAAAAATTAGATATTTTTATCTTTCTAAACTTTGTTAAATTATATTAATTTATTATCTTAATTCTAATAAACGTTAACCAAGGTGAACTTAGAAAAGAATTCCAAAATATCAATGAGGAAAGAAAATAAGGGAAATGAGCAATCATTAGGAATATAAAAGCTATTATTAGAGTTAGAGTCCCAAACACAAGTGATAAATAAAGACTAGCATTATTTTTGTTTCTCTTCTAGAATTGTCGTGGTTTTCCATAGCATAAAGGTACTATGTTAAGTTGGACCCTGCATGATATTGATCTCATTCTTTTAGTTTAAAATTTGGAACATGAAAAATCTAGGATCACCTTGATCATTTCACTCTTTTGCCACCTTGGAATAAGAAATACCTGAGGAGCTGTTTTGGTGGTATAGTATGTTATATAAGGAACATTGTTTCCTCTCACAGCTGAATTCATAAAATTGATCCCTTGAATGAGTACATTTGGACGAAGATCTTTGATTCTACAACCAATAGGATATTTATTTAAATATTCTATTTCTCTAATATTAACTCTACATCATATAAGAAAAAAAAAACTTGGATAAGAACTATCCTTTCAATTTCTTAGAAAAATACATCTACAACCTAAGAAATGAAGGTAATATCCTTTTGCTTTGGTACTTTAATACTAGAACTGCTACTAGCCAAGATATTATGTTAAGTAACAACTCTAATCCCAACCCCTTATGGTTTAATGAAGATGCTAGGTTATCCAATAGATGTAGGAGAGACTATTAAGACATAATCGAGATCTTATTCGGTATAAAGCTCCTCAAGCTTTGTAGTTCATAGTACCTAATCATTTGTAATGGTTTTAACAAGTGTCCTCTCTCAGATAAGATGACATGTTTCCATGGGGTGGGTAGCAGTGTCGTGATTTATATGATTCTTCACATAAATTTCCTCAACCATATTACAAACTTTGGGCTACTTAAAAAATACGAGAATGAATCTAACCACAAACCTTTGTCTTTGTCTGTAAATATTCTTATGCATACCACCCACATGTAGGATACCAGTGAAAAAAAATACACATTCACTTTGATAGAACTAATGTAGACATTTTCTTAAGGGATTTAGCCTCCCTGACTTATAATAACAATATAATTCAAATTTATTACCATTTTAATACTATCATTTCCACTACCATTAGCAAGTACTCTAATGAGACTTTGTATAAGAAGAATAATAGAACTTCCAATCCTTGGTATGAAAAAGAGTGTAAAATTTCTAGGAAAGCAATCAGATATGCCTCTAATGAAATCATTAAGCTCCTTAATATAAGTATATAAAAATTTGTAATCAAGAGGAAGAAGAGTTCATATATTAATAAGATACAAGAGAATATTCTCCATGTTTCTAAAGTTGCACTCGTAACATTTTGTAAGAATGTGCTTGTTCATAAAACTAAAGATAATCATTCTATCCCCTTAGAAAATGGAAGAAACTATCTTAAGAAGTTGTATGACTGTCTAGACATCATGGGAACCATATTAAGCACTCCTATTAAGGAAGATATATTTTCTCTGTCGGTAATTAATAATATCGCTAATGGGAAAGCTAAATATATCTAAGGACCGTGGTATAAGGTATTTGAAATGGTAAGATCGATATTCCTTCATCATCTCCACAAGCTTCTAAATTCGGATGTAAAGCATGGTTTCTCTAATCTTTGGATGCAAAGCCTTATTACGCCTATATTCAAAATTGAGGATAAAATTGTTCCCTTTAACTACAAGGCCATTATGATTAACCACATCCTAGCCAAGCTATATGGGCTGATTTTCAAAAAGAAGCTTAGCCTTTTTCTTGCAAACCGTGGTAAAAGGTCTAAAGGATTTTAGAAGACATCACTCAACTATTGATCACCTTTTCACTCTCATGATCATTGCAGAGGAATGTCACAATAGTAAAGTTGATACTATAACCTCATAATAAACTAAAAAATTCTCTATCATATCCTCCTGATCAAAGCTAGGCTCCCCCCCATTGAAATTATGACTAAATTTATATATTTGATGTATAAAAATAATATTTACAGCCTGGTGATGGGCCTCTAAATTAGACATAAAATAAGGCCCATATAACCTTTCTTAAGCCCATCTACCTTCCTTATGCACATGAATATATATATATATATATATATATATATATTAAGTATCTCCTTCTGCACTTAATAATGTTTTCTTATGCTTCAATATTTTCTTAGGAAGATTTAAAGGTAATTCCATATTTGTGCCTAGTATTGGTTATTTTTATAGAATATTGTGAGAATATTTGGCAGATTATGCAGATTTGGAGAAGGAGATGATTTAGGGACTTTCTCCCTACCACTGAAAGATCAAGATTGGAGAATAAATGAACACAATATCAAGAAATTTGAGAGAAATATCGGAGAGATTCAAGGGGTTTTTCTACCCTCCTTAACTCTACAACGCAGCCAAAGGATCCTCATGAGATCCCCTCCAACAATTATATTTCCAGAGGTAGCCAAGCAACTCAAAGAGGAGTTCACTAAATCTCTATTTACTTGGAGTCAAGTGGAATCAATCACCCCAAAGATTCTCCCCAGTAGTTTGAGTTCCAGAGGCAGCCAAACAACTCAAATAGGAGAGAACTCAATATTTGTTTACTGGGATTCAAGTGGACTTAATCAGTAATTAAGAGAAGAGCTAGAGCTAGGAAGAGTTAGTCAATTCTAGTCGATTCTAGTTGGAACTTTGGTGCAAGCTATTAGGATTTTTCTGTTGAAGACCTTCGGTATGTAATAAGAGTGTATTTTTAATGCAATGAGTATTCATATGACTTTGTTTTGTTCTAGTTCCAGATAGAAAGGCTCATGGGTTAGGGCCCAACCCATGTGCCTCAACTTCTTTGTTGTTACCATTCTTTCATTTCAGCCATTAAGCTAGATTTTTTTATGTCATTTAGTTATTTCTACTTCTCATAGTTTAATTTATGTTTATTTTTTTCTTTTAGTTTTTTGCTATAGGTTTCATTTGCTTATGAGTATTATAATGGAGAAAAAATAAATAAAAAGGTTGTTGAACAAGATCCCCTTCTCATCTCTGTCAATAGAGCTCAAGGAGGGTAAACCTTCCCACAGCCCCAAAAACTGATTTTTGTTCACTGTTTTTGTCACGCATTTTTGTGTGTTTTCCATGCAGGAATCCACATGTTTATTTGCACAAATGAGAATCGAAAGTTCCAGATAATTTCATTACGCCATTCTGCTTCATCTTACAATTTCTTCCCATCTCTGTGTTACACTTATAAACCTTGTTTTTATGCTTTCATTTCTCTCATTTCTCTCTTCTTATCAGCTGTCGCACCTTTTTTTCATGAAAATACTTAAGGTTTGACCTCCGTTGTTCTCCTCTAAACTTCTGATAGTGCACTTCACATATCACTTCACCCTTTCCATTTATTTTTCCGTTCTTGAACATCTCAACGATTTTTCCATTTCACCTCACCTTTACCTTTTTAACACAAAAATTCTTGAAAATCATTAAAATTTCACTCCCTTATTTTCTCCTCAGTTCTCTTACTTTGGTACTTCATAAATCACAAATCACATTTCTTATTTCATTCTCATTAAAACTTACCACTCATTTTTTCCGATTTCGATAATCACTTCGTACCCTCCACATCGCAACCGTAAATCACAATGTTTCCCTTTTTCCTTTAACACTTACCATTTTCGCTGATTGCGACAATCGCTTCATACCATACCACATTGAAATTGCAAATCACAATGTTTCCCTCTTTCCTTTAACACTTACCGCTCTTGCTTGTCGATTACGATATTGCGATCTCAGTCCACCACTGGTCCCACTACCGCGTCATCCCTATTGCATTCGCATCTCGTAGATTTTATATTTTTGCAACTCTTTCCTATTCGCAATTTTCATTTCACTCGTCACAATCGTTAACCCATCACATTTCGCATTTCACGACCTTTCCCTCCATCGCAATTCCACAATCATACCTTCCAATCAATTCCTCTCCAAAGACCTTCTCTGTGCTATAATAAGGTTTTGTAACGTTTAAACCCATATTTTCACTTCTAAGCCCTGTTTCATGTGTGTAAGCCCTCCATTAGCCTCTTTAGCCCTTTTTCCTCCAAACTACATGCACGCTTCTTCAAATTAGAATTAGGTCATGTATAGTTGCATAGATAGCAGCATGATAGATAGAGTAGGCTGTGTTTAGCCGATTGGTGAAGTTAAGTGTTGTTTAAATTAGTTTCCTTTCTGTTATTTCTTTTTAGCAATTTAAATTAGTTTCCCTTGTGTCATTTCTTTTCCACAATTTACATTAGTTCCCTTTCTATCATTTCTTTTCAATGATTTAATTTATTTTCCTGCTCTCATTTCCTTTCTGCAATTTAGTTTACTTTCACTAAAGTGTGATAGGCTTCATTGAGAACCCTTAGAAATAGCACCCTTTCGTAAAGCAAAAGAGGATGACATCAACATAATGCATCTACTATGTATATAACATTGTCACCTCCAAGTTTGTACAAACCCTGGCTTGATAATGAAAAGTAGGACAACCCCTCGAGTTGTAGCACTCTTGGTGCAATATAAGGGCTCACCACTTTTTGGCGTCGTTGCAGGGGAGGTGTCTAGTAGATGATTTGATTTCATTTTTAGCATTCTTTTCTACTTTCCTTTATTTTCATGCCATTTCATAAATATTAAAAAAAATACAAAAATATCTTAATTTCATGCCTCATAAGAGTAGGGATACTCAATTTTTTTTTTTTTTAAATACTTCTCGAATACCAACCCCCCCACTTAATGATGTGGTGTAGTAAGAACCACATCACCATACTCTTTTGAAGGTAGAAGAGATGGATGGATATGATGACAATTAAGAAGATCTTATTGGGTTTCCCATTCAAGATATGAATAACAGTGTACGTATGAAGAACATCCCTCCATATTTCCTTCCCAACTTCCATGGTATGAGGGCAGAGGATCTAGAAACATTTCTCTTTGAATTTGAGATAATTTGCAGGTCTTATAGCTACTTATCACACACTCAAAAACTAAGATTGTTTCCTACAACATTGAAGGGTAGAGCTCTTAAATGGTTCATGAGTCTAGGTACTAATTCAATAAAATCATGGAGTGATATGCCAAAAATAATTCTAGAAAAATACAAAGATCGCGATCTTAGAGACGAAATTTTTATAATGAACCAAGAAGAAGATGAGAGCCTCAAGGATCTAATAGAGAGGTTTATGTATAACATTAAGAGGGAAAAATTGCATCATTTAGGGTTTTACACACTAAAAACCCTCTTACTTCAAACAATTAGGGAAGAGTGGATTGTTGTCCTTAATCTCATGAGTAAAGGAGATGTATATCAATTGTCATTTCAAGAAATTTTTGAAAACACATATCAAGAGGAAGGGAAAGAGTAAGTAAGTTAGCATCAACATTTGTAAGGCAAGATGAACTTGGAAATTTCCTTGATAGCTTTAAAACAAAAATTCCTAGCAATCTAAGTGAATAATTAGAAATGTTAAGAATGAAAAATGAGAAAAAAGAAGATGTTGATATTTTTGTTGTCCATGTAGAATCATATGCTACTAAATGTTGTTCATTACTCCCTAGGTTTAAAGAAGTTTACCAGGAAGACAATGGAGCAAGGAAATCACCAAAGAAGTTATAATATGTAGCTCCAAGGAGACCCTGACAGCCTAGTCAACTTGATATGATGCAAGGACTCACTTCACAATTTCAAGCTTATTCACATCCATCTCAAACTAATTGGGACAGACTCCGTCCTTGGAAACCTTGGTCATTTCAACCCCAAAACCAATGTTGGAAACATGGTTCGAAAGGTCCTTATTGGGAAAGTCCTCAACATCCTTAGTATTTCCCTCAATATCCTCCATACCTAACTCCATGCTATCCCTACCATCCATATCCACCACAACCACAACCTTATCATATATCCACCACCACTGTACCACCATTTTGAAACCCACACCATGAAGTATCTCAGCCCACTTACAATGCTAAGGTATAACACTACCAAACATATCCTCTTGATCTAAATGGTCTTCTTCTTAGTTCAACATAGGTATTGCAAAGAAGAGATTTTATTAATGTCACTAAAGGACAACATCAAGATGAACAAGATCCAAATGAAGAGATAAAAATATCAAGGGCTACACTCGATGAAGAACATAAATCATAATCAAATGTTGAGAAAGTTCCCTTATGTTTACCATAATTTCCTTTATGTGTTCATGTGAACAATCAACAAAAAGAGGAAGACTTGACTGCCATAATATAATAGGACATCCAAGGTGATCCAAATCAGCAAGTTAATGAGGGGCATCACAACTATATTGACATATGGTTCCAAAAAGTCATTAATTTGCACCAACACACTCTTCTCCAATATTACTTGATATAATCCCATTCAAAGAAATTCATCTCTTATATTCAGGTACATGTTAGAGCATGTATTCAAAGTGTGCACCTAATTTTATTTGTCATCTTGATGTGTACATAGCTACATTGGAATTAGTCCTATACTTGAAAAAGGTTTTTTTCTTCAAGTAGAGTAGGAAAGTGAAAAAGAAAAAAAAAGAAGGAAAGAATAATAGCTCAGGTGAAAACCTATTTTGAGGCATTTGAGATTGGCTCATTGATTGAAAACCTCCATGAGGCAGTCATTGGGTTATAAAAAAGAGAAAAGAAAAGATCCTAGGTGAAAACCTCCTTTGAGGTGCCTAGGCATACCTACTAGTGGAAAACCTCATTAAGGTAGCTAGGAGGCCTTAAAAAAAAAAAAAAATCATTTCTCCATGTATCTCTTTCTAATGAATGTGGGTGCTCTCCAGCCTTTGCAAGTAGAAAAACAATAAGTTGGCACAAAAAGAAAATTTTCTCAGCACCATGGTCAAAGGCAGTCAAACTTGGACTTCCACCTCCTATGCTCAGAAGCTCCAAAAGGACCTGAAGCAAATTATCAGATGTGGCTTTGCAGAAGCTTCACAACCATCGAAGACAGCTTCAACAACCATATCAACAACTTCAATATCACCTGCAGGAAAAAATAACAAATCAATAGAAAAAATTATCTATGCAATCATCTAACCCTTTCTTCAAATATATTTTAGCTTAAGAAAACATTAAAAAAATTTAGAAGGAAAGTTTCTTATATAGCTGAAATCAGTAGCAGAGAAACCTCAATCTTATCTAGAAACTAGCCTCACTTTTTCCACTAAGAAGAGGAACAAGATAAAAGTACAAAGGAATTGAGAAAGCATGTAGTAAGAAGTTCATTGTAATGGAAGACAAAAAGTGCCAAGGGATAAGCAAGCGTGAACTTAGTTCATAGAAAAATGAACCGTCAGTTTCATGCAATAAAAAATAAAAGAAGACAACAATAAAAAAAAAAAAATCAATTAAAACGTGGATCCACCACCTCTTAGCATGCAAAACATATTTGCTTAAGGTATATGAGGGCCTCCATGAAACACATACAATAAGAAATGCAAGATGAATAGCAATAATATTAGCAGGAGGAGCATCTCATGGCCCAATAAATATAAACCATAGCAAGTCCACAGACAATCATAAAAAAGCAATGCTGAAGCCAACCGTCATTTGCGACAAGATAAATGCACAAGAATAAATATTATCGAATATTGGACATTAGGAACAGAACAATTCAGCTAATTTAGAGTATGGAATGCCTTACACTCATCTAAAAGCTTCTTAGCTAGTATATGTGCAAAGACACCCAACAACAAGCAACCATGGTTGATAGTCTGCTATTCAAGTGCATAATTACCTTGTTTGGATTTCGAGCTATACAAAATGACATGGAAGATCACGGGACATCCTTTGCCTGACTTAAGTCTCTTCGGGATACATAATTTTAGATTCAAACACTAGATGGTATATTGCGATTGTGCATTCTACGTTTTAGGGCACTTTCCTGAAGAATCAATACGTATTGTGGGTTTAAGCATGCCATCAAGATGGTACCGATCGAAAGAATGGTCAATGGGTATTGCTCAAATCATAAGCGGCTCAATTCATATCAATTCGTTGTGCTTCTCTCTCAAATCTAGCCTAATGAAAAATGTGGAAATTGATGGGAATACAATAAAAATATCACCCTCATGCTCGGTTTTGGTGCAAACAACTCTGGTGCAACCAACCCTCTGTCGTTGATTCAGTGGCACAGACACGTCTAGCCTAACTATGGCAGAAAACCATGATAATGTGCCCTTGGCATCAATAAATCGACTGCTGTTGTTCAAAACACCGTTAAAATACTGCCATCTCCCCACTGTCAAGCAATGTGCCTAGTTGAGGGTCAAATGGTGTGTTTTTGTGTCTTTTCATACTTGGATAAGTGCGTATAATTGTGGTTCGACACACTGTTTACAAGCATTAAATTGACACCATTGCTGGCATGGTATACACACTTCCAGTTCAATATATATATACAGTTTGGAGCAGATACATAAGTTATAATCCCAACTAATTAATTTATATAATTATAATTAATTAATTTTATTAATTTATTATATAATCTAAACAAATATTATTAAAAAAAAAATTAATTAAACCCTATTTCCAAGGTAGTATTAGGAACGAATTATACATGTAGAGCAAAAATGATGTGAGCTAAGTTGAGGAAATGATTAGCGATTAAAGGCGAAGAAAAAAATTTCAGCGATAAAGCTTTGAGGACAAAGCTTTTGATGAACGGGGCAATGTTATGAATATAATTCATAAAAAATATAATAAATAATAAATGATCAGTATAACGGTTATTTAAATAGTCATTAGTTAATTGAAAAGGCATTTCTAAAAGACATGCCTAGTCATGAAAGGCCACCTGCCTAGGTATATAAGGAGGGCCTCATTGTAACATTTATTCATCACGTATACATTTTTATATTAATAAATTATTATTAAAAATACCTCTTGCATATTTCACAATTAAGTCAACAATCCTACAATTTTGTTGCTCCAATGAAATAAGTCAGCATGCAGGAAAAACCATAAGGTATGGAGGATCAATAATTTTCTCAGAGGATGAACAACAATTTCAGTATGGGGTGATGATGGGCCTCTAAATTAGACATAAAATAAGGTCCATCTAACCTTTCTTAAACCCATCTACCTTCCTTATGCACATGAATATATATATTAAATCTCTCCTTCTGCACTTAATAATGTTTTCGTATGTTTCAATATTTTCTTAGGAAGGTTTAAAGGTAATTGAATATTGATGCCTAATATTGGTTTATTTTGTAGAATATTGTGAGAATTTTTGGCAGATCATGTAGATTTAGAGTAGGATATGATTTAGGGACTTTCTCCCTGCCACTGAAAGATCAAGATTGGAGAATAAATGAGCACAATATCAGGAAATTAAGGAGAAATCTTGGAGAGAATCAAGGGGGTTGTCCACCCTCCTTAAATCTCAAAGGCAGCCAAAGGATCCTCATGAGATCCCCTCTAGCAATTTGAGTTCTAGCGACTGTTATAGCATCATTTATCACCTTGACATGATTCATGATTTCTTTATGGCTTTATGGGCACCCATTCCTACAGACTTGGACAAATTCACTTAAAAACAGTGTAAAATCCCGCATACGCGACTATGCCCGTCTTTTTCCGTGTGTATACGCGAGTACATCTAGAATTTTCCGCGTATGCCATTAAAATGATTAAAAAAATATATAAAAAATCCCTAATTTCGCGCTGGGTTGATGGTTACTCAGGTAGTTCAACCACCCCAGCCCGTGGCCAACTGTTTCCAACTGCTGAAACTACTTGGAGGGACTATAAAAAGCCCTCATGTGTATGGCCTAAGGGGGAGAGAGAATTATTGATATTATACTCTGTTGGTATTCCCTATCCAAGTCTGATTCCCCGTGCCTCTTGCACTTTCCCAGTTCATTATAGGAAACCCTTGTTTCCTTGAGATATACATCCCTTTATATGTTATCTCGTATGCACCAGTTTGGAAGGAGTCTTAGCGAGGCAAGGGTTGGACGGATCCGGACGACGGTCTGCGAAGGCCTTGGAAGGATCAGGTGATATCTCCACGTGTTACTTTTGTACATGCTATTTATAATACAGAAGTACCATGTTGTTCCCGAAATAAACGTGTTAGTGTATGCTTATATGTATGAGAATATTTGTTATACAAGCATTCATTATGATTTATTTAATGTTTTATATGAATCTCACTAACATTTAGAGTAGACATATGCTGTACAACTTGTCCTTTGTGTTGGTTTCTTCTTGTATTTCAGGTTAAGAAGGAAGGACGGTTGCAGGGGGTTTGGACCCCACGTGGATCTACTTCAAACGTAGGACCTACGGGTAAATCTCTCATTCTGCTCTATTTATTTTTTCTGAACGTGCATGGTTGTGTGAGTCTCTGTTAAGTAGTACGCCCCTGCTCTGTGGAGGTTGTATCCCAACCAACCTCTAGGGTGTTAATTCCCCGAAACAGAACTGGCGACTCCGTTGGGGATCACATTCTTGTGATTCTCCTGTTGGGTTGTTTCAGTTGTTTGGTAGGTTGCCAACAGTTTTTTCTGTCTTTTGCAGTCCAGTTTGTTTTCTTGCAATCAGTCTGAAGTCTTGGTGTCTTTCCCAGGCTTGTCTTTTTTGTTTTTCATTATCTTTCTTTGTATACGCTCTTTTTTCTGCACACAGTCGCGTATACACGCGAGTTTGTCTAAAGGGACCCACGTATACGCGAGTTTCCCTTAACACAGACGCGTATACACGCTGGTTGCATAACTGCAAGGTCGCGTATACCTAGGCAGATTTTGAATTTTTAGGATTCTGGTGTTTTTGGTCCTTTCTGGCTATGGAGGCCTGTGTCTGCAGAGTCTCTGTACTTACTGGAGTGTGAAGGAAGTGGTTTCATGTCTTTTCTCTCTTTCGTTTGAGTGGAAACTAGTCTTTTGGAAAAAGTTTTGTTTTGGTGCTGGCACTTCTGGATTGAGTTCCAAGATCGCTTTCTGAGCATTCTTGGTTGTTCTGCTTTATCAGAACAGAGAGCTTCTGCTCACTGACTCGCTCCTATCTTTTTGTTGTGCTTCGCATTGCAATTTTTTCTTTGTTTTCGATTGGTTTTCGTGAGTTCCATAGGCTAGGGTTTTGTTGCAATTTTCGAAGAACTTTTCTTGCTTCTTTCGAGTCTTTGTTTGCAACAAGTTTGCACTATTTGTCTAGGCTGAGTGGCTGAGTTTTTGGTCTTCCGTTGCTCTTATTGATCTTGCTACTGTTGGCTTTATAAGGTTTGGGAGCATTGTTGAAGTTTGTGCTTGAAATTCGGTCTCGTTTTGGTTTGGATTTTGATAGTTGTGCTTGGTCTTTTCGAGCTCTTGCTTTATAAAACTAAAAAGCCCAAAAAACATTTGTTTTGATTTTTGTTTTTTGCATTTCAAAAACTCAAAAAACATTGTCTCTTGTTTTCTTTTTGTTGTTGCATTTTCGTTTTCGTTTGGCCATATCTTTTGGAACTTTTGTGAAGTTTCTTGCTTTAGTTTTAGGCTTGATTTTTGAGGAAGAGTTGTCATCTGATTTCTTCTTCTTATTGTTAAGTGTTTTGGTGTCCTTATTTTAAGAATTCTTGATTTCAAGAATTGTCTTTCTGGACAACAAAAGATGAGTTAAAACTGAAGGAGCTTTTTGGGAAATCTGATTCTGTTTTAAGAGAAATTTGCATCTTAGGATTTACATGCTTGTAGTGATTTGCATTAGGTGCATTGAATCATTTAGTTAACTTCTTAGTTTTTGCGAGTGTGGGTTTGATTTTTGAAAAGAAAAAATACAAATTTTTAGTCTCGTAGAACCTATATAGAGATTTCTCTTCATCGAAAGACAAAGAACTGCATGTGCATGTAGTTAAGTTTTTATTAATTTCTTTTGCGTCAAAACACCATTGGTTTCATCTCCATGTCCTTGTGACTTAATATAACAGCCCTTAAAATAAGCGATTTAATCTAAAATCAACTAGAAATTTTTTCTAAGTGTCAATCACCAACTAGCTAGGTTGTAGGGCCTTGGAATAGGTGAGTGGAGAGTTAACTCTCCAAGGCCGCTCAAACAAACATAGAAGTTGATTAATTGAGCGAAATCCAACTCCGTGAGGTGGACTGGGAAAGCTCTCATCCGAGAGTCAAGCACGAGGGGAAGTGAAGGTTGAGAAGAGGGATACCCCCCTCCGATTAACTGAATCTGACTTCAAGACCGTTCCGCCCAGCTTCTGATACGGATTGGTGTCCATAGTTGCCTCTCCTAGGTTCCACACAGGTGACTGCGGGGGGGAATACCCGTGGTACCTGAGGCAGACGTCGCATCACTTTCAGCAGTACTTCTGGGGGGTACCCTTGCGAAGCTTGGGTGCTTGAGCCGGCAAAGGCTGTCGTTAGGAGGTCGGCGTAACTGTTTCTGATACCTTCGCTAGTTGTTCTGGGCCCTAATCATCCCAGACTGCTTTCGGAAGGCCCTATACTTCGCTTTCCTATATTTTGGTGTCCGGTCCTCATCACCCGGAGCGGAAATACTTGGAGGCTGTTTGCTTGCTGTTTCTCAGGGATTTTTATTTTAGTGAGTGCTCTTTGCTCCTAGCTTGCCTAGCTTTTCAATTTTTTGAGTCTAATTTAATAAATCTATAAAAGTGGCTGATCAAGCGCCTCGACGTTCGAGGAGAATCCGGGGGTTATCTCCCGAGAGTCCAGAGCCTTCTTCGAGAAGGCGTAGGAGCGATTTAGCAGGTGGTTACCACCCTGTGGAGTCTGACGCTGTTGAGAGAGATCCTCCACCAAGGTCTGAAGGTTTCGTAGCTGATTCTGGTGTCGGTCCCGAGAGGAGCGTTCCGCTCACCTCGCGAGTTTTGTTTCCTCAGGAAGGAGATTTTCAAATTGAAGACGTACCTGAGCCTCCTGCTACAGGTCCATCTCCTCTTCCTCCTGATCATCCGTTTGTTCTTCAGTACATCGGACCGGAGTCTGAGAGACCGCCGGATCTTCCATATCATTCTTATCTTTCGATGGCCACGACTGGGAACGCGGCTTCTACCGTGAGTGCTGCAGGCATTCAGAATCCTGCTTCTGTTGAAGCAGGGGGCACTATTGCTTCGTCTTCGATTGCTTCTAGTGCTGCTGTGTTTGGCTCTGGGTTCACCCAAGCACATGCTTCCCATTCTGGTCCCTTTTGTTCAGGGATGTCCATTAGTGGAAGTCCCTCTTTTACCTTTTCTGCTGCTTCAACTGGATCTACGCCCATGTCTAACATGGCTAGTGGATCAGCTTCGTTTCAGGGTTTTCCCTTTGGGACTAGGCACATTCCCAGTTCCAATCCTTCTTTAGGGTCATTTCCGTTTACGTCTCAGACCCAGAGTTTCAACCCTTGGTCTGGGGGGAAAAGTTTGACTACTTTTACAGGGTGGAATCCTGTGTTTACTACGGCTGGGGCAGGGAACCAGTTCTTCGCAGGTCATCAAGGGAATGCTTCTTTCCCTTCGTTGAGTGCGTATCAGTCCTTTTCTCCTCTATCTAATGCATGGAACCCCTAGCAGGGGCTCTCCTCTTCATTTAACACTTCAGCGGGGGGAACTGGTCTGGGTTTTGGTAAATCGGCGTGGGGAGGAGGTTCTTCTCCATTTTCTATGAGTCCTTTCTGGCAGCCTGGTGCCTTATCAAATCCAGGCTATTCTTTTCAGAATGTTGGGAATCCATCCCCGCAAGGATGGAATTCTCAGGCTTCGCCTCGCTTACCGTTTCCGGCAACGTTAAACTTGCCAGATTTGTCGAAGTTGACTAATGACCCGATTCGTTATAGTCCGGGGTGGCCTCCGGTCCCAACCAAACTTCCTTTAGACATTCCAAAGTTTGAAGGTAAGAATGGAGAGGATCCGGCGGACCACATCACCACTTTCCACTTATGGTGCTCTTCGAACTCCCTGATCGATGACTCGATTAGGTTGAGATTATTTCAACGCACCCTAACTGGAAATGCTGCCAAATGGTATATAGAGCTCACTGGGGGTAGTTTCGCCACATTTGGAGAACTGGCTGTCACATTTCTTAACCATTTTAAAATTTACTTTATGCAATCGGATATGAAATTTGGGGCCAAGACTCTGGCTAATTATAAACAGGATGATTAAGGAGCCTACCTGAAGTTTCGCTGAATTCCGACGGTCGGTTGTTCCTGATTTGACGAAACAAGTTTTTAGCTCCAGAGCACTTTTTCCAAATCAGCTATGCAATAATGAACCAAATGAGAGATAATTTGTGTATTTATGGCTAAAAAATTGAAAATTTTCGCAAAATTTCCTTATGCCTATTTTTTCGATCTATCTTATGTTGTATAACTCGATTGCTTGGAAGTGCCCAGTTTGGTATGTTTCAGGTACATTTTGACGATTTTTGAGATTTTTCCCGGTTTTTGATCCATGATTTCCGACTCTTCACGGCAGGTATATGATCTTCACTGGCATATAGGTTAGGGAATCACTTTCCGTTGCATCTTGCATTCTAGCCTCCATACTGATCACTTGCCTTAGGGTCGATCCCATCAAGTCATGAGTATTACACCCATTTCACTCACCGATTATTTAATCATGACTTGATGGTAGAGCCTTCCTTTACATGGGCTTCCTAGTTAGTTCCTCGCTATCACTTGTTGCCCATGCTGCGTTTTATGTAGGCTCGGGAGTCCTCTTTAGTCCTACCATGACTTATGTGTTGAAGCTTCATTCTTCTTCTTCTTCACTATCATTTTTCTGGCTATTACCCTAGAGGCTCCCTGGTGTTGTTGAGTTGTATTACTGCATTGCATATTGGCTACTTGTTTATCCTGGCCTTTAGTCGGCTTCATTTGGACTCAATGTTTAAGCCAACTTTTGACCTTGTCTATCTGTACAAGTTAACCATTGCATGCATTTGGCTATCGCGACTTGACACCCTTTTACCCATGGATGGAACATTCCTCTGAGTATCGCTTACCAGTTTTTGCCACCTTGCATTGAGCATAGGATCGTTCCAATCCCAGGAACTAGTGCATCTGTTTCTTGATACTCGTTCTATCCATTGTACCATAGCATTCTTTTATTCCTTTTCAGGCTTATTATATGAAAAAGACAAAAAAATAAAATATAACAAAAAGAGCGGGAACGGGATGTATCTTCGTTATTTTGATGGCAGTACAGAGTCAGTTTGTCGCCCTTGAACAAAGCACATATACTTATATATATTTCCTTCATTGGGATGGTTCTAGTTTTGACCTAGGTTCAGCCTTTACCATGTTTCACTTGTCATTTCTCCCCCGGTTGGTTATCTCTTCCAATCATATGGAGAGTTTGTTGTGCCTCCTGCATAACAGACTTATACAGTGTCACTTTTTACTGCCATGGTCATCACAGAGTCGTGCTTTTGTTCAAGGGAAGTTTAGCCTGAGTCGGCCATTCTGCGGTGTCTCTTGACTTATTATTCAGTCGGCCTTCCCGGTCTTGTCAGTATCATGTTCTATCACATCAGATGTTTTGATCTTCTGCTCGTGCTGGTTTGAGAAGGTCCCCATTGACTTCTTTCCGGCGGGTTTGTCTCTTATCGACTACGACACATTGCTCTGAGAGCAAGCCTAGAGCCGCACCTTGGGCCTATTTCCATCATTGATAGGTGACCTCGTGCTCGGCATTTGATCATCATCATGGGTCTTTGACTGAGTGGTTTCCCCTGTGTTCGACGTCAGCACACATTATCACACTTGGGATTCGTGCAGTACCTTGATTTCCATTTGACCCTATCGGTGGATTTCTCGCCTCTGTGTCAGCTTTCATTATTGGTTGGTTCAAAGGGTTTCTTCCGTGCGCTAGCTTCATCTTGTGCACGTCGGAAACGTACTTCGGTTTTGGTTCCATCACTCTCCTTCGTCCGATTCCTTCCAAATCTTGGCTTGCGGGTTACACTCGCGCTGGACTGATGTGGGATGCCTTAATGCCTTCCTTCCAGTAGATCTTTTCCCATCGACTCCGACTCATTGCTCTGGGAACAAGATCTAGAGTCTTTTTGTCAGTACCTTAGGGTTTGCAGTCATCAGTGGCAGACTCTTCGCTATCGACGGTGGGGATTCATTATTGCCTCCTGATTGGTAGATTCTTTCAAGTGTTCGACTTCAACTCATTCATTCACACTTGTCAGATTGTACTGGGGCACCTTGACACTCATTATCATTATCGGTGGGTTGTCTCGCGTTGGTTAACGGGATACATCATTGCCCGGTAATCCAACGATTTCTCACATGGTCGACTTCAGCTCATTTATTCCCAGTGTGTAGAATTGTGCCGTTGTGATCGGTGAAGACCTCGGGTTGCATCAGCATTTCTCGGTTCACTGTTGACAGTCCTTTCAGTTTCTGCCAGTGTTGCCGTCCACCCTTATATGTTGCGGTTCAGCACAGCAGCATCTTATATGTTGATCCCCGAGTTGCGTGATTGTACCGTTTGATCCGCCTCTTATGATCCGGTACTTGGAGATTCAGTTACTTGATCAGACATCCAGTTGCACTATCTTTGATCGGCTTTCTATATGTGATACTTGGACATTGATACAGACTTGTCTTTCCGGGCCCTGCTCAGATGATTCACTATGTATTTTCAGTTCAGTTATACTTGTATACATGTTGGATCTATTCAGTACTTTCTATATATATGATGTATTTTTGACTGAGCATGGGTATGCTCGCCTCAGCATGGGTTGACTCTCTGGTTTCTTTCATTGGTTTTTGGCAGGCTGAAATCTGGTGAAGTCCTCTCTTGTCCTTGCGAAGTTCTTTCTATGTGCATAATACATTTCGGCCATCATGTACCCCTTCTAACCTCATATATTAGGGGGCATCTGTTATAGCATCATTTCTCACCTTGACATGATTCATGATTGCTTTATGGCTTTATGGGCACCCATTCCTACAGACTTGGACAAATTCACTTAAAAATAGTGTAAAATCCTCCATACACGACTATGCCCGTGTTTTTCCGCGTGTATACGCGAGTACAGCTAGAATTTTCCGCGTATGCCATTAAAATGATTAAAAAATATATAAAAAATCCCTAATTTCGCGCTGGGTTGATGGTTACTCGGGTAGTTCAACCACCCCAGCCCGTGGCCAACTGTTTCCAACTGCTGAAACTACTTGGAGGGACTATAAAAAGCCCTCATGTGTATGGCCTAAGGGGGAGAGAGAATTTATTGATATTATACTCTGTTGGTATTCCCTATCCAAGTCTGATTCCCCGTGCCTCCTGCACTTTCCCAGTTCATTGTAGGAAACCCTTGTTTCCTTGATATACACATCCCTTTATATGTTATCTCGTATGCACCATTTTGGAAGGAGTCTTAGCGAGGCAAGGGCTGGACGGATCCGGACGACGGTCTGCGAAGGCCTTTGGAAGGATCAGGTGATCTCTCCACGTGTTACTTTTGTACATGCTATTTATAATACAGAAGTACCATGCTGTTCCTGAAATAAACATGTTAGTGTATGCTTATATGTATGAGAATATTTTTTATACAAGCATTCATTATGATTTATTTAATGTTTTATATGAACCTCACTAACATTTAGAGTAGATATATGCTGTACAACTTGTCCTTTGTGCTGGTTTCTTCTTGTATTTCAGGTTAAGAAGGAAGGACGGTTGCAGGGGGTTTGGACCCCACGTGGATCTACTTCAAACGTAGGACCTACGGGTAACTCTCTCATTCTGCTCTATTTAGTTTTTCTGAACGTGCATGGTTGTGCGAGTCTCTGTTAAATAGTATGCCCCTGCTCTGTGGAGGTTGTATCCCAACCAACCTCTAGGGTGATATTTCCCCGCAACAGCGACAACTAAGAAACTCAAAGAGGAGTTCACTCAATCTCTGTTTACTTGGATTCAAGTGGAATTAATCACCCCAAAGCTTCTCTTCAGCAGTTTGAGTTCGAGAGGCAGCCAAGAAACTCAAAGAGGAGAGAAATCAATCATTTTTTACTCTGATTCAAGTGGACTCAATCAATATTTTCTAGGGATTTTTTGGTAGCTACCCTGTAGTCTAAATAGATGAGATCTAGAGCTAGGAAGAGTTAGTCAGTTCCAGTTGATTCTAGTTGGAACTTTACTGCAAGCTATTAGGATTTTGTTATTTAAGACCTTTAGGATGTAATAAGATTGCCTTTTTAATGAAATGCATATTCATATTACTTTCTATTGATCTAGTTATAGAGAGCGAGGCTCATGGGTTAGGGCCCAACCTAGGTGCCTCAGCTTTTCTATTGTTACCATTCTTTCCTTTCTGCCATTAGGCTAGTTTTGTTTTTTTCATTTAGTTAGTTCTGATTCTCATAGCTTCATTGTTGCTTGGTTTTTGCTTCTAGTTTGCTGTTGTAGGTTTCATTTTATTGTGAATAATAGATTAGAGGAAAAAAAGACCGAAAATGTTTGTGGATCAAGATCCCCTTCTCATCTCTATCAATAGAGCTCGAGGAGAGTAAACTTTCCCACAGACCAAAAAAATGTTTTCTGTTGACTATTTTTTTTGCGCATTTTTGTTTATTTTCCATGCACGAATCCATATGTTTGTTTGCAAGAATGAGCATCGAAATTTCCAGAGAATTTCATTACATCGTTCCGCTTCATCTTCCAATTTCTCCCCATCTATGTGTTATGCTTCTGAACCTTGTTTTTATGCCTTCATTTCCCTCCTTTCTCTCTTCTTATCAGTGGCCACACCTTTTTTTTTCACGAAAATATTTAAATTTTGACCTCCACCTTTTCTCCTCGAAACTCCTGATACTGCACTTCGCATCTCACATGACCCCTTGCTTTTCCTTTTTTGTTTTTAACATCTCAATGAGTTTTCCCTTTCACCTCACCTTTACCCTTTTAAAGAAAAAACACTTGAAAATAATTAAAATTCAACCCCCGCCTTTGCTCCTCGGTTCTCCCGCTACTGTACTTTTTAAATCACAAATCACATTTATTATGTCATTCCCTCTAACACTTACTGTTTGCTTTCACCGAATGTGATAATCGCTTCATACCCCACCACATCACTATCGCAAATATCAATGCTTCCCTTTTTCTGTTAACACTTACCACTCGTTTTCGCCGATTGTGATAATTGCTTCATACCCTGCCAAATCAAAATCGTAAATCACAATGTTTCCCTCTTTCTTTAGCACTTATAGCTCCCACCTGCCGATTTCGATATTGTGATTGTGCTCTGCTGCCAGTCCCACTGCCACGTCATCCCTATCACAATCACATCTCATTGATTTTATGTTTTCACAACTCTTTCCTTTTCACATTTCCCATTTCTCTCGTCACAGCCGTTAACCCATCGCACTTCGCACTTGAAGACCTTTCGCTCCATCGGAATTCTATCGTCGCACCTTTCAATTCATTCCACTCCAAAGACCTTCTCTAATATATAATAAGTTTTTGTAAAGTTTAAACCCACCTTTTCACTTCTAAGCCTTGTTTCATCTGTGTAAGCCCTCCATTGGCCTCTTTAGCCCTTTTTCCTCCAAACTGCAAGAACACTTCTTCAAATTAGAATTAGGTCATGTGAAGTTGCATATATAAGAGCATGATAGATAGAGTAGGGTGTGTTTAAACGATTGATGAAGTTAACTGTGGTTTAAATTAGTTTCCTTTCTGAAACGTAAATTAATTTCCTTTCTATCATTTCTTTTCAACAATTTAAATTAGTTTCTCTTATGTCATTCCTTTTCAGCAATTTAGATCAGTTTCCCTTCTGTCATTTCTTTTAAATGATTTAATTTAGTTTCCTTTTTTCATTTCCTTTCTGAAATTTAGTTTAGTTTCATTGAAGTGTGACGAACTTCACTGAGAACCCTTAAAAATAGCACCCTACTGTGTATGTAGCACTTTCACCTCCAAGTTTGTACGAACCTTGAGTTGATAAATTAAAGTAGGGCAACCCCTGCAGTTGCAACACTCTTGGTGCAATACCAGGGCTCACCACGTGGAATGCAAGATGCTCCCAAAAATTGCTTCTAAATTTATTCAAAACCCCCACCTGCGCTTTAGAGGTGGGTGACATAAAGTTGTCGAGTATTGGCTCAACCATTGGGGGGTTAAGAAGGAGATCATCATGGGAAGAAAATATAGTATCAAACATACTACTACCTCCAATTGTAAGGAAAAGATGTGGGATGATAAGAATTTGGAGGGAAAAAGGGAGCTAAGATATTATAAAGAGGTGATCAACCCCACTCTTGATAACCAAAATTATCTCTCTATGTTCACCATCACCAAGAAGAAAATGAACATCGTTAGGATAAGAAGTAGTTCTCATGAGATTAAAAATGAAACCAAGCTGTGCTCTACTTACAATAATCTGTGGAATGATAGAATCTCTCGGGTTTGTGATATTAATATAGTGGAAGATGAAAAACTCTTCATTTTTTATTGCCCGACTCTCACTCATATCCACTCTCAATTCCCTATCATGAGCCACACATCCAATATTTCTGAATTATTAATCCAACCCAACTATAGCAATCTTCAAGGGCTTATTTCCCTTATCCTTGATCACAGAAACAATATTTTGAAGTATCAAGCTTAGAATCTTTTTCTTTTCTTGAGGTAATGATAGACCACATTGGTATTAGTGCACATTTGTTTCTCCGTAAATTAGGCTAATATATATTAATTTGAAAATATAAATAGTACATATGCTATAGGTTTCATTGGTAAGCTATGTTTAACCAATCCCAACCTTTTTTGCGTGGTTTTGGGGTTGCCTCCATGGAGTAAACCAACTCGGAAAATACTTGAAACAAGAAATTACAAAATGCGTAGAAGTGCTAATGTAGCCAGAAATTAAAAAAATATGAAGAAGCATAAGTATAACTTGAGATTCTGTAGTGATAGTAGGCATGACAAAAAACAAGGAAGAACAAAGCATCTTTGGAGTCCTTAGTCTTTGGTTTCATCATCATTTTTTGGTTGTTCTTCCACTATGGGGCAGACATACACCTGCGCAGCTACTTGCTCTGTATCATTGGGTCGTGTAGGCTTAGGGATCGATGCGCAAAGCGTAGGGGCCACCGGGTATTCTGCGTCAGGAATGCGCATCCAAGTACCTTCAAAATTCATATTCCAAACATCTGTATCCTCCCCCTAATCCTCCTGAGATGGAAGAGCCTCAATCTTGCGAGGCGATAGGTGTGCCTAATGCGCGATGTTGGACTTCTACGACCCACATCTTCCTCTCTTTGAAGCCTGCACAAGGACCTTCTCCTCCTAATCTGGTTTGGAGCTCTATCTAGCGTAATTGCCTGAGGATGAGCATTCAACAGGCTGCAAGCAATTATCCTTCTCGTGGTGGTAACGACGAGGGAGCACCCCTCTCTAGCCACCACAGATGTTTCTTTGACGCAGCCTAGGTGCCATGGTCAGCTGAAGCAGAGGTGTGGCGAAGTTGGGAGAATGCTCGACAGGTGGGGAGGATCGAAGTAGGGGAGGATCTTTTAGTTTTATAATTAATATAGTTGAAAAATTGTTATAAAGTAACTTTATATACACACAAATATATATATATACATATATATATATATATATATATACATATATATATATGTATATATATGTATATATATATATATACCTATATATATACATATACATATATATATACATATATATATATATATATATATATATATATACATATATATATATACATATATATCTATATATATATATATATATATACACACACACACACATATATATATACATATATATATACATATAATTGTTGTTTTTGTTGTTGTGGTGTTATAATTTTATTAAGTTGGTATGTTTATAAGTTTTTAAAACATTGGAAATTTCATTTAAATATTATTAAAAAAATCATTTTAACGTTTTCAAGTTAATGTTATGTTTTAAATAAATTAAAAATCATTGTATAGAAAGCTCTTCTTGGTTTGGAGATGTAAAATCTATACTAACAGGGTCAACCACGTGAAGGTGAGAGCTTAAATGACCCCAAAAAAATTCCATGATTGGCATGGAACTAACCACTGACGAGAACCATCACAATCCATTTCCAATGAGGCACAATCACTCACATGCATACATGGACACAACAGACAAAGGGTGCACACAAACATTACAAACATTGACTCACAAAGTGACATGTTCACACACATCACACTTATTATAAATTTTAGAATTAACATTATTCTATGCATTTTAGAATTTACATTATTTTATGCATGTGATGAAGATTGAGTATAGAAATTATGATGTTAACAATTAAATTTATTTCATAGGTTAATTAGTATGTTATGGTAATTGAGAAGTACTTATTTTCTTTTTTATTTTTAAAACAATGATTAACATTTAAAAAAAAATAGAAATAATATTTTTTCCACATATTATTAAATATAGTGTTATGAAAAAGAAAATTATTAATTATTAAAATTAATGATAATTTTAAATAAATAAATTAAATTTATTGTATTGAATTGATTTTAATATTAAATAATTAAGTTATATGTGTTATTACAAATTGATGCTATTATAAATATTATGTTATTGTGTTTTCCTTTTTAAGGGTTTTGAACCTTGAGTCTTATGGTTTGCATTATACTTTATAAACTCACAAACATTAAATGAGTGGTACAATGAGGGATAATATTAAGTATTTTTTAATGTCAGTGTAATATCTATACTATTTTTCATTCTAAAGTGATAAATTAATATTATTAATATTTTAAATTTTGATTAAAAACAAAAATAAAATTAAATAAAAATAAAAAAAATTGATTAAAATAAAAATAAAAATTTTAAAATTAAAAAACTAAAATAATTTATAAATAATAATAATAATAATAATAATAATAAAGATAATAGAATTTTTAAAAATATTTAAACTAATTTATTTATGAGTTAATATTTGAAATAATATATTTATATATAGAGATAATGATACTATATTTATATTCATATAGATAGATAGTTGAAAAAAAAATGTTCATACATATCACACTTATGTATATACAACTAAATAATACAAAGAGAAATATCGTGAATAATAGATTCATACACACATGAAGAATGCATTCGTACACATACAAAGAATATATGTAGACAAGGCACATACAAATTTAGCAAAGAATTTCATATACAAACGAAGAATACATTCATACACATACAAAGAATACATGTAAGCAAGACACATACAAATGTAGGAAAAAACATATTCATACACACATAAATAATACAATTATACACATAAAGATTACATTTATACACATACAAAGAATAAAAGTAAACAAGACACATAAAAATGTAAACAAGAATTTCCTAGACATGAAGAATACATTCATACACATACAAAGAATACAAGTAAACAAAACACATACAAATGTAGCAAAGAACACATTCATACACACATGAAGGATACACTCATACACATACAAAGAATATGTAAACAAGACACATACTAATGTAGCAAAGAATAAATTCATACACACATGAATAATACATTGATACACATACAAAGATAACAAATAAACAAGACATAAAAATGTAGAAAAGAATAGATTCATACACACATGAAGAACGCATTCATACAGATACAAAGAATACAAGTAAACAAGACACATACAAATGTAGCAAAGAATATATTCATACACATAGAAAGAATACAAGTAAATAATATACACACAAGTAAAGCAAAGAATACATTCACACACATATCAAGAATACAAGTAAATAATACACACAAATAAAACAAATAATACATTCATACACATACACAAGAATTTTCAAAAATACACACACAAAGCTAATAGTGAAGGAATACTGAAAAACATTGAATATAATACAAAAAATTCCTCAAAATAAATAAATTTATATACATACAAACAATGGAAGCACCACTCTAACACTCAAGGAACACTAAAAAAAAATACACTTGTATACATAGAAATAAAGAATGACGGAATAATGAAAAGCATACTAAATAAGACATTGACAAACATAGAAGAATAAACATTCTAGAAAAGTACATACAAGAAATGCAATCACTATCAATAATACATTCACACACATCATATGAAAGTAGATATTCTATTTATTAATCCATACCAAAATAAAATGCTCTACAAAGAAATTTTAACTATAAAAATGCATATATATATATATATATATATATATATATATATAAACAATACACAAGAATTTAAACATAACAAATTTATACAAATAAATAATAAAAACATTTAAATATTTACAAATTCTCTAAATAATATATTCACATTTAATTTAAATATCAATGTAAATATAAAATAATATTTATTTAATATAAGAAAAAAATAAAAATAAAAAATAAATATCCCAATAACATATTTATAATAAAAATATATAATTAAATAAAAAATCAAAATCAAAATAAAAAATCAAAAAATAAAAATTAAAAGGAAACCAAAAAAAATTAGGTTATAATTGTTATATAACATATGTGAATAAGAGTCATTTTCACATTTATTCATATCGGGAAGATGCTTAAAACATTGTAAAAATGTTAAGTGAATTATGTGAATAAGAGTGATTTTACAATTTGTGTGTATGTGAGTAAGAGGTTTAAAACATTGTAAAAATGTTAAGTGATTTATGTGAATAAAAGTTATTTTTCCATTTATGCGTATATTGGCAGGATGTTTAAAACATGTTTCTAAATTATTATTATAATAAAATGAGATATTTTAGTTTTTGCATATTGGAGTTACTATAAACTAAAGATGGTGAAACCCATGAACACAAGGAACACAACTCAAAGGAGGGTTACAATTTAACCTTCCTAAAAGCCTTTTGGAGAGGTGGAATTCCCCTCCAAGAAGAAAGAAAGAGCCTATTCATTTTATTAATGATAGTTTGTGTTCATGTACATTTTTTGATAGGCCCATCTAAACAAAAAATATAGATAACTTTTTGTAATTACAAAATTACAAAAAAATAAAAGTAGATAATGTCTTTGGCCACAAGTAACTTCAGTATTGATAAATTTTCTGCAACATACAACATTGAAATGATATTGCTAATATATAATATGATATACAAATGCTTCCTAACAACTTATAACATAATTACATACAAAATTCATAAAGAATATTATATAAACCCATAATGCACGAGAAATAATAAGAAAAAAATATTAATATAAAATTAATATCATATAATTTGCAAATTTTATATAAATTTGACCGAGAAATAATAAGAAAAAAATATTACTATAATATTAATATCATATAATTTACCAATTTTATATAAATTAGACCATTACATATTGAAAATAGATAAAAAACATGCATATTGATAAATCTTTAATTTCAATACAACACTTACATGCTTTTATTAATAAAATTGGTTTGAGTAAATACAATTGACAACTCTTAAAAGTTATATATATATTTTTAAATTAAAATATAAAAAATAATAATGAATAACTAGTCATAATAAAATATAAAGTAACAAAATGCATGTATATTTTAGAAATTCTAAATAGATATCTGGAAAATATATTTCTCTCACTAAAATTAAATGTCACATTGGACTCCGGATGCGGATGCTTAGAAGCGAGAAGGGGCCAACAGGCCAGGTTATAATCCCAACGCAACCCACTTGGGGTGGCCACATGGCCCCCCATGGCAACTTAAATGCAACGTTTATTGCCCATCTGCGCTGTGCATTCACTCCTGTTCGCCGCCATTACCTGTGCATTGGTCAGTGCACTCATCTTCAAATGGCGCAGAAACGTTCAACTTCTCCCGATTACTCCATTGATGGCCACCGCCCTCTGTTGCCTCTGAACTCGCTCTGCCCAGGAGGTGCTGCTACAGGCGGAGAGAGAACAAATACAGGGCGAAGGTGTGCGCTGCATAGCTGTTTGGAAATCGCTCCAGGCCTCCATCACTCCCACAGTAACTTCTGCCCGATTCATTTTAATTCACATGGTTTTCCGGTTTCGTTTGATAATTCTTCTGTTATAACTGCTGCTCCCTCCAGAGGCTGGGCGAACTCATCCGAGGTTTTCACCATGCCCAGATTGAGGCGGCGAATGGCTTGTAGAAAAGGGGCTTCTCGGGGGAGATCCCTGGGCGAGCGCCCTCCCCTCAGCCACCATGTCGACCGACCTCTGGAGCCTACTGCTAGGCGTCCTGCTCTTTCATCATCGGACCCTCCTGGTCCTCGCCCTGATTTCCTTGACATGGCGCCTCCTCGTTCTGATCCCCCGCCCCTTGCTCCTCCTTTGTTCCCTCCCCAGCCCTTCGTCGCCGCCTCCTCCCCTTCTCCGGGCGGTAGGTTCCTCAGACAGTCCACGTAACACACTGAGTTGCGCTTCGACCGTGCTTTTGACCACCCTTTCTCTGTATTCCTTACTGTTACGTTGAGCGAGGAGTTCCCCTTCCCTCCTGCCTCTCTCCCCAGTCTCTTGCAGCCTCCCTCAGCTCCTGCTTTTTCTCCCCCTTCTGTCCCCAACCCGGCTCCTTTCATCCCTTCCTCCTGCGCGCCTTCTGTCCCCATCCCTTCCTCCTCGGGACATCTCAATTTGCAGGTGGACGCAGGACTGACAGCAGACGAAGAGAACAAGGCTGATGACGGGAACCAGGACGACCAGTATGGCTGCAGAATTATGGAGGAGCACTCTGCTTCAGATTAAATGCTCTCTCACCTCCTTGACAAATTTCCAGTATGAACTCTGCTTTAAAAGTTTTGTTAGTTTCAGGTGTTTCAATGAATGCTCATAGCAGATATAGCTGCATGTATTTTTGTATCTTTACAGCTTTCATATGCACAGAATAGTTAACTCTTCGCCGGTTTCCCAATTATTGGGCGGTGTATCTACTTACAAAAGAACTGGTTTCCCGTTAATGGGCAGTTCAATATCTAGTCTGACAGTAGCACTCAAGCCCGGCCTCAGGCTTACTCAGCTGAGCCGTGGCAGTTTTGTAATTTTATGTTCATAATAGAAATAGCGTAATTTAGCAAAAAAAAAAAATGTCACATTGGAAACTTTAAAAAAGCGGTAAAAGCGAAAACACCTTGTGATATAATTAATAAAACTAAACACGTTGTGATATAATTAATAAAACTACGTGATTAATAATAGAGAGCAAAAAGAACCTTTGTGTTACATTGGAAACTTCAACAAAATAAATAAACGTTGAAATCTAAAACACCTTGTGATATAATTAAAAAAAAACTACGTAGTTAATAATAGATAGGAAAAATAATCTTTGATTATCTACGAGTTTCCAGGTGAAACTGGTTGTAGGACATGGCGTATGATTGTTTTATCTCATCATCATAACATTCTGATTCCCCACTATTACATATCTACTGTGTTGTGTATTGAAACTGCACAATAGTGAAGGGTTCATCTCATAACTTGTTATGACTTCCTCTTGACAACTAACCAATGTCCCCTTCCTCTTGACTTTGAAACATATCAATGAACATGGGATTTTTTTCATGGATGAATAGGGGAAGAGTATTGATAAACAGTTTAAACTAAAAGAATGAGATCAGTATCACTCCGGGTTGAGCTTTATATAGTATTTTTACACCATGGAAAACCACGATAATTCCAGAAGAAGAACAAGATTGATGCTAGTATTTATTTATTATTTGTGTTTGGGACACTAACTCTAATAATAGCTTTTATATTCCTAATGATTGCTCATTTCCCTTCTTTTCTTGCCTCATTGACATTTTGGACTTCTTTCCCAAATTCACCTTGGTTAACGTTGATTAGAATTAAGATAACAAATTAAGACAATTTGACAAAGTTTAGAAAGATAAAAATATCTAAAATATTTTTTTTAAATGTTATATATTAATGAGATTTGAGAATAATTATTGCATTAAATGAACTTAAGTTAAAGCTAAGTTTAAATACATGACTTGCATAAGGAACTTGAAACTAGTTGATATGGTGGAAATAGAGTATGTATTAATAACCATATATTCTAACCTTAAGCTTTTGAACAAAATACTACGATATCTACACTATTTGTGTTGTACATTCACTAATACTAACCTAAAAAAATAAAATCTACAAAGCTTCAAAATTTTACACTAAACCATGATGAATTATTCCTCCACTTTAATTTCTAAGTCTTCTGATTAACCATTAAGAAATAGAGAACATGTCATTTTTTATATACTTGCACACTGATAGTATTTTAAGAAAAGTAATTTTTTTTTAGAATTTTTAGATTACTCATAAGTATAATTTTTGGTTTACATTTGAAGAGATAAATGAAAATGAGATACACTTACTTACGCACCCACTTGACTGTGTAAAAAACCCTTTTGCTCGTCTCGGGTGCTAGGGTTCGAATGCTTCTATAAACGATTGGTTTCTCTTCAAAAATCTGGAGGAGGGGAGGGCCCTGATTGCAGGTTTTCGTCGGCGAGGGTTGGCCTTGGCCCAGCAGATGCACCGAGTAGGGGTCCAGGGGGCCCCATATTTTAAACAGGTAATGATGGAAAAAGGAAAAGGTCCTCTAGAAGCGGTGTAGATCTCTAGTTCTTCCAGTTTGGAGAAAGAGGAGTTAAAAGGAAAAAAAAGGCAGGAGGGTATACAAAGGAAACCCAACAACAGAAACAGACAAATGGCATCAAGATTCTGGAAGGAAAAGACAAAAGGGACTCCATTCTCAATAGAAAAACTCTAGAAACAGAGAGAAATGACAAAGGTTATGAGGGAACCAAGGCACAGGCCCACCATGAGGCGACGTTGGGTGGTTCAAACACTAATGACCAGAAGCTGGAGGATGTGGGGCACTGCAAGCCCAAAGCCAAAGAAAGTATAAAGGTTATCATCTCTAACCTGAAGCTACAATATTACCATGACCACATGTCTATCCACGTTGTCATTTGTAAATTTACAGGGTTCTGGCCCACAGAGAAAGCATTATGCCTTTGGATCCGTCAAGAATGAAAGCCAAAGGGAGATGTAAAGCTACACCTATGAGCAAAGGGTTTTTTCACGGTCGTCTTTGCAAACCTGGAGGACAGAGACCACATCTTTGATGGCAGCCCTTACTTTTATGCTTTGGTTGGCCTCTATATGAGACCATGGAAGCTGAACTTTGCTCCGGAACAGGAAAATTTCACGCATGTTCCAGTTTGGATTCATTTTTCCTCTCTTCCTATTGACTATTGATGACCTGCAGCCTTGGAATAGATTGGCAACACATTAGGGACCTTCATCCAAGCCTCTAAGGCCACTCTGTAAAAAAGGTATACTTCTTGTGCTCGTATTTGTGTTGAAATGGATGTCTCTAGTGCTTTACATAATGGGTTATGGTTAGAATTGTCACGTCTCCCAAACCCGTTTTTTTTGTTTTTTTTTTTTTTTTTTTTCATTTTCATAACAGGTCTATATACACCCCGATTGGGGAAAGACAATTGAACCTGTGATGAGTGCTACCCATATAACATAACTCACATATTCTCTGCTTTATGCGTCGATAACAGTTATAGTTTTTTTATACTGAATCACTTACAAGTGCAGACTGTTATCCGGGGTTTAGATTCTTTTCAGTACTTATAACCAGCCATGGAATACAAGAATTTCCATGAGAATTTTTGGGCATGACCTCCCCTTATAGACTTGTATACTTATATATCTATATATATTACTTTGTATTTCTCAGGTTTTCGGTTCAGAGTTGTGTCCAACTCTAGATGATCACTAGGCCCTTACTCAAACTTCCTAGTTTGCAGGCCTGATAACATTTTCAATATTTTAAAGTTTCAGCATCGAGGTATAAATGTATGCCTCCTCGCATACATCTATCTTTACGCAGTTAACCACCATTGCTCCAACTACTTTCACAGTAGTTTCTATGGATGGTAAGCAGATGCTCTGTTCATGGTATTTTTACACATGCTTACAATCTTCCCTGACACAAACTTTTATCACACAATAGATTTTGAAATATGCTTTTCCCCCCTTATTTTTCTGTTATAATCATTCAACATGTGTGCCACTATGGTACAGATTCAACTAGTTCCATGGAAAAACTAGGAAACAGATCCTCTTGAATCACTCAAATGGAGGTAGAGAATACTGAACTGGATAGTTTAGAATCCCTAGTGTTAGATTCTCGTACTTAGTTAGGATTCAACTTCTACTTCCATATGTGTACAATTACAGTTAACAGAATATTGTAAATTCTAAATTTTAGAATTCTTTCCATTGTAACACAGCTGAGGGTTGTTGTTCCCTACTTCCTGTTATTGATTACAATGCATTCTGGGCCATCAGTATTGTTATGATAGATTTAGTTATTTGGCACTTGTTGTTCATGGGTATTTTTTGGTTAACATTTTCTGGTTATACACACAAAAATTAAATATTTCCTTAAGAGATAGCAAGCTATACCTATACATGGTTATCAGATTTGTTGTTCAATTGATCTGTCATCTCTAACCTCATTACTACCAGAGACTCATCCATACAACCCAACCATTTGTCTATGATATCACTAGCTTTGGTTTCTCATTACATGAACTACTTAACAATTAATCAATCTAACATTTGCATAATGCATCATAGCATGAAAATTCATAAAAAGCATAATGAACCATAACATCACAATTCATAAACTGCATAATGAACCATAACAGCAAAATTTCATAAACCATGGACATGTTTAATTCAACTTACAGAAATCTCCCAATTTATGCATGCACACCACTACTATGACCAGTCCACCCAACCTTGGAGTTCGTTTATCTCCAGAACTCACCCCCGAGCTGAGATCCTCCCAGAACAGACTAACCTCAATCTGTTCTGGAGCAGCTTATTTAAGCTGTGCTTTCCCCAAGCCTGTTTCCAATTCTGCGTCCAGAATTTCAGGATGCTTTATTCCTGTTTAGCCTAGGATTCCCATTTTGGGACTCTTTAAAGCTGTTTTAAGCTTTTCCTCAGCTTTTCCAGCTTTTTCTCACCTCTTCCCAACTACTCCTCTTCATTGGGGGAAATTTAGATTTTTCCTCAAAAATCTAAATTAGAAATAATTTCTTTCAAGGATTTTTTGAAAGATTTGGGGAAAGTCTTTTTTCCTTTTCCATCACCTCATGGATTAGGCATATGATCTCATTTTCTCATCTGGTCATAGTGCATACATAATATTTTATTTATTTTTCATAATTAAATAATTAACCACATCCACACAATAATCATCCACTGGGGTCCACTCCCCTTTGGATTTATGTTCAAATGTCTCATTTGAAAAGCATAGAACTTGGGGGTGTTACATATTCCCCCTCTAAAAATAAACACCGTCCTCGGTGTTGACAACTATCTACTAGTTGATTTTGAACATAATTATGAATGCTTTTCTATCATCTGAGCTTCTCTGTGCCATGTAGCTTTTTAGCAGTAAAGTGCTCCACTGCACCTTTACTCGAGCTACTGTTCACTTTCGCAATTCCATTTCTTCTCGCTTTCATCTTTGAAGTGACTCTGGAAGGAAATTCCTCTTCTGGTTCCACCTGGACCACATTCCAATCAATCATGTGAGAAGCATCATGTACAAAAATTATAACTTTTCTTTTCCAACAAGGAGACATGAAATATATCAAGAAATTTAATAAGTAATGGTAGGGCTAATTTATAAGCCATTAGTTTCCAGCAGAGTACTCTCCTGCCTCCACTTTATTTACTGATGCCTTATGCAGTTGGTCTTCTTCCTACTTCTTTGCAAGAAGTCTGTCTGGAAGATCTTTATTCTGTTTTCTCTATCCACAATTCATACCAATGTAAGTAATATCAGGTACATATAATTGATAATTCACAACAGCATTCTGCATTTCAATAACTTAAGAAATTCAGTTATTAATCAAACCGTTCAGGTTCATAATAGTTTAGTGCACTTTTAGTACACTACTTATCCTTTCTTGTTTTTCAGTGAGATTCTTTCTTCACGCAACTTGGTCCAGTTCAGCTTTTCTGGAGTTTCTAGGTGATTTATCTTCACCCTTTTTCTCCTTGGTTCCAGAGTGTACCCTTTCCTGTTACACACTTGGCTAAACCATTTTACACTTTTCATTAGTACTCATAAATGAAAGAAAACAATTGTATCATATGCATGTTTATGCTTACCCTTTCTCAGTTCATAGCCATACTTCCAGTATCTTATCATTGTCTTCTTTTGTTAGTTAATCAATTTAATTAGTAACAAATAGACTAATTAATAATCTCTACAATTCCATGCTTACCTCTCACATGAATTTTTTTTTTTTTTCCTCTAACCTCTTTTATGAATTGTATCCACTAGTTCAAAACTTAAGTGAACAAATTTGGAGCTGATGGGTTTCCCCCACACCCAAGTCCAAATACAGCTCATCCTCTTTTCTCTCGGTTTGTAGCTGTATGATTTCACATCATTTCTCTGTCTTTGAATTTAAGACTCAAGAAAATTAACTTTAATAAAATTTACACCAACAAAATTTTATAGTGTGAATACATGTTTTCTTTTATAGTGATAAATGTGATTTCTATAATTCATCACCTTCACAAGTATTAATACTTGATACTATCAAAAATAAATTTGACACAGTTTCCCCTTTTTCAAAGAATCACCAGAATTTATGCATTCACTTTTACTTATATGTTCATGCTCTACTAATTCCAATGATGATTCATCATTTATCCCTATATGTAAATTTCATTAATCATTAGCAATCAACCCATGGTTTACATAAACAACACATTCTAACAAGGACTACTTACAACCATGGTTCACTTGATAGATGGAGTATAGGGAAATAATTGTGTTCCATTGGATGCTTATCCATGCATGATAATTATTTTCCTATGGATAAAAATAACAATTGATAGGTTTTCCATTCTACTTTAGTTTTCTCCCTGAAACAAAAATAGATTCATCCCTTCATTCCTTCAAACTCAAGGTAATGGGCCCACCTTACACTCTGAAATATGCAATAATCCATCATTACTAACCACACCACTTATTTAACCACTATTTATACCTCATTTCGTATTCAAGCTTACCACTTCGTTATTTTCCATGCACATGAACTGGTTTACAAAATACTTTAGTCATGACCTAGATATCCATGACTTCAAAAATCCTCCTGGTAACTTTACCAATTACCAGCATCCAATATTCCTACTTCAGTAGGGTTGATTATTTCTTTCACCCTAATTAGAGAAATAATATTCCAGTCATATGGTAAAATATGTCATACCACTTTTCTAGTAAACTTTTTTTTTTTCTTCTCCACTAGTAAATTATCATGAAGGAAGATATGATATTCATACAACTCAAAGAAGTTAACATTTATAGTAAGATCACCTATATTTTTAATGTTAATTGTAGATTGAAATTATGCCTCACGTGCAATCTCTTTCATTTTAATCTATCATTTCTTATGATAATAATTATTTGTCACTTTTCTATTATCCACCTTTTCTCTATATATTCCAATGTAAACTTTCTGTCTTTTGGAACATATATCACCCCACACTTATTCATTTATAGCTTTTCCACCACATTATTATATATACCCAATTCCACCACATTGTATATATATTCCAATAGAGGGACACATATAAAATTTTCTTTATAAAGCTCTTCGTTATATGTATATGGATTTCATTATGCTTCCTAAGTTTGGGAATTTGATTTCATATCTGATTATATTTCCCTTCATTCCTTTGTTATCTCTTTTAATTAAAACAAGGAAATCTCTTTTCCATTACCATGCTTCTAATACTATCCCATATACCTTATGTTTACATTACATCTCGGTACATAAGATTTTTTTTTTTTTTTTTTGCTTCTTTTTGTAGTCCTATACACACTCATCCATATATAGTTATAACATATATTAAAACACGACCCCCATATATAGTTATAACATACTCATGTATATTAATATAAAATCCACATATGTACATCATGAGATAGAATAGTTAAAGTTTTGCATCCACTTTTCATAACACATATATGTATATAATTACCTTTCACCCACGTGCGGCCTATGTATTGATATGCACCACCCATATATATAATTATAGCCTATGCACGCATGTGAATATATACTCCACATATATATATCATGAGCTCGAATAAATTATGGTTCGCATATCTCTTTGGCCTAATATATATAATTATATTTTATATCTACCGTGGTCAAACTATTGGAAGGCATACGTTAATATATATAAAACTCCTTCCGTTGACTTTTGCAATTAGAGACCGGTATTATATCGGTATATAACGTTGATGAGTATATTTCTTGGGCCATTATGGTGTATTTTCTCCGCCGAACATCGTGACAATGCATTGTTTCTGGATCTATGTAAATAATACACAATAACCATTCCAATTAACCCTGTTGACGATTACATACCCTCCACGTAAGTTTGTCGCGGTGGCGATGTAGGGTATTCGAGCTGGTGGTGTAATGCCAGATCAGCTCGTCGTTCAATATTTGTTTTGTTTACTGGTCTAACCCTAATTGTGAACTGTATTGGCGTTATTTACTTACAGATCGTCGACAGATCCGTCACTGCAAGGGTCATCTGTATAGTCTGTAAATACCAAGGTTGCGTATTCCGCCCTAACGCTCAGAACTGAGGTTCGACGTGACGGAAATAATATAAAAAAAATCGGATTTATTCATCTTACGGCTGTGTATCATTATGGGGTTTCTGAACCAGAGTATGGTTGATGTGATTTCAAACGCTGAAAGCGCAACACGCGTACTAGTGATGGGTTGAAAGGTCCGCATCGCACTGTATTAGATTAGATCGGAACTATCGTGCGAGTTGGGTTTTCCTGGTTCAATGTTATAGCAGGCAAGGACTACGTATCGCCCTGAGCGAGTAGTACCAATGCCGGCGTATATCGTCCTCCACTGCACATAGTAATACAGCCCGGTACCCTCATAGCGATGTGGCGGGTTTACTGAATCAATTTCGGGATTCTCTGCAGCTCTGAGCAGGAGAGTTTAGGGTTTTGAGGTTTCCTTTTTATTTGAGGCTCTTACGCCGATTCATTTGTCCGATTCTTCCTCTATTATTCAGACCCCCAATGACCCGGTTACGTCTGGTGTTCGAACCCTGTGATTCCCAGGTTGTGCAGAGTTGCTGTGCGACCTCGTAGCAGATTTCAGGTTCAGGTCGCTGGCTCCCCATTTTATTTGTCCTTCTCTTGTTGGTTTTTATAACACAGTTGGATTATTTTTTTTTCTCAGGATTTGTTTGAATATTTTTGGCTTTTTTCTATTTCTGTGGTTCTCCTATTGTACAGGTTACTCAAGCACCGATTCTTTCGAAGAACGATTTGGGCACAGTTCCTGTGCGTTGAGGGTTCGGCCTCCGTAAGGTCAAGGGAGTTAATCTCTCTGCTTTATTTCTGCGATTTATGTTGGTAAACCGAAATAGTTGTTTATTTTTTTCACGCCTGGAACGCTAAACGCCCAGTCTTAATAGTGATGGTGATCGCTCAGGATTTAAATTTTCAGAGCGTTAACATAGCCCTTTTCAGTTACCGGTGATAGTTAAGTTTATGCCTCTGTGAAACTATTGTTTCTTCTAATTTCTAACCCTAACTGATACGGCTATCCCTATCAGTCTAGGGTTCTTACAGCCTTTAAATATTATCGTTGATAGCTATGTGTATACAGGTACCCGGTCTGCGTTTTCTTGGAAGAGTTTATTTATCTGTTTCGCTAGCTATCCATTGGATCATTACCGAAGTGAAATCTAACCTCTGTTACATGTATAATTTCCGAATGGTTGACTCGGCGCTACCAATCTTTTTCCTGCTTTTATATATCAGGCGGGGAAAGTCGTAGCAACATAATCGTAGCGCATAGTTAATTGCAGGGTTAATACCACAGGGGCATATATATATTCGGCCTTGTTTTATTAAGTTTCTATGTATTGTATAAAAGGAGCTGAATGTAGTGAATAGCCCTTGTTTTTTTTTTCGTTTGGTCAAGTGATTTTTTTTTTTTTTTGACCTACATGTTCATATATCAGATTTGCATTTATATCGCCGCGTGAAATATATCAGATCTGCATTTATCAGATTTGCATTTATCTGATTTACATTTATCTGATTTATATCGCCGCGTGAAATGGTATAATAGTGTGAACCTAGATTTTTAATAATGTGATATGTTGTATACTTGTGATTTCTTTATGGCCGAGACTAACAATAGTCTACTTGGTATAACGCTCGAGGCTTATTAATATATATACGCTTTTGGGTTTTTTTTTTTATGCATATTGTATAGGTGTTCGATAGGTTAATGAAGAGTATACTTCGAACATAGCTTAACTCTTTTACCCTAATGCTTGTTTCAAGGGTAAAATGAATTTAAAATACAATTTACTCTATAATAACCATGCATGATATACCTCTTCTATAATGAAAATTTATTTTGGGGTTTAACAAGATTTCAAACTATATATTCCAGATTCCTTGCTCATAGTTCCTCTTCTCATTTTGAGGTATACCTATATGTATTTAGAGTATCATGTTCTAATGTCTTTCTTTTCCTTACCACAATTCGGTTATCATATTCAACCTACCCACATGTGTTAATTCAGACTTGAGTAGAGAACAGATATATATATATTTTTGTTAAGTGCTTATGCAAGTATTCAGGAGTTCAACAGATAGTGTACCTTCAGCACAACTTAATCCATTTCTGTAATATTCTTCTTCTTTCTCAAGAGCTAGAAATGAGTTTAACACTATATCCTATACTTACTAGGACAGCCCTAATACTCCTATAGAATAGAAGTACTCTTTATCTAGAGAATATCGAAGTCTTCTCTTTATTTAATGTCCTTCCTTTCTTTGCCCTAGTCCTACTACAATATAGTTCTAATATAATGGTGCAAATATCACATGTGTTCTACATAACACCAGATAATATTTCATTTTCCATAGAGATTGAGAAACTTCAGATTTAGAACACACTTGGTTTAGAGCTTCTGAGGTTTCTACTCTATGGCTTTCTGGTCTACAACTAGACAGAATCTGAAAGGTGAAGGCCTGATGATGGGTTCTGTTAAATGTAGTGCCAAAATCAACATCCAGATTCTCTTAAATGTTTATATGTAACTAATTCGTACCATAGAACATCTGAATGAACAGAAAATTTCAGGACCATACCACTATCTTATCTCTAGAAGTTCCCTTTTCTATGTATCTAGGGAATAAATATAAATTCATTTTTCTCTTGTTTTTCATCACAGTAAGGAATACTTAGTTTAGCAGTTTTTAGAATGGAAATCCTCCTTCTATACTCCTTGTAGTCTTTGCTCGACATCTGCATGTTCCTGGTAGTACCATTTTCCCCTTTCCTTTCCATTAACTTCAGCATTGATCTTTTCTACTGTATTTAGATGATTTCAGTATCTTAACTTTATGAACGCTGAAATTTCTTTTACATAACGATGATAGTAGAAAAATAGTTGAATATGTCATTATAAACTTTCTTCATACTCTATTATTTTACATAGAAATGCTATTTTTCTGAGAAATATCGGTTTCCAGTTTTAAACCTATTATAGGTTTAACCATTCTGGTATATGAGCCTCCTCATAGTACTCCCATATCAATGTTTCTACTTCCTCACCATCTGTTACATGTATACCTGAAAGTATATCCAAAATATTTGTATACTCGAGAAATATTTTTAATATTCATAAAATTTATAACAGTTAACCATTTCTTTGTGAGCACATATCTTGCCCAATTTTTTGAACTTTGCTCTGATACCATTTGTCTCGTCTCCCAAACCCGTTTTTTTTTTTTTTTTTTAATCATTTTCATAACAGGTCTATATACACCCCTGATTGGGGAAAGACAAGTGAACCTGTGATGAGTTCTACCCATATAACATAACTCACATATTCTCCGCTTTATGCGTCGATAACAGTTATAGTTTTTATACTGAATCACTTACAAGTGCAGACTGTTATCTGGGGTTTAGATTCTTTTCAGTACTTATAAACAGCCATGGAATACAAGAATTTCCATGAGAATTTTTTGGGCTTGACCTCCCCTTATAGACTTGTATACTTATATATCTATATATATTACTTTGTATTTCTCAGGTTTTCGGTTCAGAGTTGTGTCCAACTCTAGATGATCACTAGGCCCTTACTCAAACTTCCCAGTTTGCAGGCCTGATAACATTTTCAATATTTTAAAGTTTCAGCATCGAGGTATAAATGTATGCCTCCTCGCATACATCTATCTTTACACAGTTAACCACCATTGCTCCAACTACTTTCACAGTAGCTTCTATGGACGGTAAACAGATGCTCTGTTCATGGTATTTTTACACATGCTTACAATCTTCCCTGACACAAACTTTTATCACACAATATATTTTGAAATATGTTTTTCCCCCCTTATTTTTCTGTTATAATCATTCAACATGTGTCCCACTATGGTACAGATTCAACTAGTTCCATGGAAAAACTAGGAAACAGATCCTCTTGAATCACTCAAATGGAGGTAGAGAGTACTGAACTGGATAGTTTAGAATCCCTAGTGTTAGATTCTCATACTTAGTTAGGATTCAACTTCTACTTCCATATGTGTACAATTACAGTTAACATAATATTGTAAATTCTAAATTTTACAATTCTTTCCATTGTAACACGGCTGAGGGTTGTTGTTCCCTACTTCCTGTTATTGATTACAGTGCATTCTGGGCCATCAGTATTGTTATGATAGATTTAGTTATTTGGCACTTGCTGTTCATGGGTATTGTTTGGTTAACATTTTCTGGTTATACACACAGAAATTAAATATTTCCTTAAGAGATAGCAAGCTATACCTATACATGGTTATCAGATTTGATGTTCAATTGATCTGTCATCTCTAACCTCATTACTACCAGAGACTCATCCATACAACCCAACCATTTGTCTCTGATAAAAATTAATCAATCTAACATTTGCATAATGCATCATAGCATGAAAATTCATAAAAAGAATAATGAACCATAACATCACAATTCATAAACCATGGACATGTTTAATTCAACTTACAGAAATCTCCCAATTTATGCATGCACACCACTACTAGGACCAGTCCACCCAACCTTAGAGTTCGTTTATCTCCAGAACTCACCCCCGAGCTGAGATCCTCCCAGAACAGACCAGCCTCAATCTGTTCTGGAGCAGCTTATTTAAGCTGTGCTTTCCCCAAGCCTGTTTCCAAAGCAGTCAATTTAGGATTCTTCTATTCTGCAGCCTAGGCCTAGTACGCAGGACTCTTTAAGTTTGCTTTAGCTTTTCCTCGGCTTTTCGACTTTCTCACCTCTTCCCAACTACTCCTCTTCATTGGGGAAATTTAGATTTTCCTCAAAAATCTAAAATTAGAAATATTCTTTTAAGGATTTTGAAAGATTTGGGGAAAAGTCTTTTCCTTTTCCATCACCTCATGGATTGAGCATATGATCTCATTTTCTCATCTGGTCATAGTGCATACATAATATTTTATTATTTCATAATTAATATTCTTACATCCACACAATAATCATCCTTTAGAGGTCCACTCCCCTTTGGATTTATGTTCAAATGTCTCATTTGAAAAGCATAGAACTTGGGGGTGTTAGAATTCAGGGATGAGATGTTTTTTCAAGCCATAGATTATGAAGAAATCCCCTTCCACTATCGGAAGTTCCATGAACATGGTCACCTGTTTATGGAATTCCCTATAAACAAAATGGCTAAGAAACCCAAAGAGTCATCAATGAAGAATCAAGACAGTTTCACTTGTCCAAATGGCAGACAGAGAGCCAATAGGAGAGCTCAACCGAAAGCAGGAGCCTCCTTTAGAGCCACAGGCAACACCTTTGAGATCTTGGCAAATGGTTCCATTGTTTCTAATACCCTGCAAACACAAGACCATGAGCAACAGGCCCTAAAAATTCCCACACAGGCTAACATAGCTCCCTAAACAGAGTTTACCAGGGAGAGCGCACTAGGAACCAATCAAACAATGGACCTAGAAGGAGATGCATAAATGATATCCAGTGAGTTGGGAATAGAGGATATGGAGCTTAGTGACATCCTCGAGAAGGAAGATATGGATCTCAACTCCATGGTGGAACAATGGAAGAAGAAAGGAATGGAACATGTCCTTGAGGACGAAATGGATAGGATAAACTACTTATTCTTATCAAGACAAGATGCATAACTACAAGGACTAAAGGGGAGTCATGGAGCCACCAAGAGTATTGGAGTTAGTGCTTAGGGTTTGCACCTCACCAACAACAGTGTCAAACATAGAAAGAAAAGAGGACGTAGAACGAATAAGGAAGCACTTTTTGAGCTTGGTTAGCTTCTCCTCAACTCGGGTAAGATGAAAACCCTTGAGGCTGTCACATTCACCTTTTAAATTTTTTAATCATGAAAATTATCTCATGGAATGCAAGAGGGATTAATAGCCAACGAAAACAAAGACTATTGAAAAATAAGATTAAAAATGAAAACCTAGATATGATTTTCTTACAGGAAACCAAATGTTCTATTCTGAAGATCAAATGAATCTACAAAAACATTGACAAAATAATGAATTACATAGAAGTAGTAGGTCATGGATTGATGGGTGGTCTAGCCACCTTTTGGAATCCTCATTCCATACATCTTATCAGTGTTGAGGCTACTAGATCTTAAATCTCCCTGGAGGTGCAAATTATCATGGAAGCCATCACCTTTGTTTGCAAAAATGTCTAAAGTCCCCAGAAATTAGAGGACAAAATGACTCTATTAAACACTCTCAGAATTGCATCAAAGACATCCAACTGCTAAAGCCATTTATGGTCGATATTTTAACATGATTACAACGTTGGAAAAAAAGAAGGGTGGTATCAGGACTTTAAACAGGGATGTTGAAGCCTTCAACAATTTCATCCAAAAAGCCAACTTAGTGGATATCCTACCCAAGAATGATATGTTCACCTGGAATAACAAGTGGGGAGGGGACAGACAGATTTCCTCCAGACTAGATCATTTTCTCATTGCGGATTCCATCCTAATGGAGGGGGTCACTATTGAGTCGAATATCATTCCTTGTGGAGGGTCAGACCATTGGCCTATTAGTGTGGATGGAACCATCCTTGGGAATCCAAAGAATAGGCCTTTCAGATTTGAAAGATTTTGGTTAGGCCATCTTGAATTCTTAAATAACATCAAATCTTGGTGGCAGGAACTGCTGGAAACCTAAGGCACCAGAATGTATAGGCTGCAGGCTCAGTTAAGGCACATCAAGGCTCATCTCAGATCCCGAAACCAAGAGGTATTTGGCGATATATTCAAAGATAAAAAAGCCTTAGAGGACCAATTGGCTTAGATCCATACTGACTGACTCACTGAAAACATTAACCAAGATACTATCAGCCAGGAACAGATCCTCATGCTAAAATGGAATGAGAGATGTCAACAGGAAGAAATCTTATGGAAGCAGAAATCTCATATCTAGTGGCTCAAGGTGGGGGAAAAGAATACTCATTTTTTCCATCGCTCAACAGTGGACTACAGATGTGCTAACAAAATCACAAGTCTAATGGATGAGCTAGGCAACCCCCTTAGCTCTCATCAGGACATTTCTTCTCTCCTCGTCGACCATTTCAGCCATATTGCTACTAAACCTGAGATTGATAGAACTGAAGCTAGAAGGGAGGTCTTGAAATCTATTCCCTAGCTCATTACAGAAGATCAAAATAAATCCCTAAACCGCCCAGTTACATTGGAGGAAGTGGAAGAGGTAGTGAAAGAAATGCCTAATAGCAAGGCACCTGGGTTGGATGGCTTCACTATATATTTTTTTAAAGCTTGTTGGGATATCATTCAGCTCGAAGTTTGGGGGGTGGTGGGAGACTCTCGCAAGTCAAACTCCATCCTCAGGTCCCTTAACTCCACTTTTATTGCCCTGATTTCGAAGGAGGAAACGAACAACACCCCTTGTAAATTCTGACCCATTTCTTTATGTAATGTGCTCTACAAGATCATATCTAAAGTCATGGCTAATAGATCAAAACCCATTCTCCCCTACATCATCTCTGAGGAGCAATCTAGCTATGTTGAAGAAAGGCAGATCTTGGATAGTGTTTTACTTTCTCAGGAGATGATTCATACTCTTCAAGCATAGAGAAAAGCTAGAATGATCATTCAGCTGGATCTTTCGAAGGCCTATGATAAGGTCAATTGGGATTTTACTGAGGATATTATAGCTACTTTTGGCTTCGATCAAAGGTGGATCAAATGGATTTTAGCCCTGGTCAAAACCCCTAGCTATTCCATCCTAGTTAATGGTGCACCTTCTTTCCCCTTCACCCCCTCTCGTGGTATCCGCCAAGGAGATCCCATCTCCCCTTTTCTGTTTGTCATTGTCATGGAAAGCTTGAGTAGAATAATCAAAACAGCTCAGGCCAGCAATTGCATAAAGGGTCTCCAGCCCCTGTCAAACTTCCCTCCCATCACTCATCAACAGTTTGTGGATGATACTATGCTTCATGGTACCCCCATGGTCAAGGAAGCTCAGGGGTTCAAAGCCATTCTGAATCTGTTCTGTTTAGCTTCAGGTATGGACCTAAATCTTGATAAATCTTCCATTTTATTTTTCAACACTCCTCTGGCAATCCAAAGGAATCTCATGACGATTCTGGGGTTCGGTATAAGATGCCTTCCCTCCAAATACCTTGGCATCCCTCTCATTGATAAGCCTTGGAAAAAGCTCCACTGGGAGAAGCTGCTCTCAAAGCTCGAAGCCCATTGTAATAGCTGGACTAGCAGAGTCCTTAACTTCAATGTTTGCCTAACTATGACCAAGGCTGTTCTTCAAGCTATTCCTTAGTTCATGCCCTCCATCCGACCAGCGCCCAAAGGATTCCTTCAAAAGATCAGAAATATTCATCGAACCTTCCTTTGGTCTGGTAGAACGGTCAAAAAGAAGTGGGCTCTTGTGGCTTGGGAGAAACATTGTAAACCCAAAATCCTGGGGGTTCTTCAGCTCTGCGACCCACAAAATATGAATAAAGCCAGTGGGGCAAAGCTTTGGTGGAGGTGAATCAAATATCCTACTTTTCCCTGTGATGGAATTTGGAAAGCTAAGCATGTTGAGGATTGGAATCAGCAAGAACTCATCGGAATGACGAATATTCAAGATGGCTCACCCATCTAGAACCTGGCAAAAGCTAATAGAAATATTATCTCCAATCACTTCTTTTCAGAAATTCAAAATGGAAAAATGGCCCTTTTCTGGGAGGTTTCTTGGCAACAATTGCCTAAGCTGGAGTGCCTTGAATATCTCTCCCTCCAAAGAAAATACCAAGAACAAGAAAATTTCTGAGTTTTTTAGTACTAGGTGGACAGCAAGGGGAACCCTCATTGGAGACAATGGAACCTAAATATACCCTTTGATTCAGATGATATGGCCAACCTTTCTCTCTCCTTGTTTTCCTCGTTGGAATCTCACAAAATCCGGCATTCTCTGGAAAATGACCAGCTAAGGTGGGGAAAATTGGAGGGAGGAACTTATAACCTAAAGGAAGCTAAGCTCTACATCGAACAACATCATCTGGAAGAGAAGATGCAAGTGCATTAGAATGTTTGGGAGGGAATTTTGTGGCCAAAAATTAAAACCTTCTTATGGAAACTTTTACAACGGAAAACCCTAACTTGGGAGAACCTCCGCAAAAAGGGCTTCTATGGACCCTCCCATTGTCCACTCTATTTGAGTGCAGAGGATTCCATGAACCATCTCATCAACACTTGCTAGTGGACGAATAATCTTTGGTTGTGGATGCAAGACATCTTTAGCCATACAGATAGAGATAGGGCTTCCATTCATAATACAATAGTCAATTGGAGGTCAAATTTTTCTAAATGCGACACTGTGAACAACATCTGGAAACTAAGCCTTGGGTTCATTGCTTGGTCTACTTGGAAAGAACGAAATAGGCGAATCTTTCAGCAGGAGACCAGGAATGAAGATGAAAAAATTAACCATTATGCAGAATATGAAAGAAACAGTTCCAACCCACAACAAAGCTTCTTAGATGGAGAAAATTTCAGAAGATGACAAGCGTATGTTACTAATGTTTGGGTTAGGGGTGGCCATGAACCTTAGTTCCCCTACATAGCAGCCTCAACCTCCTCCATCTTAGCAGCCCTGGAAGCATCCTATTTGGGGTTTTCTCAATCTGAATTTCAATGGAGCCTCCCGGGGAAACCCTGGCTCGGCTAGATATGGTGGTGTCATTCTCAATGATAAAGGAAAAATTCTCCACATTTTTAGCTTGTCCCTGGGAGAAGCCAAAAAAAATGAAGTGGAGTTTGCTGCCTTCAAACATGGCCTACAGAACCTTATTCATATGAGAAATGGAGCAGCAGTGGTGGAAGGTGATTCCCTTATGGCTATCTCTGCGGCCAAGAAGATTCGAAATGGCACTCGGCCGGAGAGGGTTTCCAAACATTGGCTATTAGCCATGGTTACCAGTCTCATAGCCAAACATCTCACTATTCTCAAAGGTATCATCCTTCAGGCTATCTGGCGAAATGATAGCACTTTAGCGGATGCCCTGGCTAAGCATGCGGTCAACCACCCGCATGACATCATTGACACTTGTTGGCACGATGTTACCGGTCTTGCGCTCCGCGATGAATGCATGCTTATTTGGAGACAAGACCTTCCAGGTACATCTATGATGGTGAATAACCTTCAGAGTGTTGATCATCAACGATTCATGTGGGTTCTACAAATCAGCATTTCAATGTTCTTTGTTATTCGGAGTTGGCAGCTCAGGCATTTGTACCTTTTCAAGCTTCGGAAAAGATGGAATTATCAGAGAAATTTTGAGAATCAGAATAAGTGTAAGGGAAGATCGGACACGTGGCCCTGGCTATTGAGGTTTGTTCCTGGTTTCCTGTTTGGCATGCGCTCCCATAATTGGCCGATTGGAGCTCACCTTAGGGGAATCCAGGATGGCAGCTGGCAGGATGGGGCGGCTTCCCCTTGTCATTATATTGTGCTTTGGGCCTTTCCTCTATATATTAATTCTATTCCTAATAGGTTCCCTCAGCATAGTTCGCGGTTGAACTTTGGTTTTAGGCTTTGCTGCGTAGTTTCTATTACTAGTTTCACTCTCTTTTCCTCTAGTTTGGTGTTTTCCGCCATATCTGAGCAAGTGCTTCATAGCTCAAAGGCTGCAAAGAATGTCAAGTGGGCTCGGGACAGCTTTGAGCAATCGATCCCCGACAAAGGCAAAACTATTATCCATGATCTCGAAAAGGAGGCTAGTCACGCCAGAACTAGTTTAAATAGTAAGGACATCGAGGAGGAGATGGACCGGAACAAAGATCCTGGTACCCTGACCACGTGTGCCACACAATTTCTGAGAACACAGGAAATGGCATGCCATATGAAAACTCTACTTGCCAAAGCCCTCAGCATTCAAGGCGTGACGGTAAAAGAGGCCTTCCATGCTCACTCTCTGGCCTCAGCGAAGAATTTAGCACATCTGGACAAGCTGGAAGTCTCCTTCAATTCGCTCAATGAGTAGATGAAGATGCTCACCAGCTACCTTAAAGGATTCATTCGGCTCTTTGAGTTGTACCTGCATTATGTTTTAAATGTTTCGATAGAAATCCTGACTGACAACTCCAAGACCACCATTATCCACCACCACCGTCCTCGGAATATGCCTCGGAGTGAAGATGAAGCGGGTCCTAGTGTAGCAGGTCAGAATGCGGTGAGTCCAAGTGCGGCAGGTCCTAGTGCAGTGGGGCCAAGTGCATCTGAAGGACTAGGTAAAGTTTAAATGGACCTTTTGTCTCCTGCCGAATTTTTTCCTTTTGCTATTCTGTGTACTTCCCTATTTACTTGTTATTTCTTTATCAGTTTTAAGTTGCTATATGATGGCATCCCTGCGTGGAGGGCCAGTTCTTACTTTACAGTCTTATGGCAAGTTAGTTTTGTTTGGCAGAGCTGTCAGCTTCTGTTATGTCTATCTATCTATCTCCTTACCACAATTTTTGTGTTTGTGCCTTCGGGTTGTTTGGGCTGGCCTGCGTTCCTACCTTCGGGTAATGGCAGCCCTTTTTGTAACTTTCTGTATACTATTGTGATCTAATATATCAGCTTACTTACAAAAAAAAGACATACACTTATGCCAAATGCCAACCATGTACTTTTAAATATTTTAAAATTTAATAAAATAATTATTTTATTAATTATTTTATTAAAATTTTATAGAATATTATTAATGCATTATTAAAATATTGTATTTTAAAATGTTTCAATGTTAAATTTATGTTTTATAATATTGTGCTTTAAATAAAATAATATATGGTTATTATGATTTAATTATTTTTTAAACATTTTTTGAAATGATTCTTTTTAATATTTAATGATATAATTTTAAAATGGTGTTTAATTATATTTTAAACTTTGGTTAAATAAATATATATATTTTTTAAATATTTGTTGAAATGATTCTTTTTTTATATGTAATGATATAACTTTAAATGTTGGTTTAATTATATTTTAAACTTTAGTAAAATAAATATTCAATGTTTTTAAAATTTATTATAAGTTATTATGATTATGTTTTAATAATTAAAAGTTTTTTATAAAAATAATAATATATTACTATTTTTCTTTTTCCTTCAATATATAGACTTTGTTTTTCATCGAATATACAGACTAAGCCATCATGAATGGTACATGTATATATATTTTATTAAATATATATTTTAAAAATTTGTTGACATTATATTTGTTTATTTTATAATTGTAAAACATATGATAAAATGAAAAAGTAGGATACTAATATAAGCAATATAGACTTCATTTTAACACAAGATATCATCAATATTGATCAAATTTCTTCAAATAGAAACTTTTTTTAAGAATGAAAAGAGATTTAATTTCTCTTTTGATATTTTAATATTGTGTAGTTGATATAGGCTAGTTTAATTTCACATTTTGAATAGACTAGGCTAGCTTAATTTCACATTTTAAATAGACTATGTTCCACATGAATAGTTTTATTTTTAGTATTAGTTTATTTTTATTTTTCTATTTTTACTTCCATTTTTTATTTTGACTTTGTTAAAATGTTTACGTTGCACTAATGTTTTCATTTTACTTATTTATTTGAACCTTACAACATTTCCACCATAATAAATTAGAGAAAAAGACTTAGCACAAATATATATTTATTTCATTTTTTTAAATAATATTTAACAAATTAATTTGAAATAATTTTTAATTATATTTTATATATTCTAAAGTTTAATAAAATAAACCATAATTAAATTTTAACATTTTTTAATTACATTTTATATATTTTAATAAAATAAATAACAATATAATTTATTTATTTGTATTATTATGATTTAATAATTAAATGTGAATGATAAATATAATAATATATACTTATTTTCTAAATATTTTTATCATAAAACATAATAATAATTATTTATTTTTATTTTTAAATAATATTTGACAAATTAATTTTAAATAAGTTTTAATTAAATTTTATATATTTTAAATTTTAATAAAATAAATAATAATTAAATTTTATTTTATTTGTAATTACATTTTATATATTTTAAGTTTTAATAAAATAAATAACAATATAATTTATTTATTTATATTATTGTCATTTAATAATTAAATGTGAATGATAAATATAATAGCATATATTTTTTAATATAATTAGTTATTTTTATTTTTCTATTCTTACTTCCATTTTTAATTTTATTTTGACTTTGTTAAAATGTTTACATTATACTAATGTCTTAATTTAATTTAATTTAGTTTATTTATTTATTTGGACTTTACAACATTTTTACTCTAATAAATTAGAGAGCAAGCCTTAGCACAAATATATATTTATTTTATTTTTAATTTTTAATAATATTTAACAAATTAATTTTAAATAATTTTTAATTAAATTTTGTGTATTTTAAAGTTTAATAAAATAAATAATAATGAAATTTTAAATTTTTTTTAATTACATTTTATATATTTTTAATTTTATATAAAATAAATAACATTTATTTTATTGTTATGATTTAATAATTAAATGTGAATGATCAATATAATAATATATATATTTTCTAAATATTTTTATGATAAATCATAATAATAATTAACAATTAAATTATATTAGGTTTCGTTTATAATTAATATAGTTGAAGAAATGTTATATATATCTATATCTATATATAAAGTTGGTATATTTATAGGTTTTTAAAATAATGGAAATATCATTTAAATATTATTAAAAAATCATTTTAAAGTTTTGAAGTTAATGTTATGCTTTAAATAAATTTAAAACTATTGTATAGAAAGCTCTTCTTGGTTTGGAGATGTAAAATCTCTACTAACAGGGTCAACCACGTGAAGGTGAGAGCTTATATGACCCCAAAAACAGTCCATCATTGGCATGGGATTAACCACTAACGCGCGCCATCACAATCCATTGCCAATGAGGCACAATCACTCACATGCACACATGCACACAATTGATAGACAAAGGGTGCACACAAACATTACAGACATTGAATCACAAAGTGACATGTTCACACACATCACACTTATTATAAATTTTAGAATTAACATTATTTTATACATTTGATGAAGATTGCATATAGAGATTATCATGTTAACATTTACATTTTTTTTATAAGTTAATTAGTATCTTATGAACATTGGGAAATACTTATTTTATTTATTATTTTGAAAACAATGATTAAATGTTGAGATTTTCCTTTTCTTATTTTTGGAGAAAATCTCATGTAGGTGACAACAATAGGATTTGTTGCTACATTGGCTCCATCAATTTCTGATGAGGAGTTAATGTATCCTATATTTGTTGTGAGAGAATTTATGAGTTTGTTTTCATTCAAAACTATAAAATGTAAGCCCGTAGAGGCAAGTGAGCATGATGAGGAATGTGTAGTGAGGAAGAGTTGAGCAGAAGAGAAACTTTGCTATTGTATTTTCTCCAATCGATGAATAAGATTGTCGATGCCCTATTAGGTGGACGTAGCACAGATTGATTGGGTGAATCACGTTAAAATATCTGGTTTTTCCATGGTGGAATCCTGTGTGTGTCTTATTTTTTTTATGTTTCCGCTGTGTTAACTCTAACACTTCGTATCAGAGCTTGAAGTTGGAGACAGGGCGATGTTTCTGGTGGCGAGTGTAAGAAAGCTAGAGGAGCCGTGGGTCTGGTTCTTCGCTTCATTTGGGACTTGTTGTTTTCAATGAGGTCGTGAGTTGTGTCAAGCCTGTGAACTGTCAAAGTCGTTGAGCCTGCTATTGTGCAGAGCGTAAGAGTGGAGGAGCCATGGAATATTGATTGTAAATACCATGGACTGTTAAATTTAAATGCCAGAACATTTATCACAGCAAACCCGCGTATAACTTCCGTATGGCTACAGAAAACAAAAACAGAATGTACGCCGATGGTGGCAGCTTGGAACAGTGAACTGGCTATGTTGAACAGGCGTTGTAGCCAGAGCGTATTCAAATGTCGTTTTGTACATTGGTTCAACAATGTGAGGAATGCCAAAGTTTTTTTTTAATGCCATTCAAATTGTTTTTTTTTAGTGGAATGTTTTAAAAAAACAAAAGAACAAATGATTTGAAGTTTTTCAACATTGATTTATATAAATCGATTTGCATTAAAGTTTTAGTGAAATGTGTCTTTTTTTTAAAAACAAAAAAAAACAAATCGATATATGAAAAAAAAGGATTTCAGTTTATATTTAAATTGATTTGTATCGATTTGAGTGGTGGTTTTAAAAATTCAATTGATTTTATTAAAAATGGTGGCACTTTATTCATTTAATAGGAGGTGGCCCATTATAAATCATTTTCTAAATGAAGTCACAAGCAGGAACTTCATATTGTAAATGTTTGAAATTGATTTGTAATTTTAATGCCATTTGCATATGGTATTAAGGGAAAGGCATTTTATTGGAAGAAGAGAATTTGTTTTTTTAAAGCCAACGGTTTTCTTAATCAAAACTAATTCCTTCTGAAATTGGAGATTTTTGTGACACAAGCTATTAAGCTATGGAAAAAACACAAAGTGCCCGGTTTGAAATCGAGAAGTTCAATGGCAAAAACAATTTCGAGATCTGGAAAGTGAAGATGTATGATCTACTCGTGCAACAAGGTGTGGCGAAGGCGTTGTTGGAAAAAGAAAAACAACCTTACACCATGACAGATGATGAATGGAGTGAATTGGATGAAAGAGCACTAAGCGTCATTGGACTGTTTTGTTTAACATTGTGTCAGAGAAAATTGATGCTAGTTTGTGGACAAATATTGAAAAGTTGTACATGACAAAATCCTTAACCAATAGGATTCTTCTGAAGAAACAGTTGTACAGCTTGCGCATGAAGGAAGGTACGATGATAACTGATCATCTGGATACCTTTAATACTCTCCTGGTGCAATTAGAAAGTATAGAAGTAAAATTTGAATCAGAAGATAAAGCTGTAACTTTATTATGCTCGTTGCCCAAGTCATGGGATCATTTTCTTACTTCTATAAGTCTTAGTTCATCAGAAACCCTTGAATTTGATGATGTTGTTGGAGCTTTGTTGTTTGAAGAAACAAGGAAGAGATCAAATTCAGAAACCTCTACATCAGAAGAAATGATGGTCAGAGGTCGTTCTAAAGAAAGGTGCTTCAGTAAGCACAACAACTCGCGTTCAAAATTGAAAGGGAAGAAGAGTAAGGTAAAGTGCTGGTTTTGTGGCAAATCAGAACATTTGAAGAAGGGTTGTTGGAAGACAGCAAGCATCCAAAGAAGACTCTTCAACAGAGAAGAAAGAAGCAAACATGACAGATACAGGTTTGGCATCCATTTCAGGTATGAGTGATGAAGTGTTATCAGTTAGTTTGTCTAATCATGATAAACATTGGCAGTTAGATTTTGGTCCATCAAATCACATGTGCATTCATAGAGAGTGGTTTAAAACTTATAAATCAATCAATGATGGAGTTGTTTATATGGGAAATGATGCCTCATGTAATATTGTGGGAACTGGAAGCATCCAGATTAAAATGTTTGATGGGACAAAAAAAATTCTAACTGATGTGAGACATGTGCCTGAATTAAGAAAAAACCTCATTTCACTAGGAGTATTAGACACTAATGGATATAAAACCTTTATTCAAGGTGGAGTAATGAAATTTATAAAGGAATTTTACTAGTAATGAAAGCAAATAAGGTTGGAAATATTTTTCAGTTAGAAGGAAGAACAGAGTCAGATCATGCTTCTACAGTGTCTGAAAACGACAGTAATTCTATTCGTTTATGGCATCAAAGGTTGGGCCATATGAGCGAAAGAGGATTAAAAATTTTATCTGATCGTAAGTTACTTCCTAGTTTAAAATCTTCTAAGTTAGATTTCTGCAAACATTTTCTGTTTGGGAAACAAAGCAAGCAAAAGTTTAAAACTGGAAAACATACTAGTAAGGGAATCCTTGATTATATCCATTCTGATGTTTGGGGTCCATCTCCTACAACCTCATATGGAGGATCGTCATATTTTGTATCTTTTATCGATGATTTCTCTAGAAAAGTGTGGGTCTACATGTTAAAGAAGAAGTCTGATGTATTCACAGTTTTCAAACAGTTTAGAGAATTAGTTGAAAACATCACTGGAAGAACCATTAAATGTTTAAGAACTGACAATGGTGGTGAGTTTACTTCAAAGGAATTTGATAATTATTGCAAGGACGCTGGGATTGAAAGACATAAAACCACTGTATATACTCCTCAGCAAAACGGAGTTGTTGAACGCATGAACATGACTCTTTTAGAGAGAGAAAGAAGTATGCTTAGTAACGCCAAATTGCAGAAGGAATTGTGGAAAAAAGCGGTTTCTACAGCTTGTTACTTGGTAAATCGATCACCATCAACTGCAATAGGATGCAAAATTCCTCAAGAGGTATGGAAAGGTTATCCATGTGATTATTCTAAATTGAAAGTTTTTGGTTGTGATGCATATGGTATAGTTCCGAAACATCAGCGTTCTAAGTTAGATCCTAAATCAAAAAAATATATCTTTGTTGGATATGGTGATGGGACTAAGGGATAAAAGTAATGGGATCCTACTACTCACAATATCATCATTTACAGAGATGTTAAATTTAATGAATCCTCACTTGAAAATCCAGATGTAGAAGTTGAATTGAAACAGGATAATGAACCTAAGCTTCAACACATTCAGTTTGAAACCAGTTCAAATACTGATGATAGTTCAGATCATGAACAAGTTTCAGATCCAGATCATGAACGTGTTTCAGATGTTGACCATGAAGAAGTTCCTACAGATAATAATCAGCAAATTGTGGAAGTACCAAAAACATCTTTAAGGAGGTCTACGAGAATCAGACGTCTTCCTAAAAGGTATGATGATTATGTTACTTCAGTGGCGATAATTGCTAACGATGATGAACCTTTGTGCTATCAGGAAGCTATAGAAGGTTCAAACAGTGGTAAGTGGAAAGAGGCTATGAAGGACGAGATGAAGGCATTAGCCAAGAATGCCACATGGGATCTGATAGAACTTCCTAAAGACAGAAAAAATGTGGGATGTAAGTGGGTTTACAAATTGAAGAAGGGTGTTGATGATACAGAAGACAGGTACAAAGCGAGGCTGGTCACGAAAGGTTTTTCTCAGAAAGCAGGAATTTACTTTCACGAGATATTTTCATAAGTTGTAATGATGATGTGTTGGTGAAAATGTTCAGGATGCACAAACTAAGGGGAGCCTTAGTCATATGAAAGGATGCATGGATGTAGACTCGGGGGAGCTTGGCCACTTCAGCACATATCAGATCTGCAGAATGTTTCTTCCACATGAGGAGAAAAGGGAGAGAATGTTTGTTTTTGATCCGCCCTTTGCCCTTGATGTCAAAGGGGGAGAGTGACATGGTGTTTGAATAAAGAAGAAGATAATGATGTGACATATTTGGGAGAGTGACATGATATCTATCTGCTGTGGTAACCAAACACCATCGTGGTTGCCATCAAGTCCAAAGGGGGAGATTGTTGGAAATATGATGCAGAGTGTTGTCCTTGATGGCAACCCACTGAATGAAGATGAAGACATGCGACTGTTGACATGTGTTGTCCTTGATAGCAAACCACCTGATGAAGTTATGCTTGACTTGATGGACTTAGTAAATGATGTAAATCTGATATGATATAATGTTTGTTGACAATATGATGCTGAATGTTGTCCTTGAAAGGCAACCCACCTGATGAAGATGATGACAACTTAATGAAGTTGTGCTTGAGCGAATATGTTCCTGATGAAGAAAATATGATGTTTCTACAGTGTGTACAGAAGGCAATGAAGAAAGGAATTCAGAATGTGCTCAAAATATGATGAAAAGAGTATGTCTCTTTGTATACGCGGATTTTCCTAAGGGAAGTCGCGTATGCACGCGGAAAATAACGTGCCAAGTCGCGTATGGGCAAAAGCGCTCAAAAAGTGCAAAACCAGGGGTAACCACCATGGTATTGACCCATTGTATTGGGTAATGATCCGCCTAATTGACCCCGTCCAGATTGTTTTGGGCTCATGGTATTGCTTTGGCCCATGGTATTGAAAAAGGGGCTCATGGTATTGAAAAAGGATAAACCTATATAAGGAGAAGAAATTCATTGTGCAAAACATGGGTGTGGGTGCAAGATGTCTGAGCTTGAATGAATACTTCTCTCTGAAGTAGATCTGAATGGAAGGGTTACACTTGAAGACAAATCTGAAGGTATGATGCACCAATGATGAAGAAGGGGATCTAGATCTGAATTGCTCTTGTATTTGCTAGATCTGATTATGGAAGGCTTAGATCTGTGATGAGGCGAGCATCTAGGCGAACATCTGTCTGAAGCAAAAGGGTAGATCTGAACTGAATATCTGATCTGATGAAGTATGTTGCTCTGTAATGATTGAAGATCTATACGCTACTCCGCCGCGGAGGAAGCGCGTATATACGCAGCTTCAGCGAAGAGAAAGCGCGTATGCGCAATAAAATATACACTGAGGTATACGCTGGTTTGTGTGGACGGAAGCGCGTATATACGCGACATAAGTGAAGTAAAAGCGCGTATGCAAACTAGGGTTTGCTGAAGCAAGGGTATGAAATATCTGATCTGTTCTGCTGTGTTTCTGCTATCTGATCTGTGTTGATATGTATCTTTTGATGATGTATGGTTGTGCTTAAAAGTATGGAAAGGGTTCGGTCTGGAAATATGATGAATTGTGGCCTGCAAGTTGTGTTCTATTGAAGTGGTTGGATCTAGTGTGAAAATTGATGAAACGTGGTCCAAGGTGGTGCTGAGGGTTGTAGCCTTCAGTCAGGGGGTCGTAGCTCCCTTCCAGGTGAGGCTGGTAAACGAGAACGGGGGGTCGTAGCTCCCTTCCAGGAGAGGCTGGTAAACGAGTCAGGGGGTTGGAGCTCCCTTCCAGGAGAGGCTGGTAAACGAGCGCAGGTGGGTGCCTGCGTGCTGGTCAAGTCTGCGCCAGCACATATGTTGTAAGATGTTTTCTCTATAATAAAATATTGAAGGTTGAGCAACTGCAGCGGTGGTTTTCTCCCGACTTGGGTTTCCACCTAAAAATCCTGGTGTTCATGTGTGATGCTTTGTGTGATGATTTATTCTGTTCTTACTGCACATGTTTACTGCTTATTGAATATCTAATGAATAAATGAAGGAATAATTTAAGTGAAGAATTAATGACATAAATAGATATCTGTGTATACGCGAGTTTCATAAAGGGTATCCGCGTATATACGCAAGTCTGGTTCAGGAAAGTAGCGTATGCATTTTAGAAGCAAGAAAAAGTGAAATTTTTGAATATGCAGTAAATACTGATTCACCCCCCCCTCTCAGTATTTTTCCCAACACGAGGAGAGGTAGGTTGGAAGGGAGATGTAAGAAGGGGGGGATCCTCATCAAGGGGATAAATGGCAGAAAATGGATTGGAGAGGTCTACCGTGGAGTTGGGGGGGGGGCGCGAGGGAGGAGTTGTAGATTAATGGATTGGATCCGCGACCTTGGGAGAAGAGGAGGATGGAGGGTCAGATTTAGGTGGAGGTGCTGAAGGGGTATTATTCTTAGGGTTATAGGTGGTCTTATTTCTCTTTATATTTTCCCATTTTGAATCAGTCTCTGGGCTTTGAACATCAATAATTTTTGAACAACGATTAGAAAAGTGACCATATTCGTGACATACCTTACATTTAAATGGGATATGCTCATAGTCGATTTGCTGAATATGCGTCCATTCATCTACTTTTAGCTTGATAGCCTTAGGAAGGCCTTTTCCCAGATCCACCTCAGCACAGATCTTGGCACAGGCTTGCATGTTATCCTTTGGCTCACTTTGGTCTATGAATTTACCTACTGCGTTCCCGATGGCTCGAACAGAATCATCCCCCCAATAGTGTAAAGGGAGGTACAGAATGCGCACCTAGAACGGAACAACATTTGGTACATCAAGTTCTGGATCGAAATACAACATCCATTTGTTGAGTTACAGGCCCCTGGTGTCCATAAAATAGGGTCCATTTCTGAAGATCAGGTCTTTATCTTCTTTTGTCTCGAAGTGGAAGGTGAAATATCCCCTATCGCAGAAGCGAATGGAAATTTTGCCATTGATCTTGTCAGACTAGTTGTGCTCGAACCATCTTTTCACGATCTTCAGCGAGGGCCAAAGTTTAGTGAATTGACCAATGAGGCCCTTCTTTGTAGGAGAAAGGACAGCCATGCGAGGGAGAGGTGGTGGAAGAAAAACCTCCTGCATTCCATCAAGATTTTTAAAAAATTTAGAGATCGTCGGCCTTAGGCGAGGAGGGGCCAATGAGTTGATGAGGGCAGAGAAGGTCTGCGCCTAGATCATAGAAGCAGCCACCTCTGGGGAGGACTCCAGAGGGGCCATGATCGAGCAGGGAGCAGCAACTAGCTACTAGGGCGTCGCAGGCAGCGCGGGCTCAACATAGAAAAATACATTTGATCCTGATGTTTTCTTATTTTATTCTTGAGGAGATGTCTTCAATTCTAAAATTATTGGCAGTATTTTACAAAATTCTGTCCCTGCCAATTCTAAAACAAAATTTAATTTTTCTAGATTTTCTGATTTTTCTTCAATTGGAAACTCTAAAGATGTTGAAAATTCTTCATTGAATAAAATAAAATATTCTTAATCTGTATGTACATCATGAATGGGATGATTGTTAGGACTTTCTATGCTATTGATCATATAATTCATCTTTCTTTTCAAATTTTCCTAAATTTTCCAAAGATAGGAATTGTTGCATATGAAAAGTCAAGCTGCAATGTTCCTCTAAGCATTGCTCCCCATGATCTAGAAAGTAGAATTCCATACCTAGGTGGGATGTCAACCACAACAACATCCATGAGGAAATTATTGGTTGGAATGTTTTCTAATGAGACCACTAAATCCTTGATAAGACCAAGACATTTCACCCTCCCCAAATCAAATGAATAGAGATCATGTTAAGGTCTTGTGATGTCTAGTCCTAATTTTTCCATAATGGCTTTAGGAATGATGTTGTGGGATGCTCTAGAGTCAAGCATTACATTATGAAGAATAAAATCATGGATATTTAGGCTTAAGTAAAAGGGAGGAACTTCACTATCTTCTGATTTTCCATCAATAGAAGGACCAAAAAGAAGCTCAGGATGATCATCACTCAAGTTACCATATCATATGTTTGATCAACTCTAAGAAACTTAGCAACTTGAAACTTTTACTGATAATTTTTCATTATCTCATTCAGAGGAATAGAGACCTTCAATTTAGCATTCATTTTCAAGGAAAAACTAAGCAGGATGCTTATCTACCTCTTTCAGTGATGTCTTTCTTTTCAGGAAATTATTTGGATAAAGAATATTTATTTTGTCCTCCTTGAACTTCTTGATATTTTCTTTGATTGTTGGTGGATGCTTCATTAGCTTTGGGAGAGGTAGAAGTAGCAAGCGCATTTTCTTTGCTTATATTTGGAGCAACAACTTATTTTTTCTGAGTATTGGTTTGAGAGTTCTACTTCTTTTGATTGGAGGAACATTTCTACCCCTCAAGCCATACTGCCTTTGAAATTGGGTGAGGGAATTTTGATATCCTCTTTGATAATATTCAGTGTACATTAAGTCTTCATTTTTCATGACATATTTTTGGTATTCTGATGCACAAATTCATGTAGAATATTGATCTTCCTCATTGAGCAAGATAGGTTGTTGATTTTCCTCAAACAAATGGTTTTCCCCAGAAATTTCTTCTTCATCATCTTCATCATGACCTTCAGTATAATTCTGTTGGAATGGTGTCTGAACTTTTTTTTGAATTTGTGGATCTTGACCCCTCTATTCCCTTTGTTTGATACTGTATTGAGGTTGCTGTTTTGAACCCTGTAATTGGGATTTCTTATAGAAGGTTTAGCTTGTTAATTAGTACTGGACATCTTATCCATCATTTTCTCCATAGAATTGATAAAAGTATCAATTTTTCCTTTTGATGAAGTAGATTCTTCTTCTTTTATTGTGATTATTTTCTCTATTTTGAACTTGGAATTTTTAATAATTAGATTGGTCTCTACATTCACTGCATTTATTTTCATTTATTCCAAAGTTGATGGGTTTCTCTCCCTCAGCTGATAGGCCATGTTGGGATCAAAACAATAAAGATAATGGAGTAAAGAAATGCCTGGGGGGGGCTTGATATTTTCAGGAATTGAATCATATATATTTTTAAATATAGCTATGAATTCTTGGATAGATTCATTTGTATTCCTTTTCAGTGCATTATATTTAGCTAGAATTTGGAGTAGATTTTTCTTCTCTTCCAATTTTTCCATGAATAAATCAATTAGTTGTTGTGAGGTACCAATTGTACCAGCTCCAAGAGAGCAAAACCATTTCTTTACTTCTCTAGAAAAAATTTGAGCAATAATATGCATCTTAGCATCATCATTGTCTATCTATTCAAGTTCTATAAAATGAATTACTTTAGCAACATGTTGATAGGCTGTAATTTATAATGTTCCATCAAAGAGAGGTAGCCTATGACCATAGTTTTGAGGTGGAGCAGTAAGATGACTTGGTAGAATCATTGGAGCAAATTTTTCCATGGTTAATGGAGGAGGTGGTGGAGGTGTGAATTGTGATGTGGATTGAATAAATGTCTGTAAATGTAAAGATGGAATGAAAAGAGGAACATATGGTGTATTTGTATGAGAATATGAGGTAAAAGATGTACCAAAAGTCTGTTGCTGATATTGAAAATAGGCCTTTTCAAAGGTTTCTTGAAATTTATATTCTAAGCCTTTAATTTTATGGAAATGGGACAAAACTTCAGTATCGATTTCAGAAAATGGTGTAAAAGACTCAAAATCAAAAGGATCGAAAGTAGCTTCTAAAAGAAAAGTTTCAAACATGGTTCTAATTAAAAAAAAAAAATAGATTCTAGAGAAAAAGCCAAATATTCTAAAACAAACCTCGTAGGCAGGGAATTTGATTTAATCAGTGGAGGAAAAACTCTTCCCGGCTGTCGAGACTTAGTTTTTTGTTTTCTCAAAATACTTTCAGGATTATATACAAGTGGTGAAGGATCAGGGTTATGGTTTGACTTGGTATATATTTTTGGAGCCAGCTTAAGATCAAAATTATATATTTTGGCTTAGGTTTTGACTTTAGCCTGTTTAGAAACAAATATCTCAGGCAATATTTACCTTTCAATTCCTCGACAATGGTGCCATAAATGTTATTACTCTCCCCAAATTCCTAGGTTGAAAATAGGATTGAAGAAATGTAACAACAAACCAAATTTTAGAGAGGTATCTAGCCCTACCTAACCAGAGAGGGCTCTCTCTATTTCACTTTTTAAAATATTCAATTTAAGGCTGAGTCCCAGATTTTAGGCTATATATAAGTTAATATGTTTGAAATTTGTTTTATAATTTTTTTTCTAGATAAAAATAATGATTAGTGAAACTAAAGCTAATTTCAAAGACTAAATTGCAAAGAATAAAATAAGTTAAGGTAGGTAGACTTATTGAGCACAATTAAGTTGTCCTTTTGTATGTGATGATACAAAAGGTAGGAGTCTGAATGAGCATATAAAATGAATTCATTCTTCAGAAGAAATACACATTTGTGAAAATATTAATAAACAGAGCATATTATTAATTTATGTTTATAAACTAGTAATATTTTCATATAGAAGCTGAAACAAAAGTGAAATAACAGAGAGGAAAACACAATGCTAAAAAGAAATACCACATGAATCTCAAAATTTCTTCTACAACTTCTTTGATTTAATTAAAAAGTGTTCAAAACCTCCACATTAATATAGAGAGTTCTCAAAAATCAAATTATCCAACATAGAATACTTCGTTTAGTGAAGTATTTATAGAAAAATTCTCTTACAAAATATTTCCTAAATTTTATCGTAACAAATAGCATTTTATTTGCTAAATTAGACTCTAACTGGAACATGGAAACGAATTTGATTGGATGTGCTAGCGCTGATCTAAAAAAAAACAGTTGTTGAAAAGAGAGAATTTTGGATTGCAGTGGTTGTCGGTTGATTCATGATTTGGCAGAAGTTCAATTTTCTTTATTGCCATTTACTCCTGAAATTCACACAATTTTTCCCAATGCTTTTCATCCAGGATGGTAAATTTTATTACCTTACGGTAAAATTCATCCATTTCAGTGTGGAGGAGGAATTCATTTGATTGGAAAGTGGTACAGTCCATGTGGCATGACACAAATGGTAGGTGGAGCAGGTGGTTTTCATCTGGCGGATAAGTAGAATTTGGGAGGGTTCCATCAGTGGTAAATGGTTTTATGAGAGGGGGTGCTAAATCGCGCAGGGTTTCCACGTAGCAGTGGAGTTGGATTATAAAACCACCCATTTCATACCCCCGCTACCCCGACATTAAGTTTCAGATGATGAGGGGGGGCCGACATCATGTGCTGGTCATTGGATTAGATCATGGTGCAGTGGATGAATGGCGAGATGGGCAGTAGTTAATATACAACAGTGGTTAATGAATGGTGGGGTAGGAGGTATAATAAATATGATATGATTTGGATAAGTGTTGGGGTAGTGATATGTAACGTGTTAGATGGGTAATGGAGGATGACGCATAGGATAAATCCTATGGTCATGCAAATGATATTTGAGATTTTTGAAGAATAAACAATTATAAAGCATGCATTCTGAAATAAATTTCTTAGCAATGATTTTCCTTTCTTCGTGAATACAACAACAAATTATGAGATTTCTGTGACATGCAGAGTTTTATTTGAACTATAAGAACATGTTTTCTCCTTTAACCAAACTTTTTGAATAGAATAGAAGACAAACTACTTTATTTGATAATGGAAATGTAAATATTTTCCTTATGCAGTTTGAAAACCTAGAATTGACCTATATGATATGAAAAACTTGACTTTAGACCTATAAATGGTGATGAAATGATGTAAAGGAGTAGCATACCAAGATAATACTTCTTCAGTGGCCAAATGTTTTGCTGAAAACTAATTGAAAAAGAAAAAAAAAATTGACTAATGACCTGATGAAAAACTGTCAAAAGAGTTATTTTTTATCACTGATAAACTAACTCTAACACAACTTACATGGTAATTAAAAGAGTGTGTTTGATTAATGTTAATTTTTTTTATTTATGTACAATTTAACTGAAATTTTACTATGTCATGTTACATGCAAAGTTCAAATCTTATTTCTTCAGAGACCAGACAATTATAAGTGATTGTGAGTTTATCCATGTTGAATGTTGCACAAAAGATGATAGCTATAAGCCTATTCTTCTGAATTTAGTAGATGGAAAGAGTCATAGCCAAGTATTAGTTCATGATGTTGTAGTAAGAAAACTAAAATATGAGGATAAAGATGCAAAAGGATATATAGTTAACATTTATAAAAAACCACAAGCATTGATTAACTATCTTATAGATTTATGTTCAAATGAAGGAGAATGGGTTTTGGATTTATTCTCAGGTTCTTGTAAGTTTTATTGCACCGAGAGGCGCTCTACAACCCAATATAGGGTACATGTGTAGATGTAATGTGAAAATGTAAGGTAAGAAATGTAATGTAAGTAAGCATTTGAAATGTCAGAGTACATTTACGAACACTCAAAAAGGAGGTATGGTAAATAAATAGAAATATAAATAAACTAGAGGTATGGTAAATAAAAAATAAAACCTTTTTTTATACTTACTCCAGAGGTATGGTAAATAAATATAAATATAAATAAATTGGAGGTAAGGTAAATAAATAAAACCTCTTTTTATACTTGCTCCAGAGGTAAGGTAAATAAATAAAAATATAAATAGACTAGAGATATGGTAAATACCATGGGAGAAATTATTATTAATACCATGGGATAAATACTATGGGCCAAATACCGTATTTATAAAAGAGGTATGGTAAATAAATATAAATATAATACTCCTTTTTATAATTACAACACTCACAAAAGATTTTTTATTTAGGTGAAGCCTAAGGGAAAATACCCTAATATTAATATTAAAATAATAATACTAATATTATTATTAATTATAATATTCTTTTTAATATATTATAATATTAATATTATTAAATCTGGGAGGTTTGTATTTGAGTATACTACATGCATTGACTATGTAAATGTAAATATAAAAGTAATGCTTAACATTTAACATTTAAAATTTAATATAATTAATCTAATGTTGGCCCTAATGAAAAATTATTTCTCTCCTTAAATATATAAATTTAACACAAATAAAGTGTCAAATTGTATTTTTGAGGGAGCATCTCCCCGAAGAGTGAAATAATATTTGTGAGAAGAGCTGTGCAAAGTGGAAAGTAATATTTTTGGGAAAGGATTTCATAGTACAAACTACTTTTTCTACCTTTTCATTTTACCTTTTCATCTACTTCGACTCCATGGATGTGATCATGTGTAATGAGTCCCACTTACCAACAAATTAGAATGATTTAATTTATGTGTTGCACGAAACACCACCAAATTAGAATGATTTAATTTTTGCTTTGCCCGAAACACCACCAAATTTGAATGATTTAATTTTTTCCTTGTCTGAAACCTTTCCCGGCTGTGAAACAAAGTGATTTCAAGAATCTATTTCTAAACATATAAAAAATGAACCTAGATCCATCTTAACTCTAGATCTATCAAGTCCTGAGAGGGATCACATCTTTCGAGGCACAAACCATTCCTCAAATTTTTCACTCAAAAAAGAGATTTTCACCTCTAGAGATTTTATCCCTATCAATGCTTGATAGATACAGAGTTAAGATGGATCTAGGTTGGTTATATACAATTGAATTTTATTATTTTATTTTTTATTTTTTATGTATTTATACTAATTTACTTAATTTTTTATTTTTTTTTATGATTAGGTACGACACTAGCATGTTGCCTACACAAAGGAAGAAATGGGATCAGAGTCTTCCCTATGTGCAACATAGTTATAAAAAATATCTCCATAGCTCGACTACCCATAACCCCTTTTAATTGGGCGTCAGATTTCAACCATAATTTAAGTCCCTTTGATGTTGCACTGCCTTTTGCAAGTACACAAGAATAATTTTCCCATGTTTAGTCTAAAGATGATATATCCGCTAGGTTTATTGAACACATTCAACAAATATTCCAGCAGTTTCATGACGCATTGGATCAAGCTAATACCAAGTACAAACAGTGACATGATCAACATCGAGTGCCACATAACTTTCAAGTGGGAAAAAAAGTGTGGTTTCAATTGTAGAAGGAACGCCTTGCTAGATCCCATCAGAAGCTTCAACCACTCTGATATAGGCCTTACACCATCACCAAGGTTGTGGGAAAAAATTATTTTGAGCTCAGTATCCCCCCATTCATTGACTTACACCCCATTTTCAATGCAGATCACCTTCAACCATACTTTCCACAATTGTTGGACACATCATACATTGCTTAGTAGCTAATACCAAGAAAGCTAAACCCATACTGCATTAAACATACCACTACGGATTGGATCATGGGTGCATAAATTAAGTACCCTCACCAAGAGAGGATCCAACTGTATCAGTTTTTCAAACATGGAAAAATCCCGCACCAAGGCAAGTGGCTCACCAGGGACCAAGTTCAACAAAATTTTCCCCATCTCACGAAGGCTCACAATGAAATGGGGACCACTGCCTCCTAAGGGGGAGGACTGATCTAGGTGGATATTGGTGGCCACCCGAATGTTCCACCTGTACCCCCAATGATGCTTCCTTTCATTTTCTTTAATTAAAGCACAAATTTCTATTTTTGGCATATTTTTCGGTCCTGAACTTACAGAGCCATTTTGAGGCCCTCAACGATGTTTTTTTAGAAAACATGCCAAGTCCTTAGCCCAAAAGGTAGGGGATTGTTGAGATTTTTTTTTCCTCATATATATATTACTAACGAGTTATTGGGCATTTCAAACATAGATCATATGCACAAATGACGACCCCAGGAAGTTGGCATTCCAACTCTCCCAATGAGGCCCACAAACGTTTGGCGCTTCATCTCCTAGGGTTAGGTTTTTGGATGTTTAGGGTTTTCCATTGTTTGTCGATAATAAAAAGGCCTCCAAGCCTCATTGTAATGTAATTCAAAAGGCATGTATCCATCACATCTATTCTCATAGATAATATAACATCACTTGAGATATTTTATTTCCATTCTGCATGTAAACAATTTTTAGTATATGTTATTAATTAATTGAAGTTCATTTTTCACTTTAGATCTGTGTTTATGTTTAAATATGTATTCGATTTCATTCTTTCATAAATTTGAATCATTCACTTATGTATGCATGGGTTAGGTTTTAAACTTGTACAAAAATTACCTGCAAAGAGATTCTTAAATCATAAAAATATACAATGATGAAAACATAAAATATACACAGAAATTTTCTCCTAGAAACAAAACTAGGAAACCAGATTGATTTTTCATTATATTCCTTTCAATGTTACAATAAATTATATACATCCTGACGCATTCATAAAATCTATTCCATTATCCTTGGATTAGAACATAACAATAGTTCCCTTGACCAAATCTACAAAATACCATGTGAAAATCCATCATGTCCAAAACCCATGTGTGAAAACCATGTGCAAAACCATGGGTAGGTCTCTCACCCATACTTGGGTCCTCCAAACTCTTTAATGGGTCTGAATATTTTTTTTTTCACGGGCCACTTATTTTTTTCTTTCCACATAGGGGGCCATAAGAGTGCACAATCATTGGTCCTAAGCTGCAACGCCCATTGTTTCTCTACACCAACAAAAATTATCAGTTCTCAAATAATTTGTCAATGCATCTGCAACATTCTTCAAAGTGTCCACCTTTACCAAAACAACCTTTTTTTCTTCAATCATATCCCTCACAAAGTATTATTAAACATCAATGTGCTTTGTCTTTGAATGATAAACAAGGTTATTTCCCAAGAAATTTTCACTTTAGCTGTCAAAATCTATCCTTATAACTTTTTGTACCAACCCCATACTTGAACACAATCTTTAAAACCAAAATAATTTCTTGCTTGCATGAGTGGTTTCCATGTATTCAAACTCTATAATTGAAAGTGCCACTATAGACTATCTCTTTCTCATCCAACTATCTGCTCCTCCAAATAGGTTAAATACACACCCACTTGTACATCTTCTTTGATCTATATCTCTATCCCAATTTGGACCAAAAAATCCATGTATGTCCAACACTTTTTCCAATATTAGTCTTCCTTGGTAGCACAAACCATAATTACTAGTGCCACACAAATACCTGAAAACCCTCTTCACTTTTGTCCAATGCTCCTTCCTTGGTTTTGGCATAAACCTGCTCAATACACCCACTACATGTTAAATGTCTAGTCTAGTATAAACCATTGCATGCATTAAGCTACCAACTGCACTCACATATGAAACATGAGACATGTCTTCTTTCTCTTCCTGTGCCTTGGGAAACTATTCAACATATAAATTTGCACCTATAGGAATAAGAAACTTCACCAGTTTACTATCCTTCATATTAAACCTATGCAATATTGTCTCAACATACTTCCTTTGGTTTAACCATAACTTCCTATTTGACTGATCTTATTTAATTTCTATACCAAAAATATAGTTTGTAGCACCAATATTCTTCATGTCAAATTTAGAGGACAATTGGGTCTTGAAATCTTGGATAATTTATTTTTCATTTCCAATCAACAACATATCATCCACATATAATAAAAATAAATAACATGGTCACCAATTAATTTGAAATACACACATTGATCCACTTTTCTCCTTGTGAAGCCAAGTCCTTGTATATATGTATGATTTTTTTATACCACGTCCTTTGTAACTGCTTTAACCCATACATAGACTTTTTTTTAACCTGCATGCTAATTCTTTCTTACCCTTCAATAAAAATCCTTCTAGTTGCTTAATGCATATCTCTTCTTCCAGATCCCTATGAATAAATGTTGTCTTCACATCCATCTCTTCTACCTAAAAATCAAAATCAACAACAACAAATAAAATTAATCTAATAGAAGCTAACTTGGCAACATGAGAAAAAATATCACCAAAATCAATTCCTAACACTTGGGAGGAACCTTTTGCTACCAACTGAGCTTTGTAGTTTTTTACATTTCATTTTATATTCATCTTCTTCTTAAACACCCATTTTCTACTGATGGGTTTCCTTCCAGTTGACAACTCCAACAGATTCCAAGGCTCATTTTTTGCAAGGCTTCCATTTATTCAACCATGGATTTTTTCCAGACTTTGACATCCTCTGGATCCACCGCCTCCTTGACAGTTATTGGATCATCATCACTTATAGATAAATAAAAAATTGAATAGAAAATAGATGATTTATACCTCTCTCGAACTGATCTCCTCAAAAATTGAGTGTGTGGTTCTTTCTCTTTTGATCCTTGTTCTACTGTAGAGTCTAATTCTTCCTCCTTCAATTCAAACTCTATCTTCTCTAGTACGTTTTACCTTTTTAGGAATTCATGTTTAATAATATCTGTTGGAACACCTAATCCTACATGGGTAGGTGTGGAATGAGAAAAGTCACAATGGAGTCCAAGTGACCTTGGAACATGAAACCAAGAGTCACACCATTGTACTATAAATGTACATCTTTGTATAATGGAAAATAAGTGAGCTACACGCTTATCATTCATTGTGTGTTGAGTCTCTTGTGTGTGTGTCTTCATCTTTCTCATACACCATGTGTGTGTTCAACATGGTGTTTAACATGGTATTAGAGCGAGCGATTGCTGGCCTTGCTCCAAATTGAGTGAGCCATTTTTGTTTATGGCCTGTGCATATCTGCAAAAATTTTGATAATTTTTGCAGCACTAAGAGTTTCTGCAGCAGTGTTTTTGCCGCCATTCAAAAGTGTTTTGAAGAGGAGAAACATTCAAAATCCCAGCATTCAGAAATTGGCAGCATTCAGGCATTGGCTTTGAAGAAAGACAGCACTGCCCATCTGAAGGTTTTCATTCTAATTTTTCTCTGCAATTTCTGCCTATTAAATTCTGCATTTTGAGCTGCTAGAAAATAGTTTAAATAGGGTTTCTGAAGAATTTTTTGAGTTTTTCCATTGAAAATTTTCTATAATTCTGAGTTTTTCTACTGTTGGAAAATATTTTCTTCTGTTGGGCTAGTGGAAAAATTTCTGGGTTTTATTGGCAATCTGATGTTGCATTTCAGTACTTGAAATTTGTATTGTTGCCCTCATTTCTGCACTTTCTGCTGCTGCTGGATTTGTTCGGCTATACATCTGGAAAAAAAATTCTACTGTCATCTGCTAGTCTACTCTCTCATGTTTAAAATAAAAATAAATAAAAATAAAAATAAAAAACTCTGCAACTTGGCCTTTCGGCCTCCCCTTTACCAGCCATTCTAATGCTCTACTCACAGCTCTATACCCTCACAACCCTCACCACCTATTGCTCACGGCCTACTACTCTCATCACGCTATTCAACTCTCACCCAAGCCTCAAGGCCCCCGCTCGCTCTACGCCCCTTGCTTCCTACCCAACACCCTACGCACCTTACCATACACCTCTCGGCAGCTCCTCCCGCGAACCTGCATTCAGCTTATCACACTAAACCCCCTCACCTGCGTTAACCTTACACGCTATCACTCATCTCACACTACACGCGGACTTTGCCATACGACTCTCCCTAAAAAGCCGCTACCCCAACGCTCTTAGCTTACCTACGCTCTGCAAACTGCCCCTTATCACTCCGGCCCTCGACCTCGCCCTTCTACATATTACTCCGCCCTACCCCCTCACCCCCTCTCAAACTCAATCTCGGCCACCTCACATTCCATACTCCCTACCCGCGGCACCCCGTGGCCTCCATCCTTGCGCAGACCCCTCACCCTGCACTATCATTCTTCTCAACCTCACACGCTCAACCCACCACAATCCTCCGCCCTCACGCACTCCCCTTCCTTACCACGCACTCCCATCTCCAATTTTCTCACCCGCCCCTCTCCTCAACTGTGTTTTACCCTCTCCTCCCTGCGCTAATGCTCCCTCTCTCACACCACCCGCAGCACTTCTTCAATACCTGTTTTTTAATACCGCCCTCTCCAAACTGCTCATCCCCCAATATACAATACCGCCCATTTTAATTCGGCTCCTTTTAAATTCGATTTTTAAAATTATTTAATCCCTTTCCCTTTTAATTTCCCCTTCCACATTTTTTAATTAATTTTTAATTTAAAAAAAAAAAAATTCCCCTAGTTTTTAAACTCCTTTCTCTCCCACCCCTTTTACATCCCCCCTCCCCTCCACATTTTTTAAAATTTCCCTTAGTTTTCCCCCCACCCTCCATCCACATTTTTTTTAAAATATTCTCCTTCCTTCCATTTTTTAATTATTCCCATTTTTTTAAATTAATTTTTAATTAAAAAAAAAAAAAAAAAGCAGAGAGAGAGGAAAGAAGAGATATGAACAACAGAAGAAGAGAAAATGACATGTGAGAAGATGGACTATACATAGAGAAAATTGAAGATTTGACATTGTATAATTTGTGGCATATACAAGAGGGTGATTTTTTTGAAGAAATTGACATTTGAAGACAAGTTTGCCATCATTTCAAAACAACTATTTGAAGGAAAATTCAGCTGCCATAAAAAGATTCTTGCACAACTGTTTTCAGCTACACCTTTAAAAATATTTTGCAGAGATATGTATTGAGCTAACATTGTACTTTGAGTGGAATTTTCCTCTTCATTCATAGTTGGAATCAGTGAATTTGAGTTGTTGATGTAAGTCATTGTTGATTGTCCTCCATCATTTGAGGAGCACACTTTGTACTTTGATATTTCCATAGTTGGAAATTATTTAGAGTCATTTGTATTTGTTGTTGAATCACATTGTAAATGGGTGCATTTTCGGTTGAAGCCGACACCCTTCATTTTTTGAGCTTAAGTTGTTGAAAATGGCTAAAATCAATGAGGCATTAGAGTTGTTGAATAACCTCATTCATTCAAATGTTGATGACATGATAAAAATGAGCAAGAATGCTCTTTGTAATATTCAGACTTATTTACAAAATGCACAAGAAAAGATTGAGTTTTTGTAGTTGGAATCTCAGCTCCAACAAGACGAACTTCAGCAAAAGAGTCACCATTCTGAGCCTGTTTCTGTTCAGAATATTGTGAAGGACTCCCATCAGCAGCAAGTCAGTAAAGTTGAAGTTGATCCACATTCATTTCATTGCACAAGAGCAGATGTACATGCAGATGCAGTAGCTCAGCCTACACTTATCAAGCCCATCATCAGACCTTGGGAAGAGCATGTCCACAACAAGCACAAAACTGGTCTTGGATATGAAAAGGATGTGTCCTTTCATATTCCAGACTACACCAAGCCCATCTTATTTCAGAGTGCCGGATTCCTGTATGACAGTTCACCTGTACCTATTCTAGATCCTGCTCCACAAGAACAACAACATATTGTAAAATGCCAACACTATGATCGAGTTGGCCACATGAAAGATCATTGTTTTTATCTTCATCCATGCAAGCACTGTGGTCGGCACACTCATTCTTCACATAGATGCTTCAGAAAAAAGCCTCCTGCAAGAACCAAGATTCATCTTGGATGGATCGCTTCTTGGCAATGGGCATTAGCATCCAAGAAGATGTTTAAGACACATGTCAGAACTTGTTCACGGATATTGAGCAAACTTGCAGTTGAGTTTTCGCCATCATCTCACCTTGTCCCTGACAGGGGGGAAAATGGTGGTCATGTACAAGCTTCGACGACAGATCAAGTGAGCCTGAGCCATAATCTCTCATTCCATGTTCAGAGTTGTAGCCAACAGTTCAAGCGAGCCTGAGGCACAATTCGTCATTCCAGATTCAGAGATGTAGCCAGAGACACGGATGCCCATGAGCATGCCTTCGGTTGGTGGAAAAACTTAAACCATCATCTTTAGTTGGTGGATAACCTAAAACCACCACAGGTAGTAGACCTCCCTTATTTTAGGTCGAAGGTCTCCCTTTCATATATGAGGAACACTTCCTCTAGTAGAAGCCTTCAGCTTCTTGCCAGCATTGGTTGAGTTCCAGGAAATGCTTCAAAGCATTCCAGAGTTGTTGGTCATCCTAAAACCATCACAGGTAGTAGACCTCCCTTATTTTAGGTTGAAGGTCTCCCTTTTTTATGAGGGACAATTCCTCTAGCAGAAGCTTTCAGCTTCTTGCCAGTTTTGGAAGAGTTCCGGGAACTGCAACAAGTTTTGCGTTCCAATGTTGGTGGTCATCCTTAAACCATCTATTTTTTCCAAAAATTCATAGAGTTGTTTCAGCCAAGTGCTGCCATGTATACTTTGCAGATTTGTATTACAACTCTTTTCTTGGACTCACACATACCCCTTCGGATTAAGGGGGGATGTTGGCACACCTAATCCTACATGGGTAGGTGTGGAATGCGAAAAGTCACAATGGAGTCCAAGTGACCTTGGAATATGAAACCAAGAGTCACACCATTGTACTATAAATGTACATCTTTGTATAATGGAAAATAAGTGAGCTACACGCTTATCATTCATTGTGTGTTGAGTCTCTTGTGTGTGTGTCTTCATCTTTCTCATACACCATGTGTGTGTTCAACATGGTGTTTAACAATATCTTTCACTTCTCTAAACACCACATCTAAGCCGTACACAACCTTCCTTGTTTTTGGGTTCCAAATCTGATAATCTTTTAAACCATCATTATACCTAATAAATATGCAGCTTTCATATTTACTATCCAACTTGGATCTTTTCTCCTTTGGAACATGCACATATGCATCATAGCCAAATACCCTGAGATGTGAGAGAGAGTGTTTCTTACCAGTCCATACCGCATGTGGAGTCTTATCCTCCAACATTGATGAAGGTGATATTTTAAATAGGTAACATGAAATATCCACTACCTCTGCCCATATTTCTTGTCCTAACCTGACGCCATAGAGCATGTGTCTTGCCTTTTCCATCAACGTCCTATTCTTTCTTTTTGCAACTCCATTTTGCTGAGGTGTGTATGGAGTAGTATTTTTCCTTTCTATACCAAAATTCTTACAGAACTCTTTGAATTCCTTCTTGTAGTAACATCCACCATTTTCTATCCTCAACACCTTAATCTTCTTGTCAATCTGATTTTCCACTAGAGCCTTAAATTCTTTAAACCTATCAAAGAATTCAGATTTCTACCTAAGGAAATACATCCATGTATTCCTCGATAAGTAATCTATAAATGAGACATAGTATATAGACTTATCCAGTGATGGAAATAACATAGGTTCAAACACAACACTGTGCACAAGCTCTAATATCCATTTTTCCCTCTTAGCACCAGAGGGAAAACTCACCCGATTGTACTTCCAATATACACAATGTTCACATAAATCAAAATACAAAGAGAAATTATAAATACCTTCTACCATACCATTACCATGAATTATTCGAATTTCCTTCTCCAATATGTCCAAGTCTTTGATGCCACATCATAGTATTTTCTCCATAGACAAATATATTTTTTACTCCACTTTCAGGAACCACATAACTATTGCAGCCATCAATAACAATGTTACCCAAAAGATTTTATAGAGTTCCAATACAAAATCCCCGCATCAATACCAGTGCTTTTTTAGACACCTTGCAGGTATCTTTCTCAAACACCATTTTTACACTCGCATCTTCCATATTTCTTACAAAAATACCAGTTCTTCCCGAACCATCTTTAAGGTATGTTTCTCAAACACCATTTTTACACTCACATCTTCCATATTTCTTACAAAAAATAGATTTTTGGTCAATGTAGGAATGTGAAAAACACCAAGAAGTGTTCTAATCATTCCTCCTTGCAAATTCACCTTGAATTTTCCGCATCCTATTATTTTAGTCTTTATTTCATCCCTTAGGAAGACATCACCACCATCATATTTCTCGTACTCATAGAACCACTCCCTATGGGGATTCATATGAAAATATTCGCTTGATTCAATCAACCATGCCTCATGATCTACATGTGTACTAGAATAAGAAGCCATGTACGCATCCCCAACTTCATCTAAAGTGTTTTTTGCCTCTACAGAAGGAGCATCTTCAGATCCTTTTCCTTTATCAGGAGGTTTAGATTTACAATCCTTTTTACATTACCCTTCTTTTCCACATTTCTAGCATACCTCTACATATTTTCCTAGATATTTAGATCCCCCTTTAGATTTATATCTTCCACTTGAGGACTTCTTTCTATTTATGTTCTAGGACCGTCCTCTTACGAACAAGGCATCTACATTCTGGCTCTCCATATTTTTCTATCTCATCTCTTCTGACAACAAGGATGAGAATATTTCATCAAACTTCAAGGTAGTTGTATTACTACCTATAACAATAGCCATACTATCCCATGAGTCAAGTTGAGAACACAATAGAGTGATGCACTTATATTCATTTAAAACTTTAATATTAATAGATAAAAACTGACTTACCATAGTATTGAAGGCATTTAGATGCTGCGTTCCTGAGTCTCCATCTGTCATCGTCATTTTATATGGCTTTTCCAGCAAGAAAAGTTTGGCCACTAGACACTTAGATTGATACAAAGTCCCTAACTTGTCCCATAAATCCTTTGTTTTAGATTCTCCTGATGCATTCATCAATACTGAATCTGAGAGACATAATCGTATTGTTCTCTTCACCTTCCAATCTAACTTCGTCCAATCTTTTGTTGAAATTCATGTTGGTGCCATACTTGGATCTAAAAAAATCGACTGATCTCTGTCCACCAAAAGATCCTCCATATTGAGCTTCCACAACTCAAAACTCTTTCCATTTAATTTCTCAATCTTAATCTTTTTATTTTTTTCCATCTCCTTTCACCACAAGAACCGATCTCATAGATCTCCCACTGTAACATGACCTACCACAAACCCAAGAAAAAACCCTAAGCCATAAACATGTCCCCTTGAAGTTGAAACCCGACTCTAATAAAAAAATGTAGGTTTTAATCTTGTACAAAATTAGATGCAAAAAATATTCTTAAAATAGAAAATATATACAATATTAATAACATAAAATATACACAAAATTTCTCCTACATCCCAAACTGGGAAAACCAGTTTGATTTTGATTAGTTACAAGAGAATTTTAATATAGTCGATGTAGATGCAATTTTCATGTTAAAACACTACCTGAAAGTGCCACATGCTTTAGGGCTAATTCATCATGCAATCTAAACCTTACTTGTGATACAAAATTCCTTATTTTCCACCATTAAATGTAACCTTTTAGATGGTTTTAATAGCTATTAGCAGTTATTCCCTTATTAGGTTGTTATATAAAGATTTAGTGGTATGGGGGTGGGGAGGCTCACCACCCCACCACCTCTACTTGAATTAAAGAGGAGGGGCATTGTGGCCATCCCTCCCCATGCAATGAAAAATGCCAACAACCTCATTGATATAAAACATTATGATGGTATATTTAACCTTTGTTGGGAGCTCATGCTTTCCCTATTGTGACATGATTTTTTTTGCACTGTAAGTGGAGAATCCCCATTTTAGGTGGGAAAATTCCACTATGTCTATGACCTTTCTATTTTACTAAGTTTTTAAGGCCCTGGTTCCCCAAGAATGGACTCTATCAGTAGCTTCAAATATATAGGAATTAGCACTAGGTGCAAGTATGAAGCCATGCAAGGAATTCAACCAAGAATTTAAATTTTTGAGGACAAACAAGGGACCTAAAAAATCCTTATCTAATCCCAATGGGATATAAATAAATGAGTAACACTTCCTATCTTGAATATTTTTCAAACTCTGAGTTCATTTCTCTTTGCATGGTACATTTAGTGCCTGGTCTATAGGGTGACATGGAGATGTTAGAATCTCTTTTACTTCTCTGGTTTATTTGGTCTTTAATCCATGCTTGGAGCCTACCCCTAGCTCTACTTTATTTATGTCTAATTCATCACTATGTCCCTCCATGTGTCTAGGTCCAACCCTTAATTGTCTTCTCGAATTTCCCCTAGTTGATTTTTGTTTGTAGAAATGTATTTTGTCTCCTCCAGGGGTTTTCTATTTCTATAGTTGGCCTTGTCTTAATCGCCATGCCATGTCAGATAATGAGATCCCAGTGGGGTTCTAGAGGTTGTGGACCTTTAGGTAGGCCCTTACTCAGACACAATCCCAATCTGTTGTTGCCATCTTCCACTCCTCCAACTGCCTTTAAATCCAGACTTGGATTCTTCAATTGGAAGCGTTAACCACTAATGATCACCAAGCCTACTCTAACTCAAAAATCCAAATTGAAGTTGCTAAATGGGTGCTTGATTTTGGTCACAACAAGGGAAGGAAAATTCAATATTGTAATTTCTTACTCTCCGTTGGCAAATGAAGACACTCCTAGGTTGATTTCTCAAAGAGAATTATGAGGATTGCAATTATATCATTGCATGCATCAATGAAATTCTGAGTCCATCGCCACAACACTCATGCTTGGTTAACCTTGATTCTCACTTGGTGTATATGGAGGGGCATCTCTAGGGTGGTATTAAACCTCCAACATGCTCCAGTGCACATGACCCAACCCCAGTAATTTCCTTTGACAAATGATGATTATTCGTAACTCTTGGTTGAAGTTTTGGTTTCAAAATATTATTTTCGTAGTTAGATGTTTGGCGAGGATAACTAGTAGCTAGTCTGTTGTTATTTTTTCAAACATTTCACACAATGTTTTATTAGGAAACTAGCTATATCAACATTTATTTTAGAAATTTTTGATGTTGGGTCTATATAACAATAATACTCAACATTTTTAGTTTAGTTTCCCTTGTGGTAGACAATATTGATTTTTGTAAGGAAATGGTTATGATTCAATAGAAGGTTTTAATCAACCAAAATGTACTATTAAACATTATCATTATATATAATTTAAATATAACTTTTTATTAAATAAATATATCTATTTATTAAATAATTACATTGATAGGCATATCTATTTTTGAATAGGGATTCCATAATTTTAATTTAATTATCAATAATTTTTAAATGGCTGGTAGGGATTTAACCTCCATAGAATATTTTATAATATTCTTAGAAGTATACATAAATCAAAGGATAAGAATTATTTTCAAAGTAGTTATGTTTTTTTTCTCTTTTTAATTAAATTCTTTAATTAAAATTGTCATATAAACAAGTTATAGTTTTGTGGGCATGTGGTATTGATGAGCCATGGTATTTTCCCATGGTATTGTAACAAAATCTACTTATAGATGAAGAATATCCATGATAATGTAGGGTGAATCTTCATCTTTAAAAATCTTGTTACATATTTTCTAAAATGTATATATGTTTAACTTATATACTAGTGCAACCATATAAATAAAATGGCTCGTAAATGTGGATATACATTAAAAAAATCATAAAAATTAACTAAATTAAAAATTTATTTTAAATAATGATAATAATTACTATATATATATATATATATATATATATATATATATATATATATATATATATATATATATATATATATATATATATATATATATATATATAATCACTTATTTTTTAAAATTAAAACAAATATGTCATTTTGTTAGATCTAAGATTTTTGTGATTATTATTTTGGTAATTTTAATTTAATCATCTAACAAAATGACATATTTGTTTTAATTTTAAAAAATAAGTGATTATATTTATATATATATAATCACTTATTTTTTAAAATTAAAACAAATATGTCATTTTGTTAGATCTAAGATTTTTGTGATCCATAAATTAGATAGATATATTTCTGATTAATCACATCATTAAGATTTGGTTGAGTTTTCAAACCAACTAATGTGGTTCATCCTCGGGACAAGGTGAAAAAACCTATAGATATTAATGAATAAATAATATAGATGCATCATTGCCCACCCCCTCGTTTGTGGGACAAGGGACCCGCTTCCGTGGAACGATTTGACTGCTAAGTCTATGAAGGCATACATACTCTACCCCCTCTGTTTTTGAACCTGTGACCTCTTAGGAGGAAACACATGCTCTTAACCATTAGGCCCATAAAACCCACTCAAGTTGTATAAAACACTAACATCAAAATAACATAATTTATATCAATTTAAAAAAGAGATAAAGTAATTAAGAGAGAGAGAGAGAGTAATTGTAAAATAAAATTCTATAGTTAAAACATTTTAAGTATTGTTATTATTCTGCATTTTAGTAAAGATTTATTGGAATTGTAAGTATAACCTATAGAGTTTACTATATATATATATATATATATATATATATATATATATATATATATATATATATATATATATATATAGATAGATAGATATCTATGGTGTGTACATCCTATTAATCATATATTTATCAAATAATGAAAAATGTGAAATATTTTGAAGTGCAATTTTCTTTTTTAATTTTGCAGTTTAAAAGATATTCATGGCTGAAGATATTTGATTCTTCTCAACACTTGATATCGCATATATATATATATATATATATATATATATATCCATCTTAACCACTGATCTATCAAATAATGAGAGAGGAAGAATATTTTGAGGTGCATTTAAAAAAAAAAAATTTGCAGTTTAAAAGATATTCATAGCTGAAGATATTTGATTCCTCTCAACACTTGATAGAGCCATGATTAAAATAAATGTATACTAGTATCATTAATTTCATATGAATAAAATTAGTTTTTTTTCCTCTTTCTTCAGTTTGATTATTGAACACCTCATTATGTCATTTCGTTTAAATAGTTTAAGATTGATAATAATTTCAAATTTATTTTAAATTTCTTTAGATGAATATAATAGGGTAAATTTTAAGTCTTAATATTTAAGGTGGGTGGGTAGATGGTAAATTGATGCCTAATTAATGTAGATTTTATCTTATGATTTATAGTTTTTTTTGTCAACAAAATGTTTTAAGTGGATGATTTAACCAATTGAAAAAATCCACTGGAAGTTTTTGGAAATCTATGTTACAACTATAAAGCTTCATAATTTTGGGTGTCTTAGGGGTTTTCGATGGTGTTGAATCCATTTCCACCATTGAAAAAAAAGATTCAAACATTCCCATGATTGGATTTTTTGAAAAAAAATGGTCAGTTTCTGGTGATAAATAGTTGTCTGGTTGAAATTGTCACTTTAGTAAGCAACACCTATTTTTATTGAAAATATATCCATTTTATAGAAAAAGTTATGAAAGGAAGGAAAAAATCTTCAATATAATTTTCAATTCATTTGTCCAATTATTTACCATTATATAAAAATATATAAAGAAAATTTAATGTTTCATGACCTTACTCATGTGATATTTTCCAAATTACTAGGATGACCCTCTTGAAAGTGGGTTCCTATTTAAAACTAATATAAGATCCCCTATTAGGAAGTTTTGATAACCCTTCCATTAGTAATTCAAGTTTTAAACTCGAGAAGTGTTGGTTGACAAATATATTTACAATATTTCATAAGTCATGTGTACCATAATGAGAAATAACTCAATTATATAGTGTAATACATGAACGACTACAACTAATCAATTAGATAATGAGCTTATAGTAATAATAACAACAACACAATATTATTATTATAATACAATGGCATCCCAACTTAATATTAACTAAGGGGTAAGAGGAATTATGATAATCTATTTATTATCTTATATAACCAAAGATGACATGGAAATAATGAGATTTCTCACACATAGCACAATACATGGGGAGACAATCCATATATTACTTGATGCCAAAAATGGTTGATACAAAAATAGAATCCTATTATTTGATAGTTTGGTGATTATTTAGGAATATTTCAACTGTTCATTAAGGTGGTAACTATCTTATTTGTTTGGAACATTAGTAATCTTCAATTTGTTGGCCAAGGATAATTTAGTTCTCTATTGATTTATAAACTATCATGGATACTCTATTAGATAATTCGCCACAACAAACCTACTAAAATATATTAGAAAATCTGAAATCTTTATTTGAGGGTTTATTTTTTCTTAGATTTTTGGATCTATTAATTATTATTTATTGTGTATACATGAAAATTATAATTATGTAGAAAATAGAGAATAATGGAATAAAACTCACAAACCACATATTAACATAGGAAATAGCTCAGGAAACCCTTTTAAGAGAAAACCAAACTAGAAGATGAGGTTCCTATACTCTCTTTCTCTGAATAGAAAATGGATGCAAATAATTGGAAGTGAGGCCCATGGCTAATGGCTATTATAGTGCACAAAACCTTTTTTTCTTCTCTCTCCCTATCTATTCTTGGCTATTCTACTCATTTATGGAAAATGTGCACTTGAATAAAATGAAAACCCTTTTTCTCTTAGTGCCCAGGTTATAACACAACCTGATACCCTACTAGTGGTTAGCTTAACTCTTTTAACTCTTAAGTAGAGCTATAATATTGACTCTTCTAGAGTCTTCTTCATTGTGATCATGTGGCTAGCCCCTTTTCCATGAATAATGGATGTTTATGTGGCATCTTCTGTAATTATGGTCGTGAATTTCAATAGGTCAACTTCCATGATGCATAACATTCTCATACGAGCTTTGATTGAGGTGCTTTTACATTGTTGCAAAGGTATCAACATGTGTATTATAGAATATAGGTCCATAGTAAGGTTTTGGATCACAAAAGGTGTTCATTTAAGGCCTCACAATTGCTACTAATGTTTTTGACATGAAATTTTCCAAATTGAGACAATCAGTAAAAATGATCCTATGCATTGATTCCACTACTTTTTCCACTTCGAAAGTATTAAAGTGGATGAAAAATAATATAATGATCCAATCTAGATCACTCTCCATCAAACTAGTATTTTTATCTTCTTTTCAAAAATATTAACATCCTTTGATTTGGTAGATCTATACATGCAAGTGATTATACATAAATATTCCTTCACTCTTTAAAAAAATCACCAAGGTAAATAATCTATAACTTTTCTTTCAAAAAATTAATAAAAATTATATTATGCATGTTAAAGGCATTCATATTATGACCAAAGTGATTTACGTGTTCACTTTTAGAGATACCATGGCTTGCACGGAAGTAATGTAATGCAACCCATGGATTTGTTGTAATAGTATATTTTGTTTAAAATATTTAAAGTAAAAATATTGTTAAAACCTATTGTTTTGTTTGGGTGAATTTCTCTAGCGTGATAGTCACAAACTGATATTTTCTCAATATGGTAACGTAGCTTTCTATAATTTGTTTAACATGATCATGGTAAATTGTTTTACGTAAGAAAGAACCTTATAATATATTCCCAAGTGAATTTTTCGAAAGATTTAAATGAATACATTGATATATGGGTAAATTGATATATGGGTTAAGGAGAATGTATTACACTAACATGAGGATCACATAAACATTCTTAAAACATATTCTACTTTCAGTGTTGTGCGCCCTCAAGTAATTTTCTTAAATAAATAAGAAAGATACAAATAAAATTGAAATGATATTGTTTAATAGGATTCTCGATGATATGAGGGTAGTAGGTGAGGGAATGATTATTTTTGGTTGTGAAGGAAAAGAATTAATATGTATGGAGAATTAAAAAGAAATCTTAAATAATAATATTGTAGCCTTGGAATTCATTTCGATCAGTTCGAAGAGAGCTCTACGAAAACTCTGAGCTAGGGTTTAAGGATGTCCTTCGACGTCGAAGCTCTGGTTTGAAGGTCTTCACTAACGCCTTCTGCTCCAGCTTGGTCGTGCCTCCCAACGGCCACTGATCCAAATCAAATGAATGCTCCACAGGGGGGGGTGGGGGGGGGGTGGGGGGGGGGGGGGGGGGGGGGGGTACGCCCTCCCCCACAGGTGTTCACACCTCTATCATACCTGCTGCGACATAGATATCGTCCTCTATCACATCACAGACGCCCTCGATCACTGCGTAGAAGCCCTCTTCTGCCATAGGGTAGACGTCCTCTGTTGCTGATTCCTAGACCCCTAGCAACGCATCGGAGGCGCAACAAGGCAAAACCATAGACTCTCTTGACAAAACGGCTCAGCCCAAGATGGCCTCTGTGACATGCAGGCCAATAGCTATAGAACGCCCTAAGATAGACCTTCCAAGCCACCGCATCAACACTTAGGTTCAGTACATGAAGGACCATGCACTCATTGGCAAATTTGTCGGCTTCTGGCCTACTGAAAAAGCCCTGCATGGATGGATCAGCTCCAAATGGAAACCAAAAGGACATGTTATGCTTCAACTAGGGCCTAAGGGTTTCTTCAATGCCATTTTCAACTGTATCGAAGACAGAAGTTGCATCTTAGATGGACGTCCATACTTTTTCAACTCGTCCGAACTCTATCTCCGTGACTGGGTTGAACGATTCAACCCCGATAAAGAGGATTTCAACTGGGTGTTGGTCTGGATCTGGGTGTATTCCTTGCCCCTTGAATACTGGGATTAAGAATCTTTAAGGGACATAGGTAATGGACTTGGAGATTTCATTAAGATAGCAGAGGAGACCAAGCTGAGGTGATACACTTCATATGCCAGAATATGCGCCTACATGCACCTAGAAAAAGCACTTCCGGACTCAGCAAGTCTTTTTCATGATGATTTTGAATGACTGCAACCTATTGATTATGAACATGTTTCATTTTTCTGCCAAAAATTCCATGCTCATGGTCACTTATTCCAAGACTACCCTCTCAATCCACCCATCAATAAACCCACTGCTTCCTTTGAAAACTCTGATGAAGAAGGCTTCACCAAAGTCCCAACCTGCAAACGCCACCACAAGAAAAACCCCACATCTGCTGCCAAACCATCTACCCAAGCTTCTGACATCCCCTCCACCAGCAATAGCTTTTACATTCTTGCAAAGCACTCTCAACCAGATTTTGACATCCCCAATAAGACTGCTCCCCCCTTGACCTCTTCTGCCTTGATTCCCAACTCGGACTCACACATTCCTCCTTCGCAATCGAAGCCTCCACCCGATTCCTTCCTACTGCCATCCAAGCCCAACACTAAATCAGATCTTGTTATCTGGCAGCCCAACGACATGGACGTAGATGGCTCTGGGGCTGAAGGTAGCCAGGCTAGTCACATGGAAGAGGAACCATAAAGTATTGAAATAGGAGAGTTAGACATTTTTGGACTGGAATAGGCTTGCAGAAAAAATGACTATGATAAAATATCGGACAGACAGATTGAGAGTCTAGAGGTGGCCCTCTTTCACGCTCAACACCAACAAAAATCCCTGGGAATTCAACTAGGCAGTCAGTGGGAAGGAAAAAAAATCTTCAAGGACCCCAAAAAGAGAGGCAGGAAAACAGAATTACAAAAGACCATCGTAATTGGGGAGATTCTTGTGGAATATGGTAGGTACCCCAAGCTTACCAAGTTCTACCAGCCACTTGAAAATAGTTTTCAATGATGCTCACCTCTTGGAATATAAGGGGATTAAACAACACCTCAAAATACAGAATGATTAAAAACATGATTAAAAAAGAAAGACCACAGGTTTTCTTCATACAAGAAACCAAATGAAACAACAATGCCCTAGGCTCCATTCTCTCCAAAGCCTGGTCAGGTAGCCATTCCATTGCAGTTGATGCTTCTGGCACCTCAGGCGGATTAGCCATAGCTTTGTATCCATAAGCGATCTCAATCACTGATGCTCATGCAACGCACAACTCAATCCATGCTACCTTCCATATTCTAGGAACCAATATACATGGGCACATCACCAATGTATATTTTCCTCAAGACTCTATGCAAAAAATAGCATTGCTTAATACGATGGAAATGCTCAACTCCAACAGGACTCATCCCCTTTGGATCATGGGCGGGGACTTCAACATGATCACTAAATCTGAAGAGAAAAAAGGAGGTCGGGCCAAATTAGATTTGGACTGCATCCACTTTAAAAACTATATTCAAAAGAATTGGTTGATAGATCTTCCCTTATCCAATGGCATGCATACTTGGAACAACAAACACTCTGGCTCACGGTAAATAGCCTCTAAGCTAGATTGATTCCTCCTATCAGACAATGCTATCCACATTGGAGGAGACATTCAGGCTTCTATCCTACCTCTCTCAGGTTATGATCATTGGCCTATCTCTCTTCAATGGACCAGGTCGGGCGATGCTACTAAAAGACCCTTCCGTTTCGAAGCCTTCTAGCTAACCCAACCGGATTTCAAGGATATGGTCACCAAGGCCTGGCAAGCTTTTCACCACCGGTAGGATCCAAGATGTTCCAATTTCAGTAACACCTCAATGACATCAAAACTCACATCAAAAGTTGGAATCACTCCACCTTCGGGAACATATTCCAACAACAAAAGGTCCTCAAGAGCAACATGGCGGAACTTCAACAACGTATCATCCAAGAGGGTCATACTGAGATACTGGCAACACAAGAACAAAGTCTCCTAAAAAAATTGGATGAACGATGGCAGCAAGGAGAGATACTCTGGAAGAAAAAATCCAGAACAAGATGGCTAAAATAAGGGGAAAGGAACACCAAGTTTTTCACCCGCTCCACCATCCAAAGAAGAATGCACAATAAGATCAGCCTACTCCAAAGCCAAAATGGAGAAAGGCTGGAAGAGCATCAGGACATAGAAAAAGAACTCTTAACCCACTTCAAATTGGTGCTTCAGGAGGGCCATGCTAACAGGCAGCCAGTAATCACCAAAGTCCTGCAACACATTCTCAAACTAATAAACGAAGATCATAATCAAATGTTATTTCATCCTTTTTCTCTTCAAGAAGTGGAACAAGCAGTAGCACAATGCAAAGACGGCAAGGCACCAGGTTCAGACAGCTTCACCTCCAACTTCTTCCATCACTTCTGGGACCTCATAAAGAATGATGTATGGCAACTTGTCGAGGAGTCCCGCACCATGCACTGGCTTCTTCACTCTCTCAATGCTACTTTCATTGCTCTCATACCCAAAGAAGACAAAGCTGCAACTCCTGAAAAGTTTCGGCCAATCACCCTTTGTAATGTCATATACGAAGTTATTTCCAAGGTGATTGCTAATAGACTCAAGCCTTTGCTGCCTCTGCTCATCTCATCGGAACAAACGGGATACATAGAAGGCTACTAGATCCTCGATGGGATCATTTTCACACATGAGACCATCCACTCCTTGAAGAAAACCAAAAAGGCAGGTATGCTTATGAAAATTGACTTATCTAAAGCATTTGACAAGCTAAGCTAGAATTATATACAAAAAATGCTAGCAGCCTATGGTTTCAGCCCTACCTGGATCAGATGGGTAATGAGCCTAATTTCCTCCTCCTTCTTCTCTATTTTGGTCAATGGCATCCCTTCTCACCCCTTCTCCCCATCCCGAGGTATCCTCCAAGGCGATCCCCTCTCTCCTTTTCTCTTTGTTCTAATGGCCGAAGGTCTGGGTCGTCTTATCCAGCAAGCTCTCCAATCCCAGCAACTCCGGGGCATCTCGGTTCATGGCTCACTGGCCACCACCCATCAATAGTTTGGTGATGACAACATGTTTTTCGGGCACCCTTCGTTCCAAGAAGCCATCACCTAAAAATCCATTCTAGATACCTTCGCAGACGCCTCTGGCACCTCGATCAATGCTTCCAAATATCAGATCTTCTTTTTCAATACCTCAATCTCCACTCAAAATAGCATTACCAAGATCCTTGGGTTCACCATTGCTCATATTCCTGCCAAGTACCTGGGTTCCCCTTTGATAGACTCTGCCATCAAACACTCCTCATGGCACTCTCTTCTCAAAAAACTGGAAGCTAGGCTCTCCTCCTGGACTTTCCGTTCCCTCAACCTGGCCATCTGTCTTATTCTCGTCAAAGTTGTTTTACAGTCTATGCTCCTCTATCTATTCTATTTTCTTGTAGCCCCAAAGTGGGTCCTCAAGAAAATCAAATCACTGCAACACAATTTTCTTTGGGGTTCCTCAGGGCAAAATAGAAAATGGGCACTGGTAAATTCGACAACAGTCTGCAAGCCGAAGAAATCTGGAGGACTTGGTCTCCGTGATCCGTACCACAGAAATGCGGTCATGGGAGCCAAAATTTGGTGGCAGTGGTTGTCAACACCACATACTCCATGGGCTCTTCTCTGGACAGCCAAGTATGCCAATAATAGACCAGCCGAAGATCTCATCCCCTTGACTACAGTGGAAGCAGGCTCACAAATCTGGAATGCAGCCAAACAGCATCGCTTTCTGATCCAAGAACATAGTTTATGGGAAATCTGTGCCGGTCGTACTGCTTGCTTCTGGGTGGACTCATGGCAACAACGACCCGGACTTGTCAGCACCATCACACCACAGCTACAACCGAAGGTGATCAATAGACTAGAAGCCAATGTCAATCATTACTGGACCGCAGCCCCTAATCAGGGGTTCAGGCAATGGAAGCGGGCTGCTCGCTTCCTAAATCATCAACAGGAGAACTCTCATAGCGCCCTTGACACAGAGCTCAACTGTAGGAAAATCAGATATTCAGAGGAAAAGGATCTCCTCGGATGGGGATACACGCCACGTGGAAAATTCAGTACCCAATAAGCGTACACACTCTTAACCCATAGCCAAGATCCAATCAATTCCATCTGGGACAACCTCTAGTCTCCGAGCCACTGGCCCAAAGTTTCAAATTTCATGTGACTTTTGTGTCATAAGAGAATTCTCACTTGGGACAACCTCATCAAAAGGGGTTTTACAGGGCTTTCACGATGTCCCAACTGTAATGATCACGATGGAACAATCCAACATCTGATGGTTACTTGTCCACTGACAGCTTTCCTCTAGGAAAAAATCAGTTTCAGATGCAGAAGAGAAGGTAGAACACCAGGGGGCTTGAATTCCACCATACGAAATTGGCCCTCTGCTCCATACAACAGTAACTTACTCAACTCTTTATGGAGGCTTATCCCAGGTCTCACTCTTTCGACAGTCTGGAAAGAAAGGAACAAGCGGATCTTCAAACCAAAGTACTCCTCAGGGAGTTCTATGGAAAAATATTCGTCGTAACATATAGGAAAATCTGGCTCTCCAGCACTGGCAACAGGAAGATCTCCCCACGCAAATCTCGAAAAGATCTATTTGGTAAAACTGGCAACTCGTACTCCCTCCCTGTCTTCTTCCTGTATGCTCACACAAATCTTAGGTGGAAGCTTCGAGCAAATGGATCCCACCCTCAGCCGGTTTATTGAAGCTGAACTTCGATGGAGCCTCAAAGGGTAATCCAGGTGATGCAGGATAGGGGGGAATCTTCATGGATCACAAAGGTAAACCTTTGTTAATCTTCTTTGGATCCATACGTTGGGATTCCAACAACTCGACGGAACTTGAAGGCTTGTGGAAAGGGTTGTGCCTAGCTTAGCTACACAACTACTTCCCCATTGAAATAGAAGGTGACTCCCAAATTCTCATCAACATGTTCAATCAACTTCTTATGGGAGCCTCTTCATCTAAATTCGCTGACAGCTGGAGAGTTATGGCAAGACTGGATCTTATAGCAGATTGGTTGCAACAACACTGAGCCATATCCTTCAAGCATGTCAAGAGATTTGGCAATAAGATAGCAGATCTATTGGCCAACATAGGTGTGACTAGTTATCAAATCCTGTCTGTAGGACCCCTCACCATTCTCAATGACAGAAAAATTATACAAGAATGCACTAATCTGGTGCACGAAGACAACAAACCCCCGGATGCGGGTGTTTAAGGGTGATTATATGGTTCTGTGCCTTTGGGACGACGCGTGGCAAGGCCACATGGTCACCCACAAGCCACACCTATGGCATTCAATCAAATTTATTAACTTGGGTCATCACCCCAAGAAGCATTTACTCTGCTGCGTTCGATGAGGCTGCTCCTCTCACATCAAAATGCCACTCCTTGTTCACTTGACCAACTATTCTCTTGAACCCTCTGGCTCTACCTTTCAGCCCTCTCGTTCTACCTTTTGGCCCTCTGCGAAGCTGCCATTCTATTTTTCCATTTATATGCCATTCCCGTCTTCCCCCCCTGTGAAGTTGCTGCTCCCCTGAGGTTGTAGAGCCAAACTTTCACACGTTGACTGGACGGCGCTGCAATCTTAGGAGCTGCATCAAATTTGTTCTGAGCCACCGCTACTCTCAGAGTATCCTTTGCCAATTGCACTTCTCTGCTTCCTCTAGCCCTGCCCCCTCCTCTTCTCAGCGTGTCTTCCACCTCCACTACACCAATATGCCTCGTCTCAGGCATTGCATGCGATGCAGACATGGTAGTAGGGGTCATGCCTCTCGTCCATCCCCCTCCTCTTTATCCAGTTCCTCTTCCTCCTCCCTCGAGCATTCTTGGGGTAGGTACCCAAAAATCCGTAGTGGTCATGTTCGTCTGTTTAGTCTGTCTCGTTCCTCCACTCGACTCGCTACTTCTGAGCCTTCACCACAATCTCTGCCTTGCCTGGTCCCCTCTGCCTCTTCGCAGACCCCCGCCATTGCCCAATTCCACTTTCCTTGCACCTCCAACCACCCTCATGTTTTTGCTACCATCTCGGTCTCCTTCCGCGAGGTACCAACTGAGGACCCCAGCCACAGTCAGCCCATCCCACCACTACACCCTCGTAGTGACCTCGGCCCTTCTGAAGAGGTGAAGAAGCAACAAGTTCCTGCCAAGCACAATTCGAGCCTGAACATTAGTGGCAGCTCACGATACTACAAGGAGCAGTGTAGGCAAGCTGGTGGTAAAGGTGATGATGCCATGACAATGGACACCTCCACAGGTTGCACCAGGCTCCTAGCATGCTGATGATGATGAGTATAGATGCCTCATAGTCGAAGAACCACCTCTAGCTCCCCATGATACTTATAATTTCAGGTTTTTTTCAGTTTACGAATCCTAGCATCTTATTTTTGTTATCTGTTTACATATATGTTTGGTACAATCACTCATGTCAGTACAACACTGATTTCCTCACTTGAGGCAGTGCTTCAAACTCTATTTGGGCTGGTTTCCCCTGCGTGGGAAGCTACATTTTTGTTGTTTTGATGCAAACAATGCCACTGATACAGGCCTGAACTGTAGAGGCTAGAGCCTTCATGTATTATATGTTTAACTAATAGAATTTACTCTTAGAAAAAAAAAATATTGTAGCCTTGGATTTTTGGAAATTATTATGGATTATGAAGAATCAATTATCAAAAATATAGTGATTGGAAATTTTATGGTAGTTATACAATATATTATTTTCAAAACTTCACCTAAATATCATTAATTAAATAGATTTATCTATTCTACTCAAAATGATTAGGATGATATAGAGAAGTAAATTTCATTTTACTTTGAGAGGGATTAATCAATTGGTAGATGTAGTAGCCAAAAAATCCTATGCCTTACCTCTTGTCTAAGTTTGAAAAAGTGGGGAGGACAAGGAAATTTATAACTTACCTTCAGTTTTTATCCTCTAAACTGTTGAAATATGTAACTAGGTTCGGTCTTCATAATGACACATGTAATAATCATTTTTACAATTGGTGTAATGATAAAAATAAATTTATTATTGTTGTTCTTGAGGCATGGGTTGAATTCTCAAGGAAATTTATTTATAGGTATAGCTCCCATTGTGAGTTCCTAGGGTTTTTCGTTGAGTCTACAAGTCATTAAGTCATTTCCATGAATGAAGGACCCATTTGATAAATTTACATAATGTAAAAGGAAAATTATTTGATTTGAAATAGAGTAAAAAAACCCTCCAAGATCAAGTCAAATATGCTAGCAACAAGTCGACCTTCCAAATAGTGATAACTTGGCTTGGAGACAGTGACAAGTTCACCTATTTTGGAGTGACTAGAAGACTATATATACAAGACTTGTTGACCTCCTTTGAGGCATCAATCATTCACAAGAAACTTGACCAAGAGCACTAAAATCAGCAAAGGAAAGAGAAGATAAAGTGAAGAGGAAGAGGCATATTTTTAGGACTATTTTTTGGCTAAAACTCACGCATGTGTGCGCTAAAGCTAGGGAATCCACTACAGAACCTAATATTGAATTACAATAATCTCTATAAGTTTGATCTTGGTGCCAAAACAGTCTTATTTGAAGGCCAACGTCTTGAAGAGAAGGGGCCCAATCAAGTGAAGGATAAGAAGGGCTAAAATTTCCTTAATCACCTCACACGTGCGAAAGTTGCAGGAATTTTCAGGAGGCTGAGTATTGTATGAAGAGGAGTAGTCTAGTGTTGCAGGGACAAGGTCAAGAAGAAGGAGAAGTTGCAGCAATTTCTATTCAAGGTTGAATTTTTTTGACTTGACAAGAAGAGAGCAAGGTTTGACTTGATCTTGGAATAGTTTTTGGTTAAGGGTTCATTGGCTTAATTCGTGCATTGAAGATTATATAAGAAGAGGAATTATTATGGGTTATTCTCTCAGAATTGGAGGGGTTTTGGCCCTAGATGACTGCCTACATCTTGTGCCCTATTGTCTCATTGTTATTTGTGTTTTGATAGTTTTTTTATGATAGATAACACTAATTACAATTAAGGAAAGAAGAAGTAAATCAAGAAAAGTGAAAATACATCACAAGAATTTATCAATAAGAAGAGAAATCACCTATGCTTTTTGCCCCTATATTTCTCAACATGGTATCAGAGGTAAGGTGACAAAAGTCAAGGAAGGGTAGCTTAAATAAGGACACTCAAGGGTCAAAGCACTAGAAGTTAGATTCATTAATCATCAAGAAGGACCTAACATCTCAAAGGTGCTACAAGGACAAGGTTTGCAATCAACAACTCAACAAGAAAAAGACCTCATAAGCCCTACCTCCACTAAAAGAAAGAATTTGAAGAATCTTGATGTGTACACATCCAAAGGAAGCAAGAGAAGGATTTTTATTCATCATCTGGGCACCAAGGTGATATCCCCTCTTTAAAGGATCTGTGAAGGAAGACATCCTCATCAAAAAGACATCTTCAATCATCATTATCATCATAAAAAAAAATAAGGAATCATGTTGAATATATTGTCATCAAGGAGTATCTTCACAAGTAAGTATCCTTATGTCCACAGATGAATCTATCAAAATTTATTTTTGAAAGGAAAGCAACAAGTTGGTTGGGTCATCAAACTTTCTTGCATGGAAGAATATGGTTGATTTGATCCTCATATAAAATGAAGTCTTTAATAATGTTAAGGGTTCAATCACTAAACTTCCAAAGGAAGAAGCTCAAGCACATTCAAATTATATAGAATCCATCAAAGATCGTCTCATACCCTATGTATGAAACTTGGAGACATCAAAATAAATATATGGAAAACTTGTATAATTGTTCTCCGTAAGTACTGCATGAGAAGTGATCTCATTAAGACAATAACTCTACAAGAAAAGATATCAAAGGAATATGGAATAGAGTCATGCTTTATGAGGGTATCAAAAATAAGATATCAACTACAATAATTAGGAGAAATAATGTCTAATAAGGAAATGACCATTGTTAACACTGGAAAATCGTACACCAGAAGATGACATTAATTAATGCTAGGCAAAAGGATTTACAGGGCTAGAAGACATTACATGATCTGGAAAATATTTAAAAATCTCTAAGATCTGAGGAGAATCAAATTTGAACAAGTTCTAAATGCTATTTGCATGCATAATCCTTCGTGAAGAGCACCTTCCGCGCGCCTTTTTCCCCGATATTCGTGAAATCATGGGAGTGGTGAAATCTCACTATCCAAGACCACACAAAGTAAAGGACAAGTGATGACTTACTTGTAGCCGCCTAATGATAGCCACCAATTCCTCCTTAGAAACTATGTGAGCACAAAATGGAATATTTGGAGCACACAAAGGAATCTTATCCCTCTCTTGGGTCACCATCCTCCATGTACCAAGAGAGGGAAGGGAGGATTTGAAATCTCCTATATAAGACCACCATGAGACGAAGAATGGGTGAACACATTGTTATGCCGGCTGGAATTTCCCAAGCAATACCGATAGTGTGTGAGCCAGAGCTGAAGATAGAGGGGACTCAATTGTTGGCCACCCAAAAAGTTTAGTCCAACACAGTATAGAGAGAGCGAAACTGCACCAAGGCAAGCTTGGGAAAAAAAACAACCCTGCATCGGTACCTACAATGATTTTCTAGGGCCCTTTGGCAAGAGGGTAAAGTTTCACTCTTATTACTACCAGCGCTCAATAGAAAGGGGCCTAGAGCCACATTCATATCATTGTTTTCATTTGAATCTTTTCAGAGCTTGTGTTTATTTGTTTATTTTTTAGTTTAGTTTTAGTTTACATATGCATGCTATTTCTCTATCTAGTATTCTTATTGATTCTATCTTGTTCCACTAACTTGCTTGACTCCACTTCTTTTTCTGCCTATTACCAATAACTTAAGTAGGTAGACCACACCCCTTAAGTTGGTGCTATTTCGTATATACATGCACCAAACACAGTACAATAGGATTGGTGACTCCACTAACATTTTATTACCAAGTTTATGTGGTTTTGCCTTTTTTGTAGAGACCTCTGTCTATGTTGTGGAGTGGAGTTTAATTCGACCTGATTTCCCTTGCAATCCCTAATTCATCCCAAGTGACAGACTGAAGCAGAACAACTCCAAAAATATTTTTCAAGAATTTGCACGTGTTTTCTTCTCATAGAGGTGTGGGGCATGTGTTTAAATATTACCCGGGTGCAGAGCGCGTGCCTGTCTTAATATTTTGCACGCAAAATACAGAATGAGAAATTTCTCCCAAGTTTCTATTTTTTCCTACTTGTAAGGTGCTTGACAACCCCTAATACACCTGCCAACACTAGTTGTGGTACCCTGCAGCTTGTTAAAGCTCACTTTTAGCTGCTTGTTTTAGGTTTAGTGTCAGTTTTACTTCAAGTTGATTTTTGAAAAGTGTTGAGATTCAACAAGATGATGAGCTTAGTGAAAAGAGTCGCCTTCACTAAGTGGGCCCGCACACTTTTTTTGGCGCAAAGTCTATTTTTAGACATGTTGATCATATTCTATGAGTTGTAGGCTGCTATTTGTGGATGGTTGGTCAAGTTGGAAAAATATATGGACTTCTATTTTTAGAAATTTTTGGAAGAGTCTACTTTTAGACTGCCAATCTAAAAATAGATATCTCGGATATTATTAGCTCTTAATAATATTTGGACTCTAAACAACAACTTATTCTCTTAGAGCACTTCAGTTCAGTGCACAGATGTAGCACAGCAGCTGACAAAAGGAATTACACTATTCCTAAGGGTTTACTGAAGCTATTGTATGGAGGACTCAGTTAGAACTCAAGTGGCAGAGTTATGACACAGTTGGAAGAAGTAGTTATGGAGTTGTATTCAGTTTAACTCAGTTAGACTCAGTTGAGCTAGTTGTATCTAGTCTAACTGATTGATACACTAGTGAGAGTGGAGTGAATTAATTATTTAATTTATTCATAAATAATAACTCATTAATCAAATGAAGAATACATTATTTAACTACAGTGCATGGCAGTTTCAGTGGAGACCAGTGGAGAGATAGGTGAAAGGACAAGATAGACTATCAGTTGTGACTATAGTGATGCATTGATTGCATCCAACACTTAGTGGAGATGCCGATGAGGATTGAGAAGTCAATCATGGAGTAATGCGAACTCATTTAGAGCCATTCTTTAGTAGGGATTGTGCAGTAGAGGCAGGCTAGTAGGTGGCAAAGATCGGTGCATGGATTTGCAAGATTGGGCCTGATTAGTGTGTAGCGATTGTATTGTACTAAGAGCTTTATATGATCATATTTGTATGAGGATTGTTACATGATCTCTATGACATATATTAATACAGATATTTGGGGTTTTTAGCTTCAGGATTTCCCGTTAAACAACTGTGTTAATGTGTGTGAATATTTATTGTTTCATGTGTGCATTGCAATCTTGATTTAATTTCCGCAAATGACCAATGATGGAATAGATTCTGTATTTTGCATGAAGTTAAAATAGTGTGAGATCAAGGGAATATTGGACATATAAAACATAATTTATATAATTTATACATGGTATTGGAGCGATATTGATCATTGGAGGAGATTGTAATTATTGAAGTGGTTGAGTTTTGTGCTGGTGGAATTCGAATTTGCTGCAGTGTTTTCTTGGTGTCGAAGTTTAGCATTCATTGAAATGTATTTCAACATATTGCGATTGGAGTATGCCCTTGATGGGAGCTTGTATTACATAGCATGGAAGAACAGGATGGAGGCAGTGCTAGATGATAATGGGTTGAAGGATTTCATAGATGTTGATATTCTAAAGCCTGCTTCTAGCGATGCAGCCACACTTGACGCATGGAAAAAGAAGGTAGCAAAGTGTTGAAGGATTCTGTTGGAAGGTGTGAAGGACCACATTGTGTCTAGCCTTCATGGGAAAGCCACTCCATTATTAATGTGGAAGGCTTTGCTAGACTTGTTCCAAAGCAGAAGTGACCAGAGGAAGTTGGCGTTTAAAGACAAACTCAGAAAGATAAAAATGGAGAAAGGCGACAATATACCAAAATACCTCACGAAGTTTTTCCATTGCAAGGATGAGCTGGGAAGTGTGGGGCTTAATATTGATGAAGAAGACTTGGTGAGCTTGGCTCTCCTTGGGCTTCTGAAGAGTTGGCATAGCTACAAAGACTCTATCAATGGATGGGAGAAACTACCAGGATGGGAGCGACTTTGGTCGGATCTTGTGCAGAAAGAGATAAGGTGGGGTACTAGGGATGGATCTTCATCGAAGAATGAAGATGAAGAAAATTGTGCTTTGGATGCCAAATATTAGAAAGGAAAAGGGAAGAAAACTTCCAAATCCGAAGCTAAAGGCAAGAAGCATGATTTGTCCAAAGTGAAGTGTTTCCACTATCACGAGAATGGACATTTCACCACTAATTGTCCACAGAAGATGAAGAATAAGCAAGCTGTTGGATCTGCAGTTAGAGAGGCCTTAGCCTCACAATTTGAGCTATATTTTTCTTTGATCACATGCTTGGTTTCAAGTGTGATGGGGTTGGTGTTGTTTCTTGACAGTGGTGCGTCTTTCCATATGACCGTAGACAAATATTTGTTTAGTGATATGGAGGAAAAGGATCTTGGAGTGCACATCGAGATGGGCAATGATGGTAGATACAGTGTGATTGGCATCGGGACCGTTTCCTTTGAGAGGGAGTCTGGTAAACCTTTCATCTTGAAGGATGTCATGCATGTTCCAGGATTGAAGAAGAATCTGATCTCCGTGGCAATGTTGGAAGACAAGGGTTATGATGTTGCTTTCAGTGAGGGCACTAGTAAAAAATGATGAAATTAATGACTAGGTGACTTAAAATGTTAGTCATTGCAATTATTTAAAGTGAATTACTACTAAATTTGAGCAATTTTAAGTGACCGAACTAAAAATTACTAACTTAAATGACTAATTTAGTCTTGGAATAGAATATACGACTAGATAATAAGTGACTAAACTAAAAGTGACTAACTTAAACGACTAATTTAGTCTAGGGATAAAATATATGACTAGATAATAAGTGAATAAAGTAAATGTGACTAACTTAAATGACTAATTTAGTCTAGGATTAAAATATATGACTAGATAATAAATGACAAAATTAATAATGATTAATTTAAGACTATTATAGTAAAAGAATAAAAATATGGCCAAATAACAAGTACAACAAGTATATGAATTAGTCATCTATGTCAGTGATTTTTTATTGTGTCACTCCATATATGGAAAATTGCAATTTTGGTACTGAAGTGTTACATTTCACTATAGATGTCTCTGAATCCATTTTCAGTGTTAAAATTTAGAGACAAATTATGGGTCTCTGAATTTACAGTGTTGAAATTATGAATACCCTTTTGTCTCTAAAGTTAACAGTGCAAATGGATTCATCTACAATTAACATAATTGCATGTATCATCTATCAAATTTACACTAATGCATTCATTATAATTTTAGTAAAGGTAATATTAATTAGATAGCCAAATTTATATTTATATTTAATATTTAATATTTGGCCATAAAGTTCAATTTTTAAACTTCATTGATTTATGTTAAAAGTGTGAGTTTTTTTAAATCTAAGGTTAAATCTTCATATTTACATTTAATAACTAGATAAATATAATATTTCTTATGTTAAACATGTGAGTTCATTTAAATATAGTATTAAATCATCATTTTACATTTGATAAATACTAAATAAATAAACCTACAATATATATTTATAGACCTATTTAGTAAATAGGTATGAAAATTTCTTAATTTAGGTATGAAACTTAATTAAATTTTGAATGATGTATGAACCTTTGTTTTTTTGTAAGTCAATGTTATATTCATGTAGGAAAAAAAGAGTACATCTAGCCAGTTACAAAGCAAGGGGTCTCACCTCGACTTGGTTTGTTAACAAAAATTTGCACCAGATGCAAAAAAATGTAAAAGAGGGACTAGGGACATTTTCCATAAACGGTTGGGCCAAAGGCACCAAAACACATATAAAACATAAATAACACAAAATAGCATACTATTCATCAAACGTGGTGGATTCATGGTTGTCCGGGGTTGTTCCTAGATGCGGTGGAGGACAGAAGTCACACTGACCGTGCCCTTCAAAGTGCACCAACCAAGTCTCCATCTTTTCTACTCTCTCAGTGAGTTGATTTTGGCCTCGCCAAACAACTACCAGTCTCTCTCGGACTTGGCATTGTAAATAGTGCATTCAATCCAATGTTTCCATATGCTCTGCATGCTCCTCATGAGATAATCTCTTAGTTGTGTCCACTCTTTCCATCAGGCTGTTGATAAGTGCACGATTGTTCTCTAGGCAACAATGTTGGATAACCTGCCCCTCATTTACCTCAAATCAATCAAACCCGCGATTCCCCTTGCCACCATGGCCTCCTCCTCCCCGAAGAATATGCTTTTGAACCCTCAAACCTCCACCTCTTTTATCCCCCTGCTTACCTCCTCCACCGTCCCCATGCGCACCCACACTAACGAGTCGTGCACGCCCGCAGTTTTTTCACCTTGGCATGGAGCCACCATGATTATTTCTGAGTCTGCCACCCCCACAGGGCCATGGATGACAGGGGAGGGACAACACCCACACCACACCAGGACTAGGGGCTTCATAATTTGCCAAGGTCGAGGAACCCCGCCATGTCTAGAGTCGAGAGACCAGACCCCCAACTATAGAATAAAAAACACCACCAACAAAGGAGCCAAATATCGTCTCCCACCACCACAAGGACACACGGAGACACCTTCCATTACTAGATAAAGAATTATACCACCAGAAAAACCAAATACCATCACCCACAAAACCAACACAGGAAATTGAACAACAAACGATGACAAAGTAGCCAACGCCTGAGTGTAACTTCCCCCAGGGCAATGACCAGCCTCCAAATTCTCCACATAGAGACCACACACCAATCCACCAAACACCGTCACACCCATGTTGGAGGGCACTAAATTTGGAAAAGAAACTATTTTTCTGCCACCACCCTCAAGGTTTCCTAGACTGCAAATTCTAGCTTCCTCTCTCATCACGAAAAAACAGACTCACTGAAAGTCAAGAAAAATGGAAATGAGTGATCTCACTTCCCTTCAAGTTCCTATCCTCAACCCAAATTCAATCAATGGCTAAGAAATTGAGCCACAAGGATCGATTGAACACACTGCACCAGCAAATTCCCATGACAAGCACACACAAACCACTCCCTCTGTAAACCTTCCTGCGACATTTATGCTTCCTCTTCAGAGGCCACCATCAGGACCAACACCAAACCATATTTAGGAGTCTAATGTAGGGCTCCCTCATCTGCCCTTGCCTTATACTTTCACCACCTCCAAACTCCAATTCACAATTAATTTTCACACGAATTTCCAACGTGAAGCCAATTAATCTCAACCCATAACCCATTAACCCCTCATCCCTAACCCCTGAAATCCTTAACTGTTAAATCCCCTAACCCCTAAGCCCCTAATCCCTAATCCCTTAACCATTAACTCATTATTCGCCTAACCCCTAACTGTGCCTAAATCCCCTAACCCATAAGCCCCCAATCCCTAATCCCTTAACCACTAACTCATTATTCCTATAACCCCTAAATGCACCTAAATCCCCTAACCCCTGACCCCCCAATTCTTAACCCCTTAACCACTAACTCATTATTCCCCTAACCCCTAACCCTAAGCCCTTATTCCCATAATCCCTAAGACCCTAACCCCTAATCCCTTAACCACTAACTCATTATTCCCCTAACCCTTATAATAGTCCTTGAAACTCGTTAGGATTATCCATTCCAAACGAGAGCAAGTCTAGTTGGGACCTACGATCGGGTTAATTCCCCCTTGTTGGCAAGATCAAAATGTTAATATTTGATATAAAAATGTAGATCAAATATTTCATTAAAAAGAGGGAACCATACCATCTCTGCCAGGCTATGCCTATCGGTCGCTTGGCCTCTTCTTGCTCTGACATGAATGTAGTCTTGCTCGACTGGTACAGAAGAAGGTTTCACATTATCAACTGTTTGTTTGGGATAAGTTTCAATTGTTTCATCACTGTTACATTCTTCAAGCTTATCCTTTAAATCATCCTAGTCTTTTTTACTCTCTCCAACTTTGTAGTGCTTTCCATTCCTCTCAGTCTCATCTGTTTCCTTGGTCTGTTAAGGGACAAGGTCAACAACATTAGGATGTTTTTGCAACAAAAAATGGTATTTCCAGGACACAATCAGGTGGATCAAGAGTATAATCGCCAACTTTCTCATGAATGTCAGACACTCGAACTTAAGCTTTCCTGTAGCAGTCATGAGGTGTAGTGTGGTTATTGAGACTTCATCAAATGTCCATTCTTAGGACTTAAATTGTGTGACAACACTGTGGCTGAGTTTGAAACTAGAGATTGAAGATACATTTAATTTAATTGCAATAGATATTTTCATTAATAAATGTAAAGCAATGGCTAACAAATACTAGAAATTAATAAATAGAAAAGACATGGCAATAAGCAAGAGTACCTACAAAATTGTGACATTGAGACATAAAGAATAAAGAACTATTGTGCATAAACAGAGACCAATGAAATTATCATCTTAACCCCTAATCCCTTGAACACTAATTCCCAATACCTAACCCATTTAACCCGTAAACCCTAAACCTCTAAACCCTTAACCCCTAACCCATTTAACCCCCTCAACCCCTCAACCCCTAGACCATTTAACCCCCTAAACCCTAAACCTCTAAACCCTAAACCCCTCATCCCTTAAACCCTAATTCACGACCCCTAACCCATTTAACCCATAAAACCCCTAAAACCCTAACCCATTTAACCCCCTAAACCTAACTCCATTAACCCCTAACCCCTAACCCGTAAAATACTTAACTGCTAAATCCCTTAACCCCCTAAACCTGTAAACCCCTAACCCATTTAACCCCCAAATCCTAAACCTCTTAACCCTTAACCCCTAATCCCTAAACCCTTAACCCCTAACCTATTAAACCCCCTAATGCAGCAAGAAGATGCCAAGCCAAACTGCATTACATTACTCACAATAATGTTATTCATTGAAAAAATTTATTTGACAAACCAAATTTTTTGCCATGCCATAGGATAGGGATTAACTCGAAATCGATGGTCTTTTAGGTGGTAATAAGTTTTGTTTGATCATACCACTCTTGCCATGTGTTGATTTAGAGAGAAACCACTGCAAGTAATGATATGGTCCCCAAAACACAAAAGGACCCATGAATGCGACTCCGTTATGCCATGAGAATGAAGGAAACCCTTTAAAATATGCAATAAGAAAACGTGTGGAATTGAAATGTTAATTAAGGATAACATAAAAAGGCGTTTGTAGAGAATTTGATGAAATACGTAGAAAAAAAGAAAGATACAGTGATGAGACATCCTTGTTAGTCTTTTGGGAAAGAATAAGTTTAAGAAGCTCGAAACAACTCTTGGAATCATGTTCAATGAGTGACCATAAAATTAAGGGTGTCAGAATGGCTAATAATCATAGTTTATGGTGGATGATATTCACCATACATAACATTTGTCGTTTAGGTCATTTGTTTGGTGGTCAATGTTGGCGAATCACTATATTATATCATGGTACCATATATTTATTTTTTTAAGGAAAAATCTATTGAACATGAAATATGTTGCCTCTCATGTAAATGTTTAATGTCGCGATGTTGTGAATGGTTTTCAGATTATATGTATCATATATTTGTAATCACTTCTTTCAATTTTATTTTAAGAAATAAAGGAAGAGGTGCAGGGCTTTACCATAAGAAGGACTTGCACTAACTCGTCTCCTCATATCATTCAAAAATTAGCCCATAAATCAAACACATGCCCTAATTTCTCTAGTATGGAAACCCTTGGATGAATATGATAATGAACTCTTTCCAACCGCTAGTTCTAACCCAACTATTGAATGTCTTTGGTTTGCATGTGTAAATGCCTTTAATGGATCCATAGATATGTATGAAATCAAATTTTGCATTGAAATGATACAAACACCCAAATTAACACGAGGAATAGAAATTTCAACCTTACAACTCTCTCATCGAATATTAAATACTTCACTAATTAGTCAAGGGGTAATCTACTTAACTGTATATTAAATATTAAAAGCACTCATATTAATACAAGAAAATAATAATAGTACTTAATATAAAGTTATAGTATAGGTAGATGCTAAATTGGCATGTGAGATCCCCTTGTTCGTGGGACAATATATGCCCTTCATGCAATGATGATGGAGGTATACATACCTTAATTTCCCTTGGATTCAAAATTATGACATTTAAAGGGGAAACACTTTAACACAATTCTAACAAGTAAATACAAACTTAATTTGTATACATATCAAAGTTAGTCTAAGAGTTGCATGACATGCTTAATTTTGCACAAAATCAACGGAACTCGTGAACGGTTAATAACAATAGGCATGTATGGTCGACTCTGATTATCATAGGTATGTTAGTTTGGTTTTCCCAATCCACAAATTTCACACATTGTTACTATTGTGAAAGGTATGTCAGGTTGGTTTACTTGTTCAACATCATGCACATTTGGTTGTGTTCATTAAAGGAATTTTAGTTCATTGACAAAACCAATAGTTTGTCAAGTTGGTCAACTTAGCGAGTTGTGTGTCATGTCAATCATCTTAATGAGCAACATGTTATGCCAATTAATTTATTTATTTACATGCACATTACATTGTCATTGTTAGTGATGTGTTAGGTTTTTATTAACATCTATTTTTTATTAACACTATCTTGGAGGTTAACCCTATCAACATGCATGTTTAACTGCAATTGCGAGAGGTATGTTAGGATGGTCAACCCCATCAATAATATTTATGTTCAATTATGAATGTTGAGGCATACCACATTGGTCACCTGATTACCAACATGTACCAGGCTTTTGGTTATCACTAGTAGTAGCGTGTTAGGTTGGTCAGCTTGATCAACTACATGTATGGTTGGTTACAAGTAGTAAAGCCTCATTTGAATGGTCAATGAAATAAATAGTGTGCAAATATTGTTACCAATATTGAATACATGTTTTGTTGGTTAACTTAGTTAACATCACATAAATTCAATACGATTGTTCGAGGCATCCAAGGACACTCAACCCATTTAAAGTAGTGCATAACATTGATGAGGGCTTTCTTATTGCTTGGTGGGTGAAAATAGTGTGTTATTAGTCCCTCACAAGTGTTCAATATTTCCATGTGACATGTTCAACCCTCATGGGCTGAATTGCCTTCTTAAGGGGGTTGTTTATTTAAGATAGGGTTAGGTCCAAGTCTAGAGTGACTCTCGTAGAATAGATACCACTTAGTTGTGATTTTTGAGTTAAAGTGGTGCTTTCATAGCTTTTGAGATGCTTCTACCACATTGAAATGTCTAAAATAAATTAATTGCCACTTGCTTGTGTTCATGAAAAAAAATTCAATCCAAAAAACAAATGTATGTGAAAGCAAGTTAAATAGCCCAATGCTCGTTGACCCACACCACCAACGTTACTCAATTGATCTCCTTGCTTGTATTTGTTGGGGTTCAACCTCATCACACCTAACATAAGTCATTTAGTCCACCATTACGTACACATGCATACTTCTAAAAAACATGGCAAACTTGACCATTGTCATACCTTACAAAAGAATTTAAAAAACATTGTTACATTTACACCAAAACATATACATATGTGCAATTTGTATCAATATTTCCTAAATTTCTATGTAGTTATCTTAATTGCAATATTCTACCACCTTGACACGCCTTAAACCCCATGAAAATATTTGTATTGATTTCATGACCCTCTCCATTTTTCAATTTCCTTAAATTAATTTTATAACACCCTCCTTTAAAATCATTACCTACACTTACATATATCTCTATAACTCAACAAACATTAAAACTACAACAATAATATAATTATAATACTATATAAATGAGATATCTTCACATCTAAAACTAATAATATATTAAGGCCGATATGTTTCATTGCTTCCTTGATAACCTTTTCCATAGACCAACAAGGACTCAAGAGGCTCTAGTGACCCTCATTGAGAGGAAATGCATAAAAAAGGTGGGAACTTCCAAACCTTGGGGAATCATTCCCACTTTCAAATTTCGGAAGGTAAAAACAAATGCATTAGGAGGGAAAATTTCCCAATCCACTGCTAGATCGCTGAAAAAATGAAAATAAATTAATAAAAAATGGCAGTGATTTTTTTTTAATTTTTTAATAAATCCGAGAAGGTAAAAACAAATGTATTTGGAGGGAAAATTTCCCAATCCACGAATAGCTGAAAAATGAAAATAAATTAATAAAAAATAAAGGTGATTTTTTTTATGCTTTTTACTAAAATCCGAGAAAATAAAAACAAATGCATTTGGAGGGAAACTTTAAAACGAAAATAAATTAATAAAAGAGGGAAAATTTAAAATGAAAATAAATTAATAAAAGATAGCGGTGAATTTTTTTTACTAAAATCCACTAAAATCATTGGAATGACAGCGAATGTTGGTCCAAGGGTTTCAAATTTTGGCTGACTGGTTAATGGGTGGTATGACACTGGTAATCGACGAGGGATGCCATTTATGCAATGAATGGAAAAAATTTTGACGGGGGGAGCATCAACGTTAACCCAGCCCAGTCCAGAGGAAACATGGGCAGTAGTGGAGGCTGTGGCTCACGTGGCTACCATGGGGGCTGCAGTGATGGGGTTATAGTGGAAGCGGTGATCATGGCAACCATGGTTATGGCGGTGGTGGTCGCTACAACGATGGTGGCGGTGGCGGATCTCGCTATGGTGGTGGTGGTTCTGACTGTGGCAGCTGAAGGAGATAGGAAATATGATGTTTCCCTAGGTTTTTATTTTTGTCTGCAAGTGGTCTTATGTTTTGGTTCTGGTAGAGCCCTATGTTGGTAACTGTCCCTGGGTTTGGTGTTTTGATGTTCTATAAACTCTTTCTGGTTTTTGATCTGGATCTCTGGGGATCTCTGTGGCTCTCGTTGAGATGTATCGAAGCGGAAATATACAAAAATATGGTTCTAATAAGAAAAAGCGGACCAAGAAGAACTGGAAGCTATAACTCAGCCCACGACAGACAACAACGATGAAGACAATCAGCAGACGGATGTGTCCAACCCAGACGAACATCAAGATGCTTCTGGCAGCGACGAAGCCGAAACCAATGACGAGGTAATTTTGTCAAACTCCATTTCTTGACGAAATCAACATCTTGCTTATTCTGTCTCACATTGACCTGCCACTTGTTCTACGCATGATCTAGGTGCATTTAAGTTTTAATCTTCAGATTTTTGCGATTATATCTGGAGTTAGTTAATCTATAGCATTCCCAAGTATTTTGAATTTTTTTGTTAGTTTTCTTAAGGAGCATGAAAAATCCATGATTTACTAAATGGTGAAATAATGGATTCAGAAATTTTTCTAAACATACAAAATAATTTGGCCATCCATCAAAAACGAATATACTGGAGTTAGTTAATTTATAACATTCCCAAGTTCGTTGGGTTTTAAATGATACAGTTTATTTTGAATTTTTTGTTAGTTTTCTCAAGGAGCATGAAAAATCCATGATTTACTGAATAGGAAATAAGGGAAATAATGGATTCAGAAATTTGTCTAAACATACAAAATACTTCGGCCATTGATTAGAAACAAATATACTAGTAGTCATTCCTAAAGCAGTTATCCCTAAAGATGCAAAGATACACCTAAGGTAATTCATCTAGTTAAAATTTGAGAAGATTTATCTTTCATTATTGTGCTTGAAGATGTTGCAAGATAGAGTATCAAGATCAATCTCAAACAACTTTTCTACTATCTTAGTATATGTGGTCTCATGGCGCTTCTCGTCTGCAGCAATAGTTCCACATATTTGAGCCAATTTCAAATCACCGTATCCTTTAGCAAATCTTGCAGTGTTGCCATGTGATACGAATGCTGCTCTCTCCTGGAAATAAGTGTATAGGAAGCCCAGATAGGGGCTATTTTCTGTGCGTGGATCCTAAATAAGCCAAAACGTGAAGTCAGATAATATTCATCAAGAATATCCTACAAAAATCTCCCAACATGCAATATAGAAAATCCAGTAAAATAACATTACAAAATGCAATCCCACAGCCTGTTGACACCAAGAGTAAATGTAATAAAATACTTCGACCATATCTTTGTAAAGTTTAAACGCTTGTGTCGTCACTTACCATTCCAGAACCAATCAAATACTGTATGGTTTTCTCAACCTGTCTCATGTCCACTTGACCACACAATTAAAGATACTTATTAAGAAGATCATTGTGTCTATTTTCCTTAGCTGTCCATATACGTGTCCACCTTGCCCAGGATGTGGGATTGGCACCAGTTTCATCTCTTACACTGTCGAAAAATACACATAAATAAGGTCAAGAAAGAAATTGCTTTTTGTCAAAAACAGAGAAATGGAAAAAACCAGAATAAAAGAACACAAAATAGGATTTTTTCAAAAATAGAGAAATGGAAAAAAACAGAATAAAAGAAGACAAAAGAGGAATGATTGCATCATGTCAAATCACAAAATCAAGATACAAGGGCAATGAAAAGGAAGAGACTCGATAGTAATGGATTTTAGCAGTAGTTTGTATGGAGACCAGACACCTTATGTACTTTTCTTCATCAAAAAGAGGTTCTGATAAGACCATCCTATTTTCAAACTTTAAAGAGAGAGTATCGTTCATATTTTCTCTAGACATACTTTCATATGGGAAGAGATGATGTTGGTAAGACCATGCGCTTTTCAGAAATACAAAACCAACAATGCAACCTGCTTGATGATATTATCAGTCAACAACGTTTCAAATGAGTTAGTTTAAAAGCTTGTAATAGATTAAAGACAATTTATCGCAGCAAAATTTACTACGATGTTTTACTCCTTCACGTTGATATGTGGACTATCGCCAGCAAGAGACAACGAGAATCCCAAACTGCCTCCCTGCAGGGTAAATAATCCTTTAGGATAAAATCCAGTCAAAAACATATTATTAAAATACCTTGGCACAATTTTATGTTAAAGAAACTTGAATGTAATAGAAATTTTTGTATTTACCTCAGCACAACAGTCTGTGCACAATGAATGCAAGGATAAAATTAGAAAAGAAAAATTGGACAACACAGTATTGAAAATAAGGAGCTAAAACAGTATTATAGTGAAAATTCCAAAAGCAAATTTGCTAGCACATTGTTCACCTATGGCTGTGAGGTATTCAGAAAACTCTCTGATCGTATTTTTCTTGACATATGTTAAAATTACATAAGAAATGAACTAAAAGAGTTTTTTTTTTTTCCTTTAAATATCTATCTTATAACCAGGTTTTTCACAAATTTTTCCAGAGTAAAACCACAAGAGGATACCATGGGATACTTCCCACTTTTATGGATGTGGAATCAACCCAGGAACTTGGATAGATCCACATGTCTAACAACATCCCTTGGGCTACCCGGTTGAGATAATCTCTTGGGCTACCTTATAGCTAGTTTATCCAAACAGTGAATCTCTTTACTGTGATAGAAAACTGACAATAGAGTACAAGAGAAAGTTTAAAGACTGACAAACAAACAAGACATGCTTAATACGAGAAAATCTGGCCTGAGTTAGAGAAAAAAGGAAAATTCGATCTTCCTTTACCAACGAGAAAATGACGAATGCTAAAACCAAAACGGGTAACTTTTTAGTTTTATATTTCTACCTTCTAGGGTTTTTATCCATGATTTTACATAAATCTTTATACTGTGCTGGAAAAATGATAGACAGAGCTTAAAGAACCGATAAGAACTAGCAAATTGCTGATTTATTTTGTTGAAATAACAACATCTACAAAGAGGTTGTTGAAGACCATACATGCAGAAGACGATGAGCATATATTCCATTCGTTCGATATTGAAAATGAAAATTCTCTAACAATATTTTGTGGCAAGGAAGATTGTTAGAGAATTTTCGACCAAGAAAGCTACAAATACGGATTTAACTAAGCTGGCCATTCTTGCTCACTCACAAGAAACCTAGTGCTGCAGAAGATAATGGGAAAAATCAAGCACAGCTCTTCCCAAACAAGCCTGAATCTCAAACCAAGCACCGCTTGAAAGTATAATATTCGAGTCTTAACAACCCTGAATCTCAAACCAGTCACCGTTTGAAAGTATAATATTGTTCCCGAGACTCGAACTCTCAATCATCTTGTGTATGCATGTGTTGTAACAAAAAACAATTATTGTTAATATCTGTTTGAAGACTTTGTATTCTACATTTTTGTCCTTATTTTGTTGTTCTTGTGACTGGCTGTAGAATACTCTGCCGGCTGAGCGAAAATCCTCTAAAATACTGTGTGAATTGGCTGAGTAATATATGTGTGCAATGCGTGGAGTTGAAAGGGGAGTAGACTCCAACAAAATCTGAGCTAATTTTTTTTTTAACTCGTCCTCTAAACTACTATGCGAATTGGATGATTAATACATGTGTGCAATGAGTGGAGTTGAAAGGGGTGTAGACTCCCACAAAATCTTAGCTAATTTCTTAGTTAACTCATCCATCAAACATGTGTCCAATACTGTTGTGTATGTCCTTTATAGATTGTCTGCGTATCTCCACTCTGGTGCTATGTGTTAGCTCTAGTCTGCTGTGAGTAGATTGCGTGGAGGTTCAGTTGAATAGATGCAGGAGAGAGGCTAAGGGGAGTCCAATTGTCCAACTCTGAAATAACTTTGCCTTGAAAATTGCCAATTAAATCTTACCAGAACATGTTTACAGGCTATTGTGTGGAGTATTCTCAGGCTGCTGCGTGGAGTTTGGAACTAACAGAGTGTATTTCGAATTTCCCTTTCTTGCAATGAATATGCATGGAACATAAAGGGGGGATTGAGGTTTGGTCTACAGCAATTTGTGGTATCTACAGAATTCAATGTGCTCCCTCCTTGTCTTGGCTTGTTTGGAACTTGAACTTGCGGACCCTAGGTGGATGCTCCAATCACCCTTTGACGCAGCCTTTGAATTCATCTTGATTTTCCATGTCATTTTCCTTGCCCCCTTTGATTTGGAAAAATAATAAACAAATCATCACTTAATAATTTTTTGAAATTTTCTTCACTTTTTTCCACTAACATTAGAGAAAGTGGGTTTTGAGGGGATAATAATGGTTTTTTTACCCTCAAAGTGTGCATGGGAAGAATGTTGGGATGGATAGCATGAATTTTTAGTACTTATAAGCCCCCAACATTTTCCAGGCTCACTTAGTTAATATTTTTAATAGACAGATTGCTCACCTCGAGTCTTCTTATTTCTGAACGAAGCTTTTTATAAAAAAATGCATAATTTTCATCATCTTCATAGTCGTTTAGTGATGGGTTACCCATCAACAGAAGCCTCATGACCTTGGTCCTTAATTCTTACATACTCTTCATTCTCCTCCATAGTCGATGCATATTCATTAGGGAGTTGTCTTTAGTTGCAGAATATTCACATATTTCAAGGTAATTATAAATAATTTTCAAACTAACAACTTCATCTCACCACCATGGCACAAAAGAAGATAATTGTGGAACCAATGAGATGATCAATAACTCCCAGTAATAAATTAATTTGATGCTTGCAAGCTCAGTGATGTGAAATTAATGGGAGGAATGACTTGGCCATTACTAGAACTGTGCACATTAGCTGATAAAGAAGTGGTTGGGTCTCTGTTGTCCAAGTGAAGGCTATACCCTCCATCACAATTTCTGTACATGGAATGGTCTAGCTACATGCAGGTTTTATTCTCTTTCGTTGCCGAAGTGCCAATTATGTCTATGTATGTTACGTTGTGAACTTGAACAACGAAACTATGATTTTTGCATATTTTTAACTGATTGTGGCATCACAATGGAGGGGAACAGTAATATTGATCTATAATAATGGGATTTGAGATGTTAATCATGTTCACATGTTGGAACATTATTTATTGGGCATACCCAGAATCCCCTACCATGTTTTTATGTGTACTGATTCATTTTCTGTGCAATTTAGAGAATATCCATTAACAACCACGTCTCAAATGTATCTTTTGAATCCCTATCCATTGCAATCACCAACCAACCATTTCTGGGCCATCCCATCAATAATGTCTTTGCTATCAATAGCTAATCCTTGGACCTTGGAGAACATAAGTTCTTCATTGCAGTCTTGGATGAATTTGGTAGAATAAATTCTCCTTAGACTTGGCACCCAAGCAGAGGGAAGTCCATGTTATGTGATGCATCCTCAAACTTTGGGAAGTCATCGAGAGTAAATAGATATCTTATTGACATTCCATGCAATTTTTGGGAGATAGTAAGGCTAGATATTTGTCATGTTAATTAGTGGTCAAGAAATAGTCATTCTACAATTGATGGCACCATCTATTAGTGGTCGTAACTTGTGGAATATAACTTTTCATACATTATTTTTTAAGATGGTTGCAAGGATGATAATCATTACATCTGATTATGCAACACATTGTGTCTGAAAATGTTTGCATCGTGGAGAAGTTAAATTGGAATAGGGGCAATCTTGTTTGTTGCAACCACAAATATGACATTCTGTTATACCAAGGATCTGACTATGCTAATTTTTGCTCTTTCAAGATTATTTTACTAGTAGTGTTGAATGTTCTAAAATGTGTCGTTATCAAAATTGGACTTTTTAAGCCAATGGTATTTTTGTTTTAAAATTACATCTCTAGAAAATATTTTGTTTTTATGGACATTTAATGTAGTTATAGTTTATAAGCTTCAAATTCCATGAGCACTGATTATAATTTAGTTCACTTATCATATATTGGCAATTTGAAATTTCATCGTGATGCATATCAATCATATAAATAGTCAAATTTGCATTTTGGGATCCTATAATGAATTGTGGAACAAAATTTTGTATTTTCATATTGAACTATAGTGTTTAGTGTGTCCGTTTCCATAATGCTATATGCAATTGACAATAACTAAAGGGTTGGTCAAATTTGAAGGTTGTTGCTACCTTCTATTGTTGGTCATAGAGTCTGTTTGATTTTCTGTTTTCAATTTGTTGTGCAAAATTTCAATTTATTTGCATGCAATTGTTGGGTTCATAAGTCATTTTTTTATTAACCTTGTTAGTACCCAAATCATGTTACCATAAATGCAATCACAAGATATTTTTCCAAGAAATGGCCAAGAAATAGAAGGAGTATTTAAAAACATCTATAATATTTTTTTAGAAGTACCATAGTACACAATAACATTGAGTACTATCATGGGAAAGGAATGTTTGGATGTAAGTTTGGTTGCATTGTAGGAGAAAGGCTTTAATTTAGAGTAGCCTTGAGCTGAGTTGTTGATTGGATTGCTTAGAATATATAGAAAAATATTTTGTTTTGTACTTTTTGTTTAGATTATACATGAAAATTAAAAATTCTAACATTTAATAAAATCACAAATCTTACATTCTTTTATACCAATTTTTGTTCTTTCAAGATTCTTTTCCTAGCATTGACTTTTAAGTAGTCTATGGATGGAGGAGAATCGAGATTAAAACTTGAAGGTTTTAGTGCTAGGTGGGGAATTTGTTGCTGTAGATTGTGAAGACTTGAAGAGTTTCCATTGTATAATGCAAAGTTTTCATGACTTGCTTGTAAATTGAAATCATGAAGACTCAATAGATTGTTAGGATTGTTACCATGTCTTTTGAGAGGATGGATTAGAGCATTGACCATTAAGTGGATTTAAGATTGAAAATGGGAGGTTGGATGGTCAAAATGGTAGTTAGAGACACCATTTCCTATCAAAGTTAAAATCCCCAAATATTTGTACTATGTGGAGTAAGGATAGAGCTAAACATGAATGATTATAACTATAGTTAGAACCAATTCTCACTCGATTGGAAATTGTGCTTTATCATATTTTATATACTTGAAAATAACATATTCAACAATATCATAGGATCATATCAACGTTCATCAAAATTTCCAAGGAGCATGGCATGAAGTTGTGAACTAAGTTCAATTTTTCCATAATTAAGAGTCAAATCCAAAATCATGTTTCAAAATATGGTAATACACAACAAATATAATAGCTTAGGAATAAGTGGCAAAGAAGTCCCTCATGCTTTTGTGCAGTGCTACCCCAATTGCATGAACTTATTTTTTTGGATATACTAGATATTGGGCCCCTCCTAACCTTGCTAAGCATTCCTTTTGAGGTTGCATCTAGGTTTCCCATGTTATTGATAATCAGGTATATGTCTAGTATGTGAAACTAGTCAAGATTTTGGTTTGTCTCATCAATCATAGTTGCTTTTTTCTAGAAGTGATTGGGTCAAGCATATGTGAAAAACCAAACTTAATATTTTCAAGATTTGTTTTTAATTTTCTCCCTAAGTATTAACAATATATACAAACATTGATAAATTCCAAAATAGTATTGGAAAATGAGATGAAACCAAACTGCCATTTTGGTGACAGACATAGTGGTTGGGTTGAAGTGTGGGAACTGTGGGATAACAAAAGGATTTTCTCTTCCCTAGAGGACCCTCTTCAAATTATACAGATAAGAAAATTGAATAAGAAAGAAACCTTTGGAGTATAGATACACTTCATAGTAATTTTTTTTCCAGTTTGAATATGTCCACTTGTACAATTCTAATATAGGTGTTGTGAATCAGAATTTAGTGCATGTGATTCACAGAAAGGGTTTGTAACCTCTTGCTCAGAGAACTCTACCATTCTGACCTTTATAGCTTGGGCTCATAAGGAAACATGCACTTTTAAAGTGCATTCTAATAGAGGGCATTTATTTGCAACATGTTTTGTGGTTTTTTATTGACCCATTAATTAATGACACCTATGATTAATAACTCTTTGGTAATTTTAAATATTGTAAACTTGATCACAAATTATATTCGTTGAAGTGGAGGGGTTTATTTGAGACTGTATCCTTGAAAGAAATATTCTCTGAGGATGAAAACACACGTTTTCCCATCACTCCTTTTTCTAGGCACAACACAAAAATTAGAATAGTGTCTTTGCATATCTTAGACAATAGATAATGGCAATCAAGTTGGTTTCCTGCAAACAAAGTTATTATTGCTCTACTTTTTACTTTTTATTTACTATAAAATCAAGAAATTTCACCCAAAATATTAAGGTTTACCCTACGATAGACTTGACAATAATTTGAAAGCTTCCTTTGATTTCAAAGCCCTCTCAAATTAAGGTCCACTAACATTTCCATTGTTACCAATTTTTTTGTTAAATACTTTTTGTTCAAATATTTTGTTGAACACTTGCCACACAACCTTAGGTCCAAAGGAAATGTTTTGTTTTTGGCCTAAGTGATCTTGATTGAAACATGTTAACTACCGATCTATCTATGAGTACATCCAAGAATATTACTTTACCATACCCCTAATAACACATCTAAGCCATTATTTTTTGTGCTTGGACTATCATGTTAGTCCCTAAAGAGCAGTTTGGGTTCTTCCATTGCTAGTAGAAACAATCATAGAGCTCTTTCCATATGAGCCATGTTAACATATTTTCAAGTTTCTTTGTGTATGTCAGTTCCTTTGAGCAAACTCAACCCAACAATAACCTAGGTGCCTCTATTTGCACTAACTTTAATCTCTGACACTTTGTGATTGCCACTTCAAGGCATTCCTTCATTGTGCGAGGCAAGGGATGTGTTGACTAGTTAGTGAATAGTAAACACCCCAATATTTGTGGTGTTCTCGACTTTAATAGCTTTAGTAGAAGGCTTAGAAATTGACCTTTGCCTAGAGGAATAACCATAAAGCTCTAGGAAAGTTTTGCAGTCACTCCTAAAGTTCCCTCTATGGCTCAGGCTCATAAGTAAACATGCTCATTTAAAGTCCATGATAATAGAGTTCATTTCTTTGGAATAAGTTCTATGGTTTTATCTTCACTCCTTAATTGATCACATTTATGATTAATAACTTTTTAGTAAAGTTTAATATATTGTAAACTTGATTACATTAAATTATAGTATTGGAGTGTTAATACTCTAATATTATGCACTTGGATAACTCATTATATTAAGAGGTACCCCTTCAATGGTATTTTAGGGATGTCTTTGAGAAAGTGGCATTCATGGGACACCTACCCTAGTGGAAAAGATGTGTCCTTGACCCACATGTGTTTTTATGTGTATGTGTGTGTTAAAGGGGCTTCCAATATGAGGATGAGTTGCATTACCCTTGAGATGCATTATCCAGTCACTTATAAATATGCACATTTAAATTGGGTTACTTGTTACATGGATGCATTTAGTTTTATCTGTAAATAATTTTATTTTCCCCAATTTTTCACAACTTCATTGTGCTTTTAACAATTTTCATTATAGAATAAGACAAATTTGTATGGTTAAACTATATTGCACACACACATTTTTCATTTCCTTTGAAGGACCCAAATTTCTTGGATAATGATACATATGATTGAATTGGAAATTTAAATGGAAAACAAAAACTGGCATCATTTGGACATAGCTAACATAAGTTGCTCTGAGACATGTTCAGATTTGCTAGAGAAAAAGAAGCAAGTGCTAAAAATGTTATGTGTTATGTTATTTGTTATAACTTATTTTCATTTCAAACATTTGTACAAAATTTGTTAGCTGATAGGTACCCCAATAAGAAATTGAACACAACAACATTAACACTTGCAGATTCAACATGTACGATTAGAAAAGTTCGCATGAGTCCTTCCTATTATCACTATGTACTTCTTTTGATGCCTGCCAAATAACCATTTAGGTTTACCCTAAGTACCACCAATAGAACTACTGAATTTACACCATATGCAAATACTTGAATTCTATTGATGGAAAAATAATTGCCTCTTTTATTATTCGAAGCATCCATTGTATCTATATACTATTCATAAACATAACAATTTTAAAAATAGGAGTGAAAAAACATCTTGCACAAAGAAATAATTATATCATACTAGCAAGCCAAGAACCTTCGGATTATTAATGACACCATTGCACAAAGATGAAGATAATGGGCATTTAACACATGCTTCAATCTTGATCGAATATAAATTTTTGAATGATTGGTTTCATGTAATTGTACTCCACAACATGCTATATTGTGATATGCGTGCGCATATTTTCTCAAGATCCACACAGAAGAAGGTTTGAGAACTAAGGAAAAATATTTATGATGTTACTTGTTTACAAATTTGAGAAAGCCTCAAGATTTACAATCAAAATCTAGAAATTTTGTTTCCTGGTCGAATGTGAGACATTCTTGGATTTGTATAATGCTTCAATGCTTGTTTAGGATCTAGGTAAGTGTGAATGAATAAAAGCTTTCTATCATTGTTCTATATTGGATTCCCATTCTCTCTAAGTTATCAAAGGAAAGTTAAAACGTGATTAGACTGAGGGACAACATATTTCATTGCCAAAATTTAACCTTACAGGGAAGTGCACTACACTTGTTTGATACTTCCACACATTTTGAGGGCATGCCAATAGAAATGTTATTGTTGTTGGATACACTGGAATTGGTTAGTTTTAGAAAAGTTTTCTTTGTCAAATATGTTGTTTTCATGAACTAATATTTCCAACCAAGAGGATAAATACTTGGCATGTCTAGAACATAGTGGTGTTATTTCTTGCCTATATTTGTGATTTATTAGTATTCCACCACTAATAAATTCATTACGTATTTGTCTGTTTAGTAGTATATTACGACAATGACTTGTTAAAGGAAAACGATTCTATTTTTTTGAACGTCATAAACTGGAAGGAAATCTAGCTTTGAACTAGAAAATGGAATATATTCTAAAAAATATGTTTTTTGATCAAATATAGGCTTGTTTCCTGATCATTAAAAAAAATAGTCACGGCAATAAAAAATGATTTTGGACACAATGAATTACAAAACTCTACAGCTAAAAAAAAAGTTAGCATATTCTGTTTTGTCTGCATCAGAGAAAAATGAATGAGTAACCTTAAGTTTTCTTTGAATATTTATAGAATCATTTTAGAGATTCTAAATGGAAATTGCGTGCACTAATATTTCTCAATTAATTACAAGGAAAAAAAGGGGCATACATAATTTGTTGGCTTATGGGAATTGGATTCCTTTTCCCTTAGAATAGTACATTGATAATTGAAGATTACTATATTGAAGCTATATTCCCGGTTAGTATCACAATTTACAAAGTCTTGTCTTAGTATTTTTTAGTTTCTTGTTGTAATCTTGTGTCAGCAATACTTTGCTCCACCCATTAGACTTTTACTAACCAGTTTTATTGTTGAAGTGTCACTGCTTCTTATAGATAACTAGAGGAAACGATGCAACTACAAAAGTGGAGCATGAGACATTCTTAGTAGAAATTGCTAGCTCTGTTTTGTTTATCTGTGACATTTTATTTGCTTTGTTTATATAGTTCATCTAGCCACATAGTGGCCACTATTTCCCAACTAAAGAAAACTTGTTTGAGTTTCTTGCTTTTATGGGGAAAAATTACATTAACAGTATTGTTGATGTTGAGGTATATATCATATAAATTCTTTATAGTATACTTTAGTTTATATTCCAGTGTTCATCGAATTTCATGTCTTATACACTTCATTGTAATTTTTTTGTTTTCGTTTTGCAGAAAATGGACTCAGTATTGATGGTAAGAAGCAAGGAATGAAGAAATAGGGGAACAATAACACTAGAGTGACAAAGAGAGAGAAGTGTACTGGTCTAATGGTACCCGTAGAGCCAATATCCCACATAAAACACACACATAAAGACTGATGGTCAAGTTTTCAGAGTTGGTGAATTTGCTTGCAGTTCTTTGGAAAGATAATGATTTTGAAGTGATTAACAATATTCTATCTGTAAATTGTACTCCAACCAATATTAAGTTGGAAAATCATATTGTAATACTTGAAATTTTATATAATATAATTTATGTGGTTGGAATTATTTATAGTTGCATTTGATATTACTTGGTATTGTAAGTAACATATGTAAGTTTGTGTTTTCATATCAGATGAACATGTAAATTGTATGACAACTTTTTTTTAAATTTAGTTGTAAAATCATACTAATTAATTTATGTTGATTAATAATGAACACATAAAATCAATCTAAAACTATTAAAATAGTAGTTTATAATGATTAATGATGAACACAAATAAAATTAATATACTACTAAATTAGTCATTTATAATGATTTTTAATGAAAGTAAATGAAATGAACATAAACTACTAAATTATTCATTTATATAATGAATAAATGACTACTGTAAATGATAAATTTGTGACCACAAATGACGACTCAATTTTGTATACATACGACTATTAGTAGCTAATTTACAGTATCTTATAACACTACTAAAATTTAGTAATATTTTTTCCATCATTAATTGGTTTCAAATGATGATTAAAATTTGCATATATATGACTATTAGTAGTTAATTTACAGTATCTTATAACACGACCAACATTTTGGTCATATTTCTTTGGTCATTAATTGGTTTTCTCAGGTGATCATATAGTAATATATTTTGTTATATATTTGGTCATTAATTGTGACAATCAATGACCAAATCAATGACTAAATTAATGATCAAATCAATGATTAAATTAATGACTAAATCAGTGACTAAATTAATGACCAAATATACAACTAGACAACAAAATTGAGATAACCAATTAATGACTAAGCTAAATATGACCAAAATTTGGTCGTGTTATAAGATACTGTAAATTAGCTACTATTGGTCACCGACTGAAAAATAGTCGTTTATATGCAAATTTTAGTCGTTTTTTTAGTAACTAATTAGCCATTTTGTACTAGTGGGGAAAAGCTTTCCTCCAACATAAAAAAAATGGTCAAACCAGGAGGATAGGGATTCAAGTTAATAATATTTATCAATTTCAGGTAGATGGCTTCAATATAATGGCAGTGGTGAGCCAAGATGAGGGAAAATTGTGGCACAGGAGATTGGGCCATCTTCACCATGGTGCTTTGAAAATTTTGCAGCAAATTTCTACCGAGCCTCCCAAAGGTACACTTGCGCAGTCATATCAGTGCAGGGGATGTACTTTGGGAAAATTTGTGAAGACCACTTTTCATGAGAAGGATAGTTGTGCTTCGACGATCCTTGAGAGAATTCACACATACATGTGTGGACCTTTATCGGTTGCATCAACAGCAAAGCACATGTATTATGTGATATTTGTTGATTAATTTTCTCACAAGTGCTGGATCTTCTTCATGCAGAAGAAGAGCGAGACATACTCAAAGTTCTGTGAGTTCAAGGCACTGGTTGAGAAAGATTCAGGGAAGCAAGTGAAATCTCTCCAAAGCGATAATGGTGGTGAATACATCTCTGGCAAATTCAAAGACTTCTGTAGCAAAGAAGGAATTCGAAGAGAACTCATAGCGCCTCATAACCCATAGAAAAATGGGGTCGCGGAGAGGAAAAAAAGAATGATCGTGGGTGTTGCACAGGTGATGTTGCATGATCAGGGCCTTCCAATACACTTGTGGGCTGAGGCATGCAACACTGTGGCTTATGTGCAAAACCGTTGTCATCATAGAGTACTTGGCATGAGTACACCCAAAGAGGAATTTTCTGGTAAGAAGCCTGATATTTCTCATTTGAAGATTTTTGGCTCACCTGTTTACATTCATGTGATGAAGGATGCCAGGAAGAAGCTGAAGCCAACCGCAGAGGTTGGGATATTTGTGGGGTACACAAAAACACCCCACAATTATCGTGTGTATTTTCCAGATAGTTGGATGATTGTCGTGCGACGAGATATTAAATTTCATGAGGAGAAAGCCATGAATTTTTCACTTGAGAGGGAGCTACACTTTCATGCAGAGGAGGAGATACTTGTTCCTAAAGATGAGCCTCAAGATTTGGATCAGCCACAAGAGGAGGTTCATGGAGTGGAAGAAACCACTCATGCAGCTCCAAAAATTAGAAGGCGAAAGTGCACTACAGAAGCTGAGCGACTGAATCTTGATGCAGTGTAGAATGTAGGAGTTCCTACATCACAGCGCAAATAGAGACAGTCACCTGATCGATTTACTGGATACATGGCTCTGATGAGCAAGTGTATCGTGACAGAGCCATCCTCTTTCGAGGAAGCTGTGGAGGATTCCTCATGGGTAGATGCCATGGTGGAAGAGTATGATTCGATTGTCAAAAAGAGTGCATGGGATATTGTCCCAAGGCCAGAAGGGAAATCAGTGGTAGGTTCGAGATGGATCTACAAAGTGAAGCAATCTTCTAATGGGAGCGTTTAGAAGTAGAAGACAAGATTTGTTGCCCGGGGCTTCTCACAGATTGAGGGGATTTACTATGAAGAAACCTTTGCACCCGTCGCAAGGTATTCTTCCATACGAACCATCCTTGCTCTCTCAGTGCAGATGGGTTGGCACATTAATCAGATGGATGTGAAGACTGTGTTCCTCAACGGAATCATTGAGGAGGAGGTGTACATTGAGCAGCCTGAAGGATTCTAAATCTTCAGCAGCGAGTCGCATGTGTGCGGGCTCAAAAGAGAATTGTATGGGCTAAAATAAGCACCTCGTGCTTGGTACACACGGAAAGACAGTTATTTCACTGGACTTGGTTTCGCCAAGAGTGAGGCGGATCCAAACCTATACTAGATTGTGGTGGAGGGTAAGATTTTGATCATTTTTCTTTATGTAGATGATTTAATACTAACGGGTGATGAACTGTTGATACACTCATGCAAGGTAGATCTTGCAAAGGAGTTAAGGACTTGGGTATCCTTCATTATTTCCTTCGATTGGAAATTTGGTAGTGGAAAGGTGAATTGTTTGTGTCTCAAGGCAAGTACGCCCAGGAGATAATGGAGAAGTTTCACATGCAAGGATGCAAGCCTATTGACACTCCTCTTCCTGGTGGTTGGAGGAAGGAGGATGCTACATCGGCAGAGGTAGTGGATTCCACTGTTTATCGATAGTTGGTTGGTTCTCTCATGTATTTAGTCAATACATGACTGGACATATGTTATGCTGTGAACCAGCTTTCACAAGCGATGGTGAAAACTACCAAGCTCTTTTGGAAGGCAGGAAAGCATGTCCTGAGGTATCTTAGGGGCACATCTGAGTATGGATTTTGGTATAGACAGTCGGATGAGGTGAAGCTGCATGGCTTCATGGATGCAGATTGGGCAGGAAGCCCAACGGATAGAAAAATCACATCTATAGGTATTTTCAGTATTGGATCTACAACAATTTCTTGGTACAGCAGGAAACAAAGATCTGTGACACTCAGTTCAGCAGAGGCCGAGTACATGGCAGAAATTTTGGCTGCATGCGAGGCTTTATGGATGAGGAAGATTCTGGTTGGTTTGTTCGGTTCTCATTTAGATCCTACTGTGATATATTGTGATAATCAGAGTTGCATTAAAATCTCGGTTAATCCAGTATTTCATGATAGATCTAAACATATTGACATCGAGTACCATCATATAAGAGATTGTGTGTAGCAGAGGATCATGTTGCTTTCTTACATTCCTACAAAAGATCAGGATGCAGATATTTTGACGAAGGCGCTCACCAGGAGAAAATTCGAATACCATAGAGATAGGATCGGGGTGGCAGATAATACCTATCTTGTTGAGAGGGAGTGTTGAGATTCCACAAGATGATGATCTTAGTGAAAAGAGTCGCCTTCACTAAGTGGGCCCGAAGGCTATTTTTGGCACAAAGTCTATTTTTATTCTATATCTATTTTTAGACATGTCGATCAAATTCTATGAGTTGCAGGATGCTATTTTTGGATGTTTGGTCAAGTTGGAAAAATAGATGGACTTATATTTTTAGACATTTTGGGTGGAGTCTATTTTTAGACTGCCAGTCTAAAAATAGATATGTCAGATATTATTAGCTCTTTATAATATTTGGACTCTAAACAACAACTTATTCTCTTGGAGCACTTCAGTTCAGTGCACAGATGTGGCACGGCAGCTGACAGAATGAATTAGCTATTCCTAAGGGTTTACTAGAGCTATTGCATGGAGGACTCAGTTAGAACTCAAGTGGCAGAGTTATGACATAGTTGGAAGAAGTAGTTATGGATTTGTATTCAGTTTAACTCAGTTAGACTCAGTTGAGCTAGTTGTATCTAGTCTAACTGATTGATACACTAGTGAGAGTGGAGTGAATTAATTATTTAATTAATTCATAAATAATAACTCATTAATCAACTGAAGAATACATCAGTTAACTATAGTGCATGGCAGTTTCAGTGGAAACTAGTGGAGAGATAGGTGAAAGGGCAAGATAGACTATTAGTTGTGACTATAGTGATGCATTGATTGCATCCAACACTTAGTGGAGATTCCAATGAGGATTGCGCAGTCAATCCTAGAGTAATTCAAACTCATTCAGAGCCATTCTTCAGCAGGGATTGCGCAGTAGAGGCAGACTAGCAGGTGGCAAAGATTGGTGCATGGATTTGCAAGATTGGGCCTTATTAGTGTGTAGCGATTGTATTGTACTGAGAGCTTGATATGATCAGCTTTTTATGGGGATTGTTACATGATCTATATGACATATATTTTATAAATATAGTGGGGGTTTTCATCTTCAGTCTTTCTCGTTAAAAAACTGTGTTAATGTGTGTGAATTTTTATTGTTTCATGTGTTCATTGCAATCTTGATTTAATTTCCGCAAGTGATCAATGGTGGAATAGATTCTGTATTTTGCATGAAGTTAAAATAGTGTGAGATTAGGATAATCTTGGACATATAACACATAAGTTATATAATTTCTACACAAATTTCACACATAGTTTAACTAGGGGGGAAAAATCACTTGCACTCCAAAAAAAAAATTTGTTTTGAAAATTTTGGTACTTACACACCTAGATAAATAGCCCAAGGCCATGCATGCATAGATAGTTTTCTTTTTTCTAGTGTAAGAGTTTTAGTTTAGTTCAATTTTTGCACTAGGAATTTCGGGACTAGGATTGAATTGTTTATAGAAGGGCAAGTAATCTCTGCTACCTTTGCACCCTCCAATGATCCTATGTAAGCATATAAACACTCCCTATTCACAATTTTCAATCTCCCTATAGTTAGTCACATATATTAACTAGGAAAAATAGAAAGCGGCCCATTATCCGCAAAAGTTTTTCATTTGAGCTAGGAATAATACAACATATTTTAAATAGTGGATTTTGTAAAGGATCATCGATATCCACACATTAAAACTATGTTCTTGTCCACTTTCTGTGCACAAACACTCACCCACTAAGCGAAGCAAAGACACGTAAAAATACCTTAACCAAACTCACTAAATTCTCCCCACAGGGGCCACAAAAGAATTTATAGCTTAAGTTAGGATCAATGGGGTAGGCATCCAATAAGCCACCTTGATCATAATTCATATTGAAACATAGAATTTGTGTATTTAGAGAGCTTCAAATCCACCTATTAGCCCACGGCAAAGAAAACACGAGTGTGACAGAGACCCATTTTAAAGGGGGTTAGGCTTAGGCACAGTGCATGCGGTATCAATTGGGGCTACCTGAACCAGCTGATACTCGGTACTATTAGCTAACTACCAAGAAGCCCAAGACTCGAACGCTCACGTGGGATGGTGGTTCTTAGTGGCCAAAAACTAGGGTAGCATTTTCCCTATAGGCGACGGTGCAGTAAATTGCCATACCCTCTACCCTTACGTTGGTGGATTCTCTTCAGCTAACTAGGGGCATCGCCAACTCTTACAGGACGTTGTGCCAGCATTCACAAGAAATTTTCTCTAGGCCGAGTTAATTTTGAGTGTGTGAGGATGCATAGGTCTTCTAGGATTTTGAGTATCATACGCAAACGAACAAAAACCGATTTTTTGATTGCTTGATCACATAGATTAATTTAAATGGAAAATTATTTTATTTTTTGCTTTTTCTATGTATGTGACAAGAAGTTTTCTTTGATTGTTGACTCTATCCTCTCAAAATTTTCAAAAACCAAACCTAGGCGACACCTAATAGGTCCCAATGGAACCTCGTCGAACCAGGCGTCTTTTGGACTTCCCCCCATTACTGGGAGGGATTCCAGGTCTTTCTCCCTTCAGGTAGCAAAGACAGAATGCTGCCACCATTATTGGTTCGTCCTTTATTGAGGCAGCCATACTTGGAAACCCTAGCTGGTCTCCCAACACCACACCACACACCACTCCTCCCACGACCCCTAGGGGGTAGAGGAGTGTGTCCCATTCGATAAGCCAACTGAATACACAACAGGGTACGTCGTAGAATAAACCTCGTTCTAACCAAAACTTTGTGTCTTCACACATTGCAATGGCGTCAACCTCTCAGTCACCTTTCTTAGCTTCGTTGAATCTAACCGATTTAACCAAGATGATGAATGACCCCATCGCACACGATCCTGTATGGTCTCTCATGCCCACAAAGTTCCCTTCGTATATACCAAAGTTCGAAGGCAAGCAAGCAGAAGACCCAGGTAATAATGTCACGACCATTCACCTGTGGTTCTCATCGAATAGTATCATTGATGACACTATTTTATTGAGATTATTTCAACGCACTCTTACAGGAGTAGCCACGAAGTGGTACATGGAGCAACCCTCAACTTCACATGGAACCTTTAGCGCCCTCTCTACCTCGTTCCTAACATATTTTCAATTACTCATTCACCATGATTCCGGAATGAAATTACTGACTCATTTTAGACAAACCCCCGTCGTCCATATCTTGGACCATCTCCATGAATGGAGGCGGCACCGCAGTTTATGTAAATATAAACTCGACAATCGGGTTCTCTTAGATTTTTTCTGGAAAATTATTACGACAAAGATTTCAAATGATGTGGCATAACATAGTCCCACATCCAAAGAGGATGTTATTAGCAAGCCCAAAAGCTTGAGCTGATTTATATGCAGTCCAGATACATTCATAACATCGTGCCTAACGCCTCGCACCTGCAAACTTATCAATAATTTCCAGGAATGTCGAACTCTGCAGACAGAAAAATTGGGTCATTGACCCAAGGGTACCTAGGCAGCAACAGTCAAAACCTCAGTTACACATACAGTTCTACCCAGAACGTGCCTCAACCCAGTTTTCAAAGTCATCATATGCCTCAGCAAAATTTTACCAATAGGGCGCTAGCGTATCACAAAGGAGGACCTTATCCTTCGGCTCAAGGGAATCATTATGCAGAAAGAAACATTGATGGAATATGTCCCCTCCAACAGTCAGGTGCAAACCAGGGACCACATTATGCTCAATCCCCAGCACATGAGCCACCTATGAAAAACAATGCACAGGTGAACTTTGTGCAACCATCCCAAAACCAACCATACTCATATAATTAGGAGAACTACCCTCCCAACACGGTGAATAAAAAATCCAAAAACAAGCCAAAAGGGAACCCTGGATGGGGGGGCAACAACCAACAGTGCCCACAACAATCCTAGGTTGGAGGCAACTCCAACCAAAATCAGAACTAGGGGTCGAGCAATGCCCAACGGAAGAGAAAAAGGAAACCTCTTTGAACAAACCATTCCTGTTCGATATGTGGTGTGTACGATCACTATACTCACCATTGTTCTGAGCCTCCTGAGTTGAAGAAGATACAGAGTAACTGAGGACAAGGAGGATGTTCCCATCAACCAATCGTGATGTAAGAATCATTCCCAAATCAAGGGATGTTAAGCACTCACCAGGAAAATATGATGATTCTGGGAAAAACAGCCATGAAATCTACATGACTGGAGAAGAGATGTTTTTCCAAACATGGAATCGCAATTACGACACCCCACCAGACACCAATACATCAGGGGCAAGTAAAAGTGCATCGATTGCACCTTTTACCATTTCAAAGATGCCTATAGAACCATTGCTGAAAATGAAAAAGGGGCCTAATAGGTGAGCAGGAAACTACTCCAAAGAGGCCCATAATTATAGTATCATGGAAGATTTAGCACAATCTTCCACTGCTATGTCAGCTTTGGAAGTATTACAGTCATGTCCAAAGCAACAGAAAGCCCTCCTTTCCGCGTTAGGCATTGTCGACCCTGCCGATACGTTCCTAATGGCTTTTGACTTAGACAAAGCCACCCCTCGAATTCCTTCCATGGTCACCTTCCAGATACCAGTGTCGGTGCAGAATATCACTATTCACCGATGTGTTATAGATGAGGGTGCATCCACATTCATCATGTCCAAAAAAATTTGGAGAAGTTAGGTTCTCCCGAACTAGAACCCTCAGTCATCATGCTTCAAGCATATGACGACCATACTTCGAACCCCGTCAGCCTCTACCAAAACGTCGTGGTATTACTAGCCAGAATGATGGTCCACATAGACATTGAAGTCTTGGATGCTCAGTTGGATTACAATATACTCATTGGGAGGAGTTATATGTACCCCATGTCTACCATAGTTGCCTCTGTATTCCGCATCATGATGTTCCCCCATGAGGACCGCATCATTACTATAGAAAAACTGACACATAGCGAGAAGAGACCCCTAACAAACATGGATGTAATTCTACCCTATGTAGATACAATCTTGGATGCTCTCTCACGTACCAATAATATGGCCCCAGCCAATTCAAACCATCGTCTGTTCTAGGGTCATTTATAGGATATCCTCCCATAATCCCTGAGTCATCACTCAATGTCACAGGGGCTCTAGTGTGCATGATGTCCACATCATGTGCTGAAGCTATTCAGGACACGGAAACAAGTAGTAATGGCACCTATTCATCAACCACAACAGCCTCTCTAGCCTATGCCACCTCCCAAACACCTTTCCTCTACCCCCCAGCTGGTTTCATTTCCCAACAGGTTTTGGCAACACTGGTATTACCCAACATATCATTGGAAATTCTAGTTTGGTACCTCATTCCCCCTGCAAGAACAGGAGCCACCCACATTACTGCCACTGGGTTGAAGCCCCTCAATCCCGAGGAGGCCCCACTCATCCAAGAAATGGTTGAAACCAGCCCTGCAAAGGAAATTCCCATTGAAAAACCGGTGATTCCGGCTAAGAAAACCAAGAAGAGAGGAAATAAGATGGTGACCCCTGCCATTGAACGGAAATACCCAGTCTGCGCCATATGCGACATAGTTGGTCACCCTACCCATATTTGTCTAGAGCTGGATGAATTAAAACCACTCCTTGGATCTGAGAAAGACATCGCGATGTCGCGTTCCCATAAAGAGGAAAATACCACCAAAAGTAAAGGTAAAACGCTGCTTACCAATCACGCATGTGCTCTCTGTAACAAATACGAGCACTATACCCATCATTGCCTAGAGATCCCATGATAGAGGGATGCCTTACATGCCATCGAGCGATCCTATCAAGAGGATCCCTTCACCCAAGATTTCAAAAATTAACCTCGTACCATCTTATACCTGTAGGAAGAATGAAGGGCTCTAGAAATACCCGCAGTCATGCCCGTTATACAATGCATGCTATGCGATGAACATGGTCACTTCCTCGAAGAGTGCACAACCTTGGACCTCATCCACAGATGGTATCTAATATAAATGGTATACCACATTGGATTGCGGGAAGTGAAATTCACATGTCTATTATGCACCAACAATCACCTTTTGGATAATTGTCACTATATCCCCCGATTCCGGCTAGCCCTTGCTAGCTTACGCTCTGCCATAGTCCGCCTCTCCCAAGAAGATGACATGGATGCAGAGTCCACGGATAGATCCACAACCTAAGAATATGTGATGAGAAGATCCATCATATTCTTGTCTATTGAAGAGCGACCGATCAAGGAAACCCTAGTTACCCCTAACAGCCCTCCACAGAGAAGACCAACATGCATGTTATGCAAAATGCTAAATCATGCGACCGTCCATTATCCTGATTTAGCTGCATTACGGCACTGGTTCCCCACCATAACTCAAACTGAGCTCGACAAAACCTTCATATCAAGGATATTTTTTCTTATATGTCGGGGAAATCATTATGAGCGGAATTTTACTCATGCCTTGCAACTTCGTCCCACCATTGACATGATTAATACCATAGAGAAGAGATAGGACGACCTCCGGGAATGGCATAAAAATTACATCGTCGGGTCAATGTCCCCACCCCCACAATGTGTACCAGGCAAGCTAAGACAACACACCAACCAAGCATGACCCCGACCAACCCTAGGATAACATGCAGTCTATGTGACCTGAATGACCACTGGGTCAACCAGTGCAGAGAACTGAAGCACCTTGCTAACAGTTTTCATATAGTTTCTTTTCTCCCTCACGAACCTCTCTCTAACCAAGAGAAAATCATGCATACCTATTTCCAGATTTGTTCACAATTTCACCATACAATTAAATGTGTATGCCTCCCCACACTAAGAGTGGCAAGAGCAGCATTGAGTCTACACTCCCCCAAAGAAGTAGACGCACCCACGCAAACAAAATAGAAATGGAAATAGAATACAACCTCTTCTACAACAGACTCTTTCCAATCATCCACATCAGGAACAACGAGTAGTGTAGAGTCTCACAAAATCTTCTCTATTGGAACAGTGATACCATGCGCTATCTGCTGTTGGTCACTTTAATTGCTTATTGATTTAAACAATCAAGTGCTACATAAATTGTCAACCCAGGGAAGTCTATTTATTTCAAAGGCAATCACACACTGTATATGCTCAATCTCAAAAGAAATGAAATGTTGTAGTAAAAATTACAGTAATCACACCTTGCCTCAACAAACTAAATTTTACTTGAGTTATAGCAAAGACAATCTTTCTATTGCAGACAATCATCAAAAGAATCCTGTATTACATTAAAAAGACAACAATCTAGGAAAGGAAACCAATCTGCAAAAGGAAATATCAATTATGCTATAACAGAGAACAGGACCCTATTCCCCATGTAGGAATCTTCAGCACTTGTTTCTAATTACCAATCTTTCACAAACTCATTCTGTAAACAAGATTACCAATTAAAATAATCCACAATTACCTAGGAATGAATTGTATGAAAACAATGCAACAAGTAACGGAAATATAGTTTCAGCAATAAATAACAGAGTTCCAATATTGCATAAGTGATTTCAGCAAACAGAGTTTAACAAGGCATAAATGAAAAAGAACAGTTAACAAACTACGGAAGTAAATGGGTGAATCTTGTGAAGAAGGCAGGCCCTTTCCTTCTCACAAGATTCCCTAGAAGAAAGAATTAAAATGAAATGCTCAGAACAAACTTTTATTCATCTATCGAAAGTACATATTACAAAGGATTCACGTTCCTTCTCTGTTTCAAAAATAGACCTCCCGTAGTCTATAATTGTCTCTAATGTTGATGTCTCCTCTTTTTAAAGAGGAGACATCTATTACAATTGATTACATTATAGAAATCCTATTTTTAATCCAATCTGATCTTCTATACTGAAATAGGACCTTTCTATTCTTCCATAGAAAAATGTTGTTACAATGGTTACGATAGTACTGGCTTCAAGGTTCAGTTGTTACAGCCAGTGTAACAACTTCCTTACTTATCTTTCTTGTTGCTATCATGCCTGAAATACTGCTTCAAAATCGCAAATCATGGGTTGTTTCAGCAACGGGATTTGCATACTATGTTGACTGGTTCAGCAACGCAGTCTTCAGATAGCCATGATGGATTAAATTTAGTCTTTAAATGGTTTCAACAATGCGGTTCCAATAGTCATGATAAATTAACTGCAATCTTCAAACTGTTTTAGCAACTATATATTTTCGATTAATGATTAAATATGAAAGTAATGTAAAATCACATGTAAAACAAGTTAAACATATAGTAAAGAGAAGAATTTTATATACCTTTGGAAGAATGGATGAAAGTGATAGTATAGGCTTTAAATATGGACTGGAAAAGAGTGGAATGATACCAAAATGTATGGTCAAAAAGGTAAATTATGGGGTCCTAACATCCCCCCCCAACTAAAAGGGTTGCATGTCCTCAAGCAACTTTAGTCTGAGTCAGAGTCCGGATACTAGATTTTGGCATGCAAATTACTTAGGCAGTAGCTATGGAAGGTGTTGTCTGTCAAGGCTTTGAAAGCTTGCAAATTTTTTAATCTTTGCCAAGCTGCTGCTTCATCCTTGTCAGCCAACCTATGATGAGCATGATATTCCTCTACTGGCATCCATAAAATAGGAAAATGAAAGTGTTACCCTATCCACTTTTTAGCACATTTCTAAACACATCTGATGTAATTGGGTACTCTAGAGAATGCGATTTCGAGATTAGTGGGACTGAAAGGATTGTACTCCTGCTTCTCCTTAGAGTATTATTGCCAAAACATATTGTTTGCTCTTAAAGCAATAGTTTCTTTGGCCCTGATAAATTATTGACAGTCCTGAAGTATTGAAGCTTGTAATTGTTGAATATGTTCAGTCATCCCTGGCTTCTTCAAAAATTGATGATAATCTACCACAAAGATGGCGGGGTTCTCTGGTTCTGGCCTTATCCAGAGAAGACAGTTTTCTTCATTATTCCTGGTTGCAAGAAAAGCAGTCTGCCATGTAATCTGATTAGCAAGGAAAAAGGAAAATGCCCTGATCTAAATGTCTCCAACAAGAGGGTTAAGATTAAACCTTCTATTTTCAGGGATGGCTTCATTGTGAAGGTACAACTCACATAATAAGTGCTGATCATTGGTGGAGGCTTCTACGAATGCTTTCACAAACTGTTAAGATGTAAGCACCTCATAAGGTCTTCCATCTTTGATTGCTTTCAACTGAAAGTATACAAGGCGTTTTGAGAGGAATAGAGAGTAATTTAGAGATGGTTTCCTAGTAGCCAATAATTTTTGTACCAGTTAAAATATTAGGATCAGCTTTCCTTTTAGCTCTTTATTCTGCTTCTTATGAACCCTAGATTCCTAGAGTGTTTGCTCCAGGATCTCCCAGTTTGAATATATATGATTCTGCCATACTAGTTTGTGCTGCTGCATGATTTTATCTTGTGAAATGGCATATTATTTCTTCCATTTATTCATTATTTACTGCTCATTCCATGGTTCAGTTTGTGTTCCAGTATTGCAAGTGGTAGGCCGAGGTATCGTTGGAGTAGAAATAAAAACAGGAACCTCAGATTTAACAGTTACAGTAGCCTGGGGTACTTGTAAATTAACTTCTTTTTATAAAATTTTGGAATTCCCTATTGGTTCTTGTGTAACAGCAGGGTGTTCCTCTTTGACTGCAAAATATGTATATGCTCCTGGCATTGGGACTTGAACTATCTTATATCCTACTTGTTGATAGATGTTTCCACATTGGCTACACATATATTCCTTATATGGATCATTTTCTGTATGTTTGTCTGCCATGGATGTTGTATGGGCCAGGGTATAAAAATTGAGCTCCCTATCATAGGCTTCCTTTGTTGTCGCCAATGCTTGCTTATAAGTTTCCAATTCTGATCTTAGAAACTCATTTTTCTATAAAAGGGAAGCCAAAGTGACTGGGCTTTGTGTTTCAGTTGCATTCTTAGGAATTGATTGTTGTGTTTTAGTTGTAGCAGGTTCTTGTGTGACAGCTAGAGCTGGTTCCTTTGTGGAAGCTACTGAATAAGTAGCACCCTGGGTGTCTATTGCTCGTACATCGGAAGCTGGTTCTTGTGTTTCAGCTATTGACTGCGTAGCTGGTTCTTGTGGGACAGCTACTTGTTCTGTAGAAAATGATGTCACATTACCCTGGGCATCTGGTTCTTGTGTTTCAGTGCCACAGGGTGAGACAGGTAATAATTCCAGGGTTTGGAAGGGTGGTGATGTGTGGAGTTTTAACAAAATGGTTGCGGGATCAAGGGTAGTAGGAATGGTTGTTGCTTTAGTAGACGTCCTCATTCGTCTCCTAGGTAAGAAGGAAGAAAAAGTAGTAGTTTGATTTTTCCTTTTATGAAAGTATTTTTCCCTAGGAGAAGGGCTATCAGAGGAGGTAGCTGCTTTAGTTGCGGCCCTTATTTGTCTTTTTGGTAGGGAGGTGTTTGTGATTCACCTTTTCCTTTTACGAATAGAGGAAGATGGTGGTGTATCAGCATGAGATTCATCACTAGGAATATGGAAAGTAGGATCAAATGATTATGCTAAGTGGTGAGATGGACTTGAAGAAAGGTTAATTGGATTAGTTGGTTCTATGGATGGAAGTGGTGGAGGGTCAGTTATATTCTCTTGTTGTTTCTCGTGGGAAATTTCAGGAATTTCTTGAGGATTTTCATCATCTTCTTGAGGAATTTCAGCAGCTTGCTCAGGGTCTAGGGGTGGGTTGTTTAGAGGAGGGTTTTGTTGAGCAAAACCCCTCTGAATCAGTAGTTGAACAAGGCAGTGATGGGTGAGGGAAAGGAGTGGGAATTTTACCCATCTACAATAATATGACATATTTCTAATGCATCCAAGTAAATATTAAGGAATGTTCACTAGTCTACTGTGTCATAAATGGTTTAATAAGACAAAATCATGCTGGTAGACTACCTGATAGTTACCTTCACAAGTGAGTTAATATTTGGCGAATTCAACAACTTTTGGCCAAGGAGGCAGCAATGAGTGGAGCCCGACACCCTGGCCTTTAAGCTCGACTTGTTCTCCTGGCAGAAGAAAATCCTGTTGTGCATTCAAAATGATATGCTTTCGACTAAACCATCGATTACCAGTGACCAAAAACCTGAAAATTGTGCTATGTCATCCTCTGAGACTGGAATTTGGACTCCTTGGATAGTGCAATGATCTTCCTGAAGATTTTGTACAAATTCAAGGACTTGTTGTGGATCAAACTCTTGAAGTCTCTAAAAATATCCTACCCAGCCTGCTTGCTGAAAAATCTGATACACCTCTGGGAATAATTCAAGTAGAGCTATCAAGCTGGGCTCATGTCGAATAGCAGGTCCTCCCATAGTTAACCTACTTTGGTAAAATGCACCGTCAAAGAGCGAAGTTACCGGACTTTGAATAGAGTAAACTTTTCGAATGAGAACATGGAGTAACAGTGAAGAGGCGAGGTAATGGGTATAAAAAATGACGGTAATTGGCATGTTTTGAAATGATGGCATATAATTTTGATATTCCCCCCAACTATGGCTGAAATGATGTCTTTAAGTGTGTGGATATTGTGGTCATAATAAAGGAAATATTCTCTTTAAACCATAGTTTAATTGTACTTACATATGACATTTACATACCTTATGTTTACCTTTGATTTGTAGTAAAAATATAGTGCTTGTTTATAATGGCTCAATAGTCATGGAAGAAATTTAGAAGGTTTTTGAAACATGAGGGAGATTATATTAGAGATATGCTTTATCATAGGAGAAGACAGTGAAAGGACATGAGTAGCATAAGAAAAAGGAGAAGTGGAAATGAACAAACTAAAGAAGATGATTTCATGACAGAAAATGTTGCACAGTCATGTCTTTGGAGAAAGAAATGGTGTTTTAGCAACAGGAAAAATGGATGAAATGCTGCTGAAAAGTGGTGTTTCAAAAATGGAAAAATAGGGAAAGTGTTGCTGAGGAGTGATGTTTTAGAAGTGGAAAAATGGGGAAAATATTTATTGAGGAATAGTGTTTCAGCAATATGAAAAATGGGAAGATATTTGCTAAAAAATGGTCTTTGAGAAATGGGAAAAATAGGGAAAATGATATGAAAAGGGAAAAAGGAATGAAGGGAATGTATGATGAAATGTTACTGGAAGATGGAGAAATCAGTTGAAATGAGGGAAGCAATGCTTCTCAAAATGAAGCTTGGATCTTCTTGTGGTGAAATTGTCCTTCCTTGGTAAGCCTTTACTTAATCAAGAATCTGCAAAATAATCAATTGTAACATGCTAGCCCTTGACAGGGATTATTAGTTTAAGAAATATAATTATAATACTAAAAATACAATGCAAAAAACAATCAAATGCAGTGAGGAACATAAGTCTCCCCTAGAAAGAGATAATGTGCATTTTCCATGCAAGTGGCCTTAAAATCTTCTTTGGAAATAGGGCACTGGTACAGACGAAGCTGATTACCATTTACCAATAGTGGTGTTTTAGAGTCATCAATTGTTAAGAGCCTTATTATTCCATTGGGAAAAACAATATCTATTTCATAAGGTCCCAACCATCTTGTACGTAGTTTCCCCTGAAAATTTTCAAACCGAGAATCATACAATAAAGCCCAATTACCTTTTTAGAACTACTTGTTCTTGATGAGTTTATCATGCCACTTTGTTCTTTGTTGTTGGATCATAGTTGTCTGATGAATGGCATATAATCTCTTTTCATCCAATTCATGAAGCTGCTGTAACCTAGCTACCTGTACATCAGTCAAATTAAGGTTAATAGCTAAAGTAGTCCTTAAGGTTTTAATTTCAAATTCCACAGGAAAAACAACACTTTTACCATAAACCAATGCATAGGGAGAAAATCCTGTAGTATTTCTCTAGGTAGTTCTATAAGCCCATAGCGCTTTAGGGAGTCTTTGAGACCAATCCTTCTGGTTATCCTTCACTGTTTTGGTTAAAATGGCTTCTATTACTTTGTTTGTACTCTCCACCTGCCCATTGACTTGGGGGTGGTATGGTGTAGTCATTCTATGATGAATGTCATATTTTTGAAGGGTGGCTTTGAAACCATGAGAAGTGAAAGGAGGTCCTCCATCTGTAACTAGCTCTCTAGGGACTCCAAATCTAACAAATATTTCTTCAAATAGGAAAGCTAGGACAACTTCTTCATTAGCTCTAAGGAGTGCTTTGGCCTCAACCCATTTAGTCATATAATATGTGAAGACTAATATATAAAATATTTTATTGGATGGAGGATTAATGGGTCCTATAAAATCTAAGGCCCATCTTTCAAATGGTTCAAGTATTACTTGGGGGTTTAATGGTATTTCATCTCTATCATTAGGTTGACCCATTCTCTGACAGCTATCACAAGCCCGAAACATATTTCTTTGCATCCTTAAAGAGTGAGGGCCAATAATAACTCATCCTAATAATTTCATGTGTCATTCTCTTATCAGAAAAATGCCCTCCGCAAGGGCCATCATGACAAGATTTTATTATATCATACACCTCATCCTCTCTAATGCATCTCCGGATTTCATGATCAAGTCCTGTATAGAAAAGACACCCACTTATCCAACTTTACCGAGCACTTTGTTGAATGATTTTTCTTTTCTCTCGATGTGATAGGTGTGATGGTAACTTCCCTGCAACCAAATAATTGGCAATGTCTGCATACCATGGTGAGTGAGTAGATACTGCAAATAAATACTCATCAATAAAGGAATCATTTACTGGAGTATTATCATCATCTTTTAACCGAGAAAGGAAATCAACAACTACATTTTCTTCACCTGGTCGATCTACAATTGTAATATCAAACTCTTGTAATAACAATAACCATTTGGTGACTCGATCATTTGTGACAGATTTTTCATTAAATACTTAATAGCTGAGTGGTCAGTATGGACAAAAGTAGAGTAACTAGTAATGTAATGTCGAAATTTATTAATAGCATAAATTACTGCTAAAAATTCCTTTTTGGTAACTGTGTAATTAAGCTCAGCAGGAGTCATATTCTTACTAATAAAGTAGATAGCATAAGGAAGATGGCTTTCCTCTTGTCCCAAGACATCTCTAATTGCAGTATCCGAAGCATCAGAGGATATATGAAAGGGAAGTGCCCAATCAGGTCCCCTTAAAATAGGAGCTGTAGAAAAATGATGCTTGAGTTCAACAAATGCTTCCTGGAAAAGATTAATTCACTTAAATTCAACATTTTTCATAAGTAACACAAACAAAGGATAAGCTATTTTGGAATTTTTTTAAATAATCTCCTGTAATATCCTGCATGTCCTTAAAACTTCTCAAATCTGTTTATGTTTTAGGAATAGGAAGGTTCCGAATGACTTGTATTTGGGATGGATATACCTAAATTCCTTGAGATGAAATAAAATGTCCAAGCACTACTTCTTCACTCATCATCATATGACATTTTTCGGTGCTTAAGGAGAGGTGATATTGTATACATCGTTTAAGTACTTTCTCAAGATTCTATAATGCATCTTCGAAAGACACACCATAAGGGGTAAAGTCATCCATAACTATTTCCATAGAGGCATTCAACATATCAGAAAATATTCCTATAACTGCCCTCTGAAAGGTTGTTGGTGCATTACACAGTCCGAATGGGAGAACTCTATAGGCAAAGTTTCCCGAAGGACTAGTAAAAGTGGTCTTATCTTGGTCTTGGGGTGCAATTATGATTTGATTATACCAACTAAACCCATCTCAAAAGGAGAAGAATTTCTTCCCTGACAAACTATCTAACACCTGATCAATGAATGGTAAAGGAAAGTGGTCTTTTTGAGTGGCTTTTTTAAAGGCTCTATAATCTACACACACTCTCCATGTCCTGTTTTTATTAGGAACTATTACTAATGGGGAAACCCATTCACTGTCAGATATAGGATATATAAACCTTGCATTAAGCAATTTTTGAAGTTCCTCTTTGAAAATTTCTCTTAAATTAGGATTCATTCGTCTTTGGGGTTGACAGACTGGTCAACAGCCTTCCTTAATATAGATCTGGTGAGTACATAATTCAAGAGAGATTCCCTTCATATATGTATAGTCCCATGCAAATGCTTATTTATTTTTAAGAAGTAACTTCATTAATTGTTGTGTTTCAGCAACTGTCAAATTAGGGTTTATATTCAGTGTTTTTCCATGTTCAATTTCTATTGTTATGCTCTTAGAAGAGATGGTGGTTGATGTTTGAGGAAGATATTTAGGTTTAAGATTTTCCTGGGTATCTGATTTCAAAAGTGTAGCCAGTTGATTATGTGTTTCCGGAATCACCGAGGAGGGTTCACAAATAAAATTATTAATTACCTCATCCTCGGTGGTATCTTTAAGGCTTAAAGCTTGTCTGATAGTCAAAATAGGTTGAATAGCATGATCATCATAGTCCATCCATACAAAATTATCATTATTAATCATCAGTGTAGCATGAGGGTAGAGAGTAAACTGTTTAGTTTCATATCCATTGGAAATTGTCATTGAACCAGATCTTCAGTTGATAAAGGCATCGACTGTAGCTAACCAGGGCCTTCCCAGAATTAAAGGATGCACCCCCCAACTTTGTTTTAGTCTCTAACACCACAAAGTCAGCTGGGTAATTCCAGGACTCAATTGAGATGACTAGGTCTTCAATAACTCCTTCTAGTTTGATTGTAGAGCGGTCAGCTAACTATAGATTGGTTGGTGTATCTCTGATTACGTTCTTTAGTTGCAGAAATTGTGAAGTTTCAAGAGTCATAATGTTTATAGCAGCACCTAAATCTACCAGAACTTGAGGGATTATTGTTTTACCAATTTGGACTGTCACAGTAGGATGGCCGGGGTCACCATATTTAACTAGAGGGGCTTTACCAGACATTAATGCAAATAGGTCTCCCATAACATGGACTGTAAGGGGATCTTTAAATTTTCTACTGGGTTTCTTAACAAAAATATCTCTCATGCTTCTAGCATAAATTGGTACATCTCTTAGTGCCTGTAAAAGTGGAATTTTAACATACAGATTCTGCAATTCCCCTAAAATATTAAAATTAGGTAGCTCAGGCATTCTAGTTAAAACTAAACGCTCAGGGAATGGTGGTTTTGCTATTTCAGCACCCTTATTAGAGGGTGGTTGTACCTCTTTATGTAAATCACGTTTTTCAATTTCTTCTTTATCAGAATCAGAAGAGGTAACATCATCGATAATGGGTTCAATTATTTTCCCATATCGTAAATGAATGTCATTACATTGTGCAGGGAAAACAAGAAATATAGGCTGGTTCTGAATATTAATAACTTGCACGGCTTTATTATTGGGGTTAGGATTTGGTTGTATAGGTAGCTAGGGTCTCATCATTTTGTTATTTGGTGGAGCACTTGATGGTAGAGGAAGTGGTTGCTAAAATTGAGGAAATTGATTCGGAAAAGGGAGTTTTTGACCCCTCCAATTCGAATTCCACTGGTTAAAGTAAGATTTTTGTTGTGGAGGCCAAGGAGTCCACATTGCAGGATCTACAAAGGGAGGGTTTGTTTGTTGCATGGGTGGGTAATTAATTTGATTTAAGGGCGGGTATTGCATTTGGTTAAAGGGAGGGTAATTTGTTTGACTAAAAGAAGGATAATCGCTCCAACAATTAGAAGATGTAAATGGCATATTAGAGTTCATACCTTGTCCTCATGGTTTCCATTGCCTTCTCTGTGTCAGCAGATAGACTGCTTCAGCTTCTTCTTCAGTTGGTTGCAATGCTGCTTTTATTCCTGGTAAAGAAGGGCATTGTTGTGTTTCATGATCTTTCTCACAAAGGGTGCAAATTGGCACCTTGTCCAATGGGCATTCCCTTAGTGGGTGTTTATCTCTACATTTTGGGAAAAAGACAACCAAAGATGCTTCTTCTTTGGCTTGTTTCTTCTTAACCTGCAAGGTGTCAATCTGTGAAGAAAAAGAACTTAACATTTCAGTTTTAAATTCCTCGAGTAAATTACCTATTTCGGCTCTTGTTGCTCCTCCACTGGCTGATTTCTGAACTCTTGAATATGTGGTATCCCTGTTGTTTGATCTATTCCTTGCATCTCCTCTTGAACATATTTTACAGAGGTTAACAATTTCATCATATGATTCTTTAGATATGTCCCCTTTACCAAGAGTATTTACTATATCTAAACAGTCATCTGTCACTCCTTTCAGTAATATTGTTTTAAGAATATCCTTACTAACATTGGGATGATTGGAACTCTGCAGGTTTGATTGTAGTCTTTCCACAAAGTCCTCCAAATTCTCGTCCTCTTTTTGTACCATCTTAAATACTTCCTCTCTTTTCTCTCTTGTCTGGCAGTAGTCTTGATATTTAAGCAAAAACTTCTGTTTCATCTGTTCCCATGTTGTGATTACATGGCCTCCAAGACTCATGAACCACCTTAATGCATTTCCTTTTAGTGTTGTTGGAAATAGCTTCAGGGAGATCTACTGGTCCTCCTCCGAAGAATTCGTCATTCTTCGGAGGATTCAGGGCGGTTTCTCCTATAGGGAGATCACCAATAGGAAACCCCAAGGTAGAGAGAGAGTTCTCATCTTTTCCTCCTTTAGGATCTACTGGTCCTCCTCCGAAGAATTCGTCATTTTTTCCTTTCATTGCTTGATCTCCTACTGTGCTTGCTCGATCCTCAATGTTTTCTACTGGCTCCTCAATATTTTATGTTGGTTCCTTAACGTTTTCTGCTGGCTCTTCAACACTTTCTGCTGGCTCTTCAATGCTTTCTGCTAGTTCTTCAATGTTTTCTACTAGCTCTTCAACGTTTTCATGGCTCACAATTTCTTTTGTTTCGTAGTTTGATTGGGGAGAATGTTGAGGCTTGGGCCTTCGGGAGCTTAGCCTCTTAGAAGATTCAGCTTTTGATATGATCTCGTCAATAAAGGTCTTTCTTCCTCCCCTTCCTTTGCCCTTGCCACCTATAGGGTTATTTTTCTTGGGGGATCTACATCCTCTCATGCAATCTGTACATCTGAAATAAAAACATCAATGCTTTTAAAATCTATAATTTCCTTCCTCGGCAACGGCGCCAAAATGTTGGTCACTTTAATTGATTATTGATTTAAACAATCAAGTGCTACATAAATTTTCAACCCAGGGAATTTTGTTTATTTCAAAGGCAATCACACACTATATATGCTCAATCTCAAAAGCAATGAAATGTTGTAGTAAAAATTACACTAATCACACCTTGCTTCAACAAACTGAAGTCTACTTGAGTTACAAAAAATACAATCTTTCTATTGCAGACAATCATCAAAAGAATCCTAGATTACATTAAAAAGACAACAATCTAGGAAAGGAAACTAATCTACAAAAGGAAAGATCAACTATGCTATAACAGAGAACAGGAACCTATTCCCCAAGTAGGAATATTCAGCACCTGTTTCTGATTTCCAAGCTTTCACAAACACATTCTGTAAAAAAGATTACCAATTAAAATAATCCACAATTACCTAGGAATGAATTGTATGAAAACAATGCAACAAGTAACGGAAACAAAGTTTCAGTAATAAATAACAGAGTTCCAATACTGCATAAGTGATTTCAGCAAATAGAGTTTAACAAGGCATAAATGAAAAAGAATAGTTAACAAACTACGGAAGTAAATGGGTGAATCTTGTGAAGAAGGCGGGCCCTTTCCTTCTCACAAGATTCCCTAGAAGAAGGAATTAAAATGAAATGCTTAGAACAAAATTTTATTCATCTGTCGAAAGTACATATTACAAAGGATTCATGTTCCTTCTCTGTTTCAAAAATAAACCTCCCGTAGTCTCTAATTGTCTCTAATGCTGATGTCTCCTCTTTTTAAAGAGGAGACATCTATTATAATTGATTACATTATAGAAATCCTATTTTTAATCCAATCTGATCTTCTATACTAAAATAGGACCTTTCTGTTCTTCCATAGCAAAATGTTGTTACAATGGTTACGATAGTACTGGCTTCAAGGTGCAGTTATTACGGCCAGTGTAACAACTTCCTTAATTATCTTTCCTGTTGCTATCATGCCTGAAATACTGCTTCAAATTCACAAATCACGGGCTATTTCAGCAACGATATTTGCATACTATGTTGACTGTTTCAGCAATGCGGTCTTCAGATAGCCATGATGGATTAAATTTAGTCTTCAAACAGTTTCAAAAACGCAGTTCCAACAATCATGATAAATTAACCGCAGTCTTCAAACTGTTTCAGCAACTATATATTTTTGATTAATGATTAAATATGAAAGTAATGTAAATTTACATGTAAAACAAGTTAAACATATAATAAATAGAATAATGTTATATACCTTTGGAAGAATGGATGAAAGTGATTGTATAGGCTTTAAATATGGATTGGAAAAGAGTGGAATGATAGCAAAATGTATGGTCAAAAAGGTACATTATGGGGTCCTAACATTTGCAAGGGCCAAAATCACGCACAAGAGGTATGCCTGCTAATGGAAACATTCAAGCACCTCTGCGGCAGGCACAATTTCCACCTACCAGAAATTGACCATCCTAGAGGGGAACCCAACTCTGCTGTCACGTAGAATCCCATTATGGAGATTCTTCCCCCACCGAACGTCGATGACACAATCCAACATATGTGATTTGTATCATCACATATCGGAAATAGGATTCCTACCGCTCCCACATCCCAAGATTACCACCCTATTCCTGTCGCAAAAAGTCAAGGTACCTTGCACTTTTGCATTGATTTCTGCGAGATCCAAAAATTACATGCAACCATTGAACTCCGTGATAATACGTAGCCTCTAGAACAATGCCTAGTACAACTAGAGCTTGTCAACGAAAATCAACGACAATTGCTACAACAAAACGTGGCCCACAAGAAAAGGGTAAAATAATAATTCGACTACCACATCACCCCTCGCTCATTTACCGAGGGAGAATTATTCCTCCGCTATGATGTCAAAAAAGAAGCCCTAGGGCCAGGAAAGTTCAAAATATTGTGGAAAGGACAATACATCATTAAGCATTGCCTCCAATAGGAGGCATACATCTTGACAGAACCGGACGATACCTGCCTCAACAACCTCGTCAATGGATTTACCTCAAGAAGTTCTACCCATAAGGGCCAAGACAACCCTTCCCTAGAGTATTCATACACAAAACCCCAACAACTCAAAATTTTTGAGCAAAAGACTTATTTAAAAGTGCTCAAAGTATCACCATGGATCACCAACCTGAACCCTAGTTTGGATTTGCTGATGGAGCATCAAGATGGTCTCAAAATTTAGCTGCAGTTGCCTGGGTCATTTACCACCCTGACCGATCACCACTCTGCTCAAACGGTGTGTGCATCGATTCAACAACAAACAATCAGGCGGAATATGACGTCGTCATCAGGCTTATGTGCGATGCCCTCCATCAGGGTATACGTCGTATGTATATCTACCTTGTTTCCAAGTTTTGTAGTGTTGCAGTTAAACCAAACATTTGAGACAAGAGATACACATCTGTTTAGAAAATATTTGCATGCCAAAAGATTAAGCAGACAATTTGACTATATCACATTTACACATGTAACAAGGAGTCAAAACCAAGCAACTAATCACATATCTAACAATATCCTAAACTGGAATGCATCTCGAATAAACCATCATACATAAAAAACAAAAAATATAGATATCCATCAGCATAACATCACACATAAACTGAAAATAGGTGACACATCATGTAGAGCCGCAAAACATATCTCTCATATATATATCACAATGTGTTTTCTGAGAACAAAAAATAGTGTCGTTGGCTTAGCTGCCAGCCCAAAAACAGAAAAGTTTTCAAAAATAAGGGAAGCATCCTCATAATGGGTGCTTTCCCTGTGTACACAAATACTCTAAGGTGGTGCCCCCTTAGGAGGGGCACCTGGACCCACCACCGCCCCCAGTGCTACCACTAGAGGTGTTTTCACAACCGTGATTGCCACCCGACGAAGAACAGACCGATATTCCCTCTCGTGGGCCATCACAGTCTCCAACAAGACCTCCTCATAATCATCCATGAAATCCCTAGAAGGCATCCCCTTGGTCAAGTTGTCCACTTGACCCCAGAAATCCTCAAGAACTGACACCTGAGTTGTCAGTTCCGTAATATGAGAATCTGTTGTATCTACATGAGCCACTTCCGCGTTGGCACGAGCTCTCTCGCCCACCATCTCTCCAATAGCCGAGCTGCTTCCCTCCCCTGAAGGGCCAACACCACCACCAGGTCCCCCCGCAACATCTCCTCCCTGATAACCTCTAGGTCATCGTGGAGGATCATGGCTGACCAACTGAACCACGGGGCAACCAACCTCACCAACATCTGCAAGAGTAACAAAAATAATGTCAATGTCACTAGAAAAACACATAAGTACATGTATACTCAAATAAATGCAGAAAACATACAAAACATACCTGCAAGACCCCAAGCATAACCAAAAGAGAGACTCATGTCTGGATCCCCCCAGAAGTCCATCCCCATATATGGATATGGTAAGAAAATCTACGGGTTGGCCTTAAACTAGGCCTCTATCGTGGCATTCCAGTAATGCCCTACCATGCCACCACCACCTCGTTGCATCATCGGAGCCCATCCCCTCATTCGAAGCTCTCATGGCCCCCCAGGAGGCACTGCCACTACCGGCCTCACCAACACTACTCTCTCATACATAATTTTTGGGTATGTGTTATATTATTTCCACGACTAAGCACGCGCGAGGGGGTAAGAAGGGGGGTGATAGCCCCCCCCCTGTCGAGGTCTGGGGCAATGCCCCTGTCAAAATTTTTTGTCCTTAATTTCCGGTGGGTAGTCCATGCCCATGGTTTTTTGCATGGTTTTGCACATGGTTTTGGGGTACGATGGTTTTTGGTCCCTGGTATTTTTGTAGATCCGGTCAAGGGAACTACAGTTATGTTCTAATCTAGGGTTAATGGATTGGGGTTTATGTATGCTTTGGCATGTATATATATATGTGTTGTAACACTAAAATGAATATAATGAAAAATCAAGCTGGTTGTCCCGATTTGGGATCAAGGGGAAAATATCTGTGTTTATCTATTTTATGTTTTATGCTCTCGCTATTGTTTATTTTCTGTTATAAGATTCATGTGTAGATAATTTCTGTTCAGGGTTAAAACCTACAATAATGCTACACAAGATGCTGGTGTATGCAAATGACTTAGATCCACGTTGGACCTTGTTGAGCTGCGACACCATCCCGTCAAAGCAAAAAATTCCCGTACCTCAATCGACATAGCACTCCAACCTGCGGGCCCGGTGCCCAATGTAGAGCGACCGACCCTACTAGTCGCACAATCACTACCAGAGCACATCACTCTGCTAGATCTGTAATTGATGCAATGTTGATGCATCCCTCTATAAGAGGCGCCCCACCACAGTGGCATCTCCTAAATCTCTCCAAGTCCACTCTCCTGGCAGGGAGTGGATACCTCAGCACCTCACCCTGAGGCAACAATCCGGTCACAAGGTAAACATTCATCTTAGGACGGATAACCAAATGTGTCCCACACAATATGAACATGTTGCACCAATGACAGATCACATAATGTAGTAGTTGGTCCTACGACTGAATAATCTCGTTCTCAGGAGTCCCCATAGTGCTAGCTGATGATGCACCCCAGCATTTGTAGGCAGCTCAACACAGAGCTCAGGCTAGTCTCGATCCCTCCACAATAACCTGTCATCAAAACAAGTACCCATCAGTACAGAAAGAGCCCAAAATAGGCAAAAATTCCAAAAATATTTTTTTCCTCGGCATTGCGCGCCTTTCCCTCAGATAGGTGCGCTCAGTGCACACCTATATTTTGCACAGGCGCGGTTGAGGTGCGCTGAAAATGGGGAAATTAGTGCATTAGCACGCTTATCCCCCGAAAAAACCCACAAGGGGTGCACCTTTGCTCTGATCGCCCACGCAATCTAGGGAAAAAAACACTTAGAATCCGTGCAAACCTAGTCTGTACGGACCCCGACACCAACAAACTAAGAAAATTCAAGTACATAATGTCGTGAAGATTACCTGGGCATGATCTTGCGAATCCCTGGTGCTCAGGCTAAACGCAATGGCAAGAAATGCTACGCAGAGTCCTCAGACCTCTCAAAAACTCAACAAGTACAAATGAATTAAATTAGGGCCATATCCACCTATATATCAGCCTTTTCAAAAACTTCGGAAGACCATAAAGAGAGATCAGAAGGTCCATTCTCCTAACCGTAAGTTGCACCACAATCAGCACCCCATGATGAACATAGGCGACGCCACACATTCATACTCTCGAAAAATTAATTTTTTAATGCCAACAGGTATGCCCTCTCTCATCTTCTTTAAAAAAAAAAAAAATCCAACGACTTTCAATAATATTTGATAAAGAAGAAGCTTTCACTTGAGGTAGTTGTTTTTGCAGCAAAATCTCGTAAACCATCCACAATGTTATCTCCTAAAATTTCTAGAGAAAGTATCATTCTACCCGCAGCATGATAGAGTCCTAGAAAAATTTGCATATCCTGACATCATTTCTCCATAAAAAATAAACCATAGGGTCCTCATACTCGACCATGTTTATCATCACCTCACCCTATACATGATAAACATCTGCGTTGGTCGGTAGAGCCTCCTCTCCATGGCGCTCATCACCCACAGTAGACCATATTTCACAAGATAAGTGACATCATGGCCATACCACTTCAGTTCGGGAGGCACCTCATGCCCATCCATTCTCCATGCATAAGGTCAAGTATACCATACAAGTTGAACCCCCTTCCCGAACGACCAGGTTGTACAAGCAGATCAAGAGCGCACCATCATGCCTCGTATTTGGCCCACCATACATCCACCAGCATAATCCCATCTATGATATGTTTTCATATGCTTCATCAACCCCACACATGAGACCAACTAATGGGACCCCCACCCTCAGCAAAACACCTTCCTCACACCATTAGTGAGTGAACATTTTCATGTTTTGGGGTACCCGTCTCTGTGTTTTGTACAAACCAAACCCCATTATTTTATTATTTTGGTAAGTGTACAAATCCCCCAAATGGTGCACTACATCCTTCACCCTCTCATTTCATATTTTCTCCCACGGTAGAAATCTCTGAATACCCACAGTCAGAGTATTGTACCCCCACACACCAGACACCTTGACATTCATAGCCGGTTTATACACACCCTATAAGTCCTACCAACTCTAGGGATTTCTCCATCAGAAATAACTATGACTGCCACCAAGATACTTAGTATACTCCGACTGTGGGCCACTGAATCCCTATCATCAATTTTCAGTCACCCTCACCAAAATTTCTATGTTAAACACATCACATTCAGGTCCTTGACCCCTTATGTCAACGACCCCTCTGTTGGAATGGGGTCTCCTAACAAGCTGCGAAACTTGTCCATTTTGATTATTTTTTATTATATTTAGTATAACGCAGGGGTTTTGGGGCGGGTCAAAGCCCCGAATGCATTGTAATGGGTCAAAGGGTAAAATAGGGGTCTGAAAACCATGGGTTGCGGACCATAGGAAAGTCAAGGATAGATTGTTATAAATAGAGATGTATTTTGTATCGTAAAAGATAATAATGGATGAGCTATTGATGCAAACTGTTGTTTAAGCTATCTATTTGGGTTTTGGGGGAACAGACTCCTGCTGGCTATGTGCGCAGAGGTCCTAGTCTAGTTGTGTGCGGACTCTATTGCTATGTGCGTAGGTTGGGAAGGGAATTGGAATTGTAAGGAAGAATTGATGAATGAATGAATGCGGAAGATTGTTAGAGAACTAAATCTGTCAGTATTGTTATATGAATTACTGGTAGTTATTGTATTGTGCATTTTCTATCCTTAAGCTGTGAAATATCTATGTACTGTGTTCTTGGATCTAGATCTGTTATATTCTATTTATGTATTGTTGTGTTGATGGTATAATAGGCATATAACTATAGATCTACTGCACGTGGATGTGAATAGAGCCTTTATTAACTCTACGTAGAATAAGGTAATAAGGGATTACAAGATCTAGCTTTGCTCTGCTTACTTTACCTATCCTTTCTTAGGGTGCGGAAACCTGGTTCCAGCACCCACCCATACTACTTCGGGTGAGACTTTGACCTGCGAAAGCAGGTCACTGCTGAAAGTGCCAGTAGTATAGGGGTTTGTTGGAAAACCTTGCTTAACAAACCTGGGTTAGGACCCCTCGAGCCAACAAATGGTTCCATTTTTGGGACCGGAAGAAGTCTGAGGAAGTGATCTGGTACTGACAAGCAAATACTGGAGATCTGACACGAATGTGAATGATCGCTACTCTGGAGGAGAGTACAACATGAAGTGGCAGGTATTGTCAAATCGATCCCGAAGCCAGTCACTCTATCCATAGCTCGCCAAGGAAATTGATGACACAAGGGTCGTCAGGATCGCAGGAGGGCAAGCCCGCAACTGGAGCCTGGTTAGAAGGATACATGGCATACACTTGAAGTTACCTACCTTTAAAGGAGCGGCCGATGAAGATATGGATCGTTTTTGGTTCATGGCTGACTCGGTATGGAAAGCGCAGCAGGTGGTAAGCGATACTGTGAAAAAAACACAGTTGTCCTTGGCCTTTGAAGATAAAGCACTTTATTGGTATATGCGGTACATATCTCAAAATGGAAGAGCATCCCTTCAAAATATTAAGGATGCCCTAAAACAACAATTCTGGGAGCTGAAGTCATACTCTTAGTTGGTCACCGAAGTAAAAGATTTCAAGTAAGGTACATCTGAATCGGTGTGGGAGGCCGATCAACGATTGAAGAAAGTAATTAGGGAAGGGGGATTCAAGTATGATGACAGGAAACACACGGAATGGTTCATTTCCATGTTGCTACCTCACTTACGCATACCAATGTACGAGCAGACCATTCATTCGTAGGAAAAAGCCTTGGAAACTGCTATGAAGCTCGAATCCGCATCTAAGGACGACACGTTGGGGGGAGTACAGAAAATTTAGGAGCGTCTCGAAGCCATGCACATGGAAATATAGATCTTATGGGTGGAATGGGGAAAAGGAGTCAGCATGGACCTCTAGTGCGAAGATTTCTGAGTAGCGGGACTACATGATACAGCCCAGTGCCCTTGGATAAATAGGGGTGAACTGAAGCAACAATAGTGCAGGTTCTGTCGATCTGTAGGGCACGATGAGCAGAATTGTTGCACATATGACTTGTTGGTAGATCGGGGAAACCTTTATAGGGTACAATCCGATCCCGCCTTTTTGAGATCTCCTGTGACCTTTGGTGGCTCTCCTGCGAGCGGCAGGGTGGGCCAACGAGGGAGTGCAGGATGAGGACGGGGCCAGCTGATCTGCTATAACTATGGAGAGGTAGGGCACTTCGCCAGGGACTGCCCAAATCCCACTAGGCAATCCTATAAATATTGCCGACAGTTGGACCATGAGATCGAAGACTGCCCGATCTTGTTAGAAAAAATGAAGGACAAACGGTCTACCCCCACACAAAATGTACAGAGAGTCCAAATGGAGCTAAGGAGTGAATATCCAAGAATAAAAGTCATAGCGTGGAGCATGGTCACCCAGGAAGCAAGGGAAGATCTTGCTACTCAAAAGGAACCAAATCCCAGGAAACAAGAGCTGCTGGAAGCCCCTGCACAGCTGCCAGCGCACCTCCAGATAGAAGAGGAGGTTGAACCCTTTTTAAGGGCATGATTGAAGCTACTACGCAACCCACAGGCTAAAGAAAATCTTCAAGTATTACTATAGGACTGCGCAGCCTGGCCCAGCACAGCGGCCGAGATTAAGGAAGTACACAAATTACACAACTACAAGAGGTGCATCAGGAGGGAAATGCGATTGACTGCTTAGATTGGTGACTATGAGATAGATCAGGTTATTCTCGATCTTGGATCGGATGCGAACGTCTTACCAAAGAAAACATGGAAATGAATGGGAGAACCTAAGTTAGACTAGCCCACCATCCAGCTCTGAATGGTGAACCAATAGAAGATCATCCCTCTGGGAAGGTTGCCAAAAGTCATGGTAGATATTGTAGGAGTAAAGGTCCTAGTTGACTTTGAGGTCATAGAAATTATGGAAGATACGGATCCCTATCCTGCACTCCTAGGAATATACTGGGCTATCGACGTGGGGGGTGTTATTAATCTAAAAAAACGTAGCATGGTGTTTGAGAAGAATGGCACACGCGTAATAGTACCATTGGATCCCGCTGAGGGTGTGCACTATACAAAACCAGCATATGAAGAGGAGGAACTAGATCACATCTACAGGATGACGGCATAGGACGAAGACCAGGGTGACCCTACCACAGGCAGAGTATTCGATTGGGAGGAGAATAGGGAGTACTTCTCTGACCTGGATGAAGAACAAGAAATTTGCAGACCCGACTACATGATGTCTCAGCACTACGATGCCCTCGGGTTGCAAGGATCCTCTACTGCATTACTTCAGAGGTAAGATACCTTCCCCACTTTTATGGGTCTCGTAATGTCCAGGAATTATTAAGAACATTGGAGGCTAGGGTGCCAACAGAATGGTGGCTCTGGGCACTCAATCTGGCACTGTGTGGCACACCTGCACACTAGTGGGATACCCACAAGAAAGCATTCCCGGACTGGGAGATGTGTCGGGATAGGATGGTGTTGCGATTCACACCTCCCGCTGATGTGCGCACCAAGACATTCCTGGGGCCGGGGATCCCCGTGGGAATTTGCATACTTGGACAACCAAATGGGCTGAATGAACCCCAGCCGAATGGATCCATCTATTTATACATGCCTTGGGCCCTATCCTTGCTAGTTGGTACTTAGATGCAGAGTTACATCAGCGGACCTACCACTGGGAAATATTAAAAGAAGACTTTATTGGAACGTTTGGACTTATTGGAGGAATAGAAATGCTTAACAAAGCTCTGCAAGACATTGATGCGTTCATCTTTTGAAAACCTCACCCAGGCACCACACCAGCCGTCCAGACATGGGAAGCCCAGATGCAAGACATAGTCAACTGCTGGAGCTTGGCGATTAACGAAGAAGAGGATAACCCGTGGAATATCTCTGTTCTAGAATATGAAGAAGAACATACCCTTATCAAACCATCGCTCCAGGATGTTGATGTAATGCAACCTCTCAAGCTACGCGAAGTTAATATTTGGATAGAAGAACACCCTAAGTTGGCTAAGATTGGGGACTATTGGGATGAAGGCACCATGGGAAAAATTTCTGAGCTACTTACAGAGTACCTGGACTTATTCCCTACAAAGTTTTCTGAGCTCAAAGGAATCACTGGGGACCTCGGCATTATGCACATCACTCTAAAGTCTGAGGCGCGGCCTGTCAAGCAGCGGCCCTACCGGTTGAACCCTAAATATAAGCAAAAGGTCAGAGAAGAGCTGGATAAAATGTTGACCACTGGTATCATTGAAACAGTTGAACAATCAAATTAGGTAAGTCCAATGGTCGTCTAGGAGAAAAAGACAAAAGGGGAAATATGCATCTGTGTGGACCTACGAAAGTTGAATGATGCCTGCGTCCATGACCCCTTCCCTATGCCCTTCTCCGATGAAATCCTTGATAGCGTTGGTGGCCAGGAAGCCTATTCCTTCTCTGATGGATTCTCAGGATACCACCAGATCAGAATCGCACCTAAGGATCGCAGTAAAACTACCTTTGCAACCGAATGGGGTTCCCTCCGGTATACGGTCATGCCCTTTGGTCTCAAGAACACACCCGCTATCTTTTCAAGGGTCGTAGTGGCTGTGTTCAAGGAGTTTATTCATAAGTTCCTCGAGGTTTACTTCAATGACTGGATGGTTTTTGGCTTGGTGAAAGAACATGTCTCAAACCTACGATTAATGTTGGATGCATGCCGGAAGCACCAGATCTCCTTGAATATCAAAAAGTGCATATTCTGTGTACCTTTCAAAATCTTACTTGGAAACATAGTCTGTCGGCAAGGATTGATGGTTGACCCTGCGAGGATATCCGTAATTATCGACCCTGAAGCTCCCACAACGGAAAAACAACTGCACTCTATTCTCGGTCACACAGGCTATTACAGAAAATTCATTCAAGGGTATGCTCTGATCACAGCACCCATGGAACAACTACTAGAAAAAGATGTCTCCTTTTTCTAGAATGATGAATTTCAGAAGAGCTTTGAACTAATAAAATAAAAGATGATTTCTGCACCCATACTGATATTCCCTGACTGGTTAAAGGAATTTCATGTACATGTTGATGCGTCAGGCATTGCCCTGGGCGAGGTCCTCACTCAACCTGGAGATGGAGATATTGATCACCATGTTTCCTTTTCCAGTCGCAAAATCTCGAGTGCCTAAAGGAATTACTCTACCACTGAGTGTGAAGGACTAGCTATGATTTATGCACTGCAAAAGTATTGACACTATCTACTGGGTGGGCACTTTAAGATGTTCACAGACCATTCATCTTTGAAATACTTGGTCAACAAGCCTGTGTTGGGGGTGAAGATTTTTTTCTGGCTGTTGCTATTTCAAGAATATGATTTTGACATCATTGTTAAGCCTAGGAGGTTGAATGCAGGCCTAGATCATCTGTCTCGTATCAATACAGGGGAAGAACCCACTAAATTGGACGAAGGCTTACCCGATGCACAAATTTTTACCATTAAGATGGTTGATGCTCACTTTGCTGATATCATTGAGTTCCTAACTACGGGATTGGCCCCTACTGCGTATTCGGTACAACATAAGAAGGAGTTGGTTACCCGGACTACAAACTTTACTATCATCGTAGGACAACTATACAAGCTAGGCACTGATGAAATAATCCGCAGATATGTATTGGAACATGAATGACCCACCGTCCTCACAGAAGAACATGACAGAGTCGGAGGCAGCCACTATCCAGGCAGGGCTACGGCACAAAATATTTTGAGGGCTAGCTTATGGTGGCCTACCTTGCATCAGGATTATTACACCTATTGCTAATGATGTGATACATGCCAGTGAACTGGCTGACCCTAACGATGCAATGACATGCCATTATAGCCTCAAATGGCCCTATAGGCTTTTGATAAATGGGCCATTGACTTTATAGGACCCATCAATCCACCAGGAATGAAAACAAGTGCGTGCTACATTATCACTGTCACTGACTACGTCACACAATGGGCTGAGGCACAAGCAGTAAAAGATTGTACTTCTGATACTGTTGCGCACTTCATCTTTGAGTAGATTCTGACCAGGTTTGGCTGTCTAAAGATCCTAATGAGTGACAGAGGTACACATTTTTTTAACCAAACAATTCAAGCTTTGAATGAGGAATTCTGGATCCACCATGCCAAGAGTACACCATATCATCCCCAGGCCAATGGGGCGGTTGAAGCTTTTAACAAAATTTTGGAGTAGGCATTAACAAAGGTTTTTAATGCCAATCGTAGTGACTAGGATGTTCGCATCCCCTCGGTTCTATGGGCATACCAAAAAAATTGCAAAAAGCTGATAGGCAAGACACCCTTCCAAATGGTCTATGGAAAGGAGGCCATTATGCCCATAGAATACGTTGTTCCTAGCCTACGCATCACAACATTCATGAATATGGCAGACTCTGATATCATAGAAGAGTGCCTAGCACAACTGGTGGCTTTGGAGGAAGATTTTTTTATTTCTCAGTTTCACCAGCAGGTTCAAAAGGCTCGAGATAAATCCTGGCATGATCGACACATCCGCCAGAAGACATTGGTCGAAGGTGATCTTGTCCTCTTATATGATAGCCAATTTGCAAAACATCTAGGAAAATTCTGGCAGCACTGGCTTGGTCCCTACATAGTTAAGGAGGTTACGAATGGCGGATAAATCCAGTTAGCTACCCTGTGCGGTGAGCTCATTCCTGGCTTTGTCAATGGCAGTCGACTCAAACCATACCAGGCTGCGGACTATGTAGTCGCACCAGTGCAGTGACTCGCGACGAGATTCTTCTCTTCTCTATGTAAGCATTCTTCTCTAGCTCCCACTGAATGGATGCTCCAACGCCCGAGATTCTTTAGTAGTCAACTAAACGGATGCCCCAACACCCAGTGAGCTACAACTCACCCTAGCACCACCCTACCACCCTATAGAAGAATAAAAGAAGAATGGACTCCCATACTAGGGAAAATGGTCCACTTTACAATGATATAGAATGATGTAGAAGAAGAAGATATCCTAGACCATAACCCCAACTTTGACACAACCACCTAATGATGATCCTATACCTCCCAACACTTCCTCTTCAACCCTTGGCAGTTAGACACTAGTACAATTTTTACAATAATGTATTTACAATGACTTAGTACATTGATACCTTTACAATGATTGTATGCAGTGCTACCCACTTGAAGACTTCATAGGATGAACTTCTTACTGCTGTTATGAACCTTGGTTGCTGCTCTTGTCATGCTACCCTTTGCTGCACCTTGCTATGCTTTTCTACCGTAGAAATTCTGGTCCTTTGCAACCCTTGACAACACATGATCTAGCTTTTTCTTTCCTTCTAGGAGCTCGATATTGAATCTGGTGTATTTCTATTATTTTAGATCCTTAATATCTTATTTTTGGTCTTGTAGTATTCCTCTGTATTTTCTTTCCAATTCCATAGGTCTGACCCAATTTGGATTCTTCAAGAGAGAGTTATACCCAATCTCTCAGAATGCCCTAATTAGGGACTGTTTCAGAATATCCCACTTGTACGAAATGCCACGTGTCACTGTTTCTTCATTTGGCTCTAAAATTGATAGAGAAAAAATTACAGATTGTGCACTATCCAGCACTTTTTACAGAATTCCAATCCGATACTCAAAGAGAGAGTTATGAAGAATTTACCAAGGTCACTTATTTGAGATGAATTTCAGGAGCCTGAAAAAACCTTGACTTCCACAGATCATATCTCCAAAAATATTGTGCACCTTGATCTGAAATTTTTACAACTACTTCCTCAGGATTTCGGCTTCACCTCATAAAAATTTCAGCTTCTGAATCTTTGTAGAAAATAAATTTAGAGTGCAAATGCCACGATGACCTCTTTCAGATGGCTGAATCCCTTGCCTAAGGAGGAAATGAAGATCACAATTTATATAAATTCGTAAGCTCAGAGGGGCTTCAAAAAGTAAACATGGGAGGGATTTTAAGAGCTCAAAAAATATTAATTATGAATTTTCAATACCCATGCCCCAACCCCATGGGGTTTTAGCCCACTAACTGGGGGTACAAACTTCAAACATGAATATCTCTCAAACCGTGAAGAATTACATGGCGTGCCATATATCAACGGAAACATCTCGACAAGTAGAAACCATAAAAATCATTATTGACCCAGAATATATTAATTTGGTAGGTCAAAATTCCCATGCAATTTTGGGTTAGTTCCTGGTGCTGCTTGGGTTGAAATCAATGACAACCACTAATCAACAATCTCCCCCTTTGGCATTGATGGCAACACAAGTACTCCCCCTGCGATCATGACACCTCTTCCTACACCATTCTCTCCCCCCTTTGACATTAACGGAAAAAGGTAACTCCCCCTAAGACATGACCATCCTGCAAACTTGTAATCTAATTCCACTCTCCCTTTATATTTTGAAAAAATAAAAGAAAATCTAATGATAACTTAGGATAATCCCAAGCTTCTGGCAAAGATATTTCAATGCTGGTGAATATTTAATATGTGATTCTTTTGGTGCTGCTTGGAGTATTGCTACTTGTCCAACTTCTTACATAACATCTGGTCGGGAGGCTGTTACATATAGAAGACTACTAATCATTGATCTATACAACCTTTGATCCACATGCTTAGATGAGTCGTCTATGCTCAATTTGAAACCTGTTACCATTGGAGTAAGGATGGGTTTGCAATCTTCCATTTTAAATTTCTTGAGCATTTCCTTGATGTACTTGGCTTGACATATAAATGTTCTTTTCCCTTGCTGAGATATTTGAAGCCCTAAGAAGTATGTCAACTCACCAAGTAAATACATCTCGAAATCACTTTGCACCTTTGTAGCAAACTTCTTACTTAGTTGATCATCATTGCTACCAATTATTGTATCATCCTCTTTAGCTATTAGACATGCTTTAGTTACTTCATCCAGAACATATATTTCGTTTGGATCTCGACTTGCTATAGCCACAATTTCACCATAAACGCCTTTCATGATTTCACATTTCATGGAGTTGAATAGTATTGTGTGTCCTTGATCACACATTTGTTCAACACTGAGCAGATTTTGATTCATGTTTTCAACCATTAGAACATTCTTCGCTAAAGCATCTTTGCTTCCGAGAGTGATAGTATCTAATCCTATAACATTTGAAGAACCATCATTTCCAAAGGACACGGTTCCATCCTTCTTCTCTTTCACAGATACAAATTTATTTCTATCTCCAGTCATATGCGTTGAGAAACCGCTATCAACATACCATACATCTTTGTTCTTTTGAGCCTTGAAAGTGAGAGCACACTTATCATTCTTCTTCTTCTTCCATGTTCGTTTGTTCTATGGCTTCGAAGATTCTTCTGGAGGATTTTCAAGTCTACAATCTTTGGCTATGTGTCCAAAGTTTCGACATTTGTAACATTCAATATTATTTCTTAAATGTTCAAATCTATTGATATTTCGCTGAGCCCTGGGAGGTTCATATTTGACAGATCTCCTGGAATTGTATTCATTCCTAGGGTACATGCGACATTCTACAGCTTTATGACCAAATTTTCCACCTAAATAATAGTAGCCATAAAAAATATGTTGGTACCTGGATGGAAATTTTCATCGAGGAATTGTCTTCCAAGGATGTTCTTGCGAATCTTGTCCAACGAAGTCTACATGCATGTCAGATCTCATAGGTTCATTGCATTTTGTTGTAGAAGGTCTTGCTTCTTCTTCTTTGTAACCGATGCTAGTTTTTTCATTGTAAGATCATTGATTGTTGATGAGTTCTTCCAATTCCCTTTAGTTGTTGGCATAGTTTTGGATAGTTTTTCCTTTCTTCACTTCCTCACGCAGTGAGACTACTTCGGCTTCTAATTCTTCCCTTTCTTGGTTGATTTCTTCCAACTTATTTTGAAGTGACTCTTCAATGCATTTGTGTTCTTGAACTTCAATTTTGAGACCTTGAACTTTTTCTTCAAGAGTATTGGAACAGATCTTCTCTGCCTTGAGATCTTTTATAAGCTTGATTGCTTCCTCATAAAATTATTCTAGGGTCCATCCTTCTTCTTCGTTGTTTGGTACCTCTTGTTTATTGTGATTGGGTTTATTGTTCTTGGCCATAAACAATACTCTCTCATTAGCTTCTTCTTCACTATCATTGTCTTCATTGGATGGTGAGCTATCTTCTTTAGAGAGAATGTTCCTTTTGGATCCTTGCTTATTGAATTTCTTAAAGCCTTTATTTCCTTTTGAGTTACCATTACTTTTATTTGGACATTTTGCTACAAAATGCCTAACCTCATTACAGCTGAAACATATCAATGGAAGTTTACCTTTGAATTTTCCCTTACCAATTTTTATTTTTCTCGTGAAGTAAGAATATTTTTCATCTGAAATACCACCTTCATCATCTCCCTTTTCTTCACGCTTGCAGGTGCATGTCTTTTCAATTGAGCGTTATTTATACTTATTGGTTTTCTTAGATGCAACAAACACAATTTCTAGATGCGAAGTACCCTCTTCTTCATCAAGTCTCATTTCATATGCTATGAGAACTCCATGTAATTCCTGTTTGCTGAGTTTGTCCAGATTTGCACTATATTCTAAGACCAATACCTTTGGTTTGAATCTCCCTGGTAACGTTCTAAGAATCTTCCGTATAATAGTCTTCTCATCAACTGGCTCTCCCAATCCTTCCAGAGTATTGGTTATCTCATCAATGTATTGGAATTATGCAGTAAAGTTGCAATCTTCTTTCATTCTGAGTTGCTCAAATTTTTCTTTATAGATTTGAATCTTTGCTTATTTGACATTTGAGTCACCTGGATATATATTCTCAAGCTTGTCCCATACATTTGTGGCAGTTTTACAACCCAACACCTTATGATAAATAGATTCAATAAGTCCACTAATAATAATATTCTTTGGTATTGCATCATTTACCAAATTCTTCTTACCTTGTTCATCCGTAGTTGATGTAAATCCATTCTGAATAGTGTCCCATACTTCGTAACCTTGCACCAAGAGATAGACCTCCATTATTCCTTTCTAGAGTGCATAATTATTTTCATTGAATAAAGGTACACCATTCTTGGTATGCTCCATGACCTCCTTCCAGCTGTTAACTACTATTGAAGGAACCAAGCTTTGATACCAATTGTTGGAAATACTGAGAGGGGGGGGGGGGGGGGTTCGGGTGAATCAATATTCCTTTCAATTAGAGCATTAATTAATCTTCAATTATTATCAGTGTTTTTACAATGATAGCAGCAAACAAGAGGAAAAAAAATGCACACAATTTTTAAGGTGGAAACCCACTCCGAGACAAAAATCACCTAATGCTTTTCTAATAATTCTTTAATATTCAACTCCAATTGAAAATAAAGCTCCAACTTCCCTCTTCCAACTTCCCTAGAATCTAGAAAAGCGTTCTTCTCTAGCTCTAGCGGATGTATGCTCCAGTCTCAAGTATCTTAGGTAGTGCAAAAATGTTCCGAACGGATACTAACGCAATGATATCGCTCTTCTTACCACACCCTACCTATATAGAATAATAAAAGAAGAATGGACTCCCGTACCAGGGAAAATGTTCCACTTTACAATGATATAGAATGATGTAGAAGAAGAATATATACTAGACCATAACCCCAAATTTGACACAACCACCTAATCATGATCCTAGACATCCCAACACTACCTCTTCAACCCTTGGTAGATAGACAATAGTACAATTTTTACAATAATGTATTTACAACGACTTAGTACAATGATACCTTTACAATGATTGTATGCAATGCTGCCCACTTGAAGACTTCATACGATGAACTTCTTGCTACTGTTATGGACCTTGGTTGTTTCTCTTGTCATGCTACCCTCTCATGCACCTTGCTTTTCTTTTCTGTCGTAGAAAGGCTGGTCCTTTGCAACCCTTGACAACACATGATCTAGCTTTTTCTTGCCTTCTAGGAGCTCGATATTGAATCTGGTGCATCTCTACTATTTCAGATCCTCAATATCTGGTTTTTGGTCCTGTAGTATTCCTTTGAGTTGACTTTCCAATTACACAGGTCTGACCCAATTTCGATTCTTCAAGAGAGATTTATACCCAATCTCTCACAATGCCCTAATTATGGAGAGTTTCAACAGAGCGCACTTGTACGACATGCCACATGTCATTGTTTCTTAATTTGGCTCTAAAATTTATAGAGAGAAAATTACAGACTGTGACATATCCACAACTTTTTACATAATTCCAATCCAATAATCAGAGAGAGATTTATGATTAATTTACCAAGGTCACTTCTTTGGGATGAATTTGAGGAGCCTGCAAAAACCATGACTTCCACAGATCATATATCCAAAAATATTTCGCACCTTGATCTAAAATTTTTATAGTAGCTTCCTCAGGATTTCAGCTTTGTCTCATAAAAATTTCAGCTTCTGAAACTTCGTAGAAAAAAATTTAGAGCGCAAATTCCACTATGACCTCTTTCAGATGGCCGAATCCCTTGCCTAAGGAGGAAATGAAGATCACAATTTATATAAATGCTTAAGTTGAGAGGGGCTTCAACGAGTGAATGTGGGAGGGATTTTAGGAGCTTATAAAATATTAATTATGACTTTTTAATGACCCATGCCCCAACCCCATGGGGTTTTATCCCACTAACTGGGGGTACAAACTTCAAACATGAATATCTCTCAAACCGTGAAGAATTACATGGCATGCCATATATCAATGGAAACATCTCGACAAGTAGAAGCCATAAAAGAATTATTGACCTAGAATATATTAATTTGGTAGGTCAAAATTCTCATGCAATATTGGGTTAGTCCTTGGTGCTGCTTGGGTTGACATCAATGACAACCGTTGATCAACAAACGGACTCCTGCTGGCTGTGTGTGCAAAGATCCTAATCCACCTGTGTGCAGACCCTGCTGCTGTGGGCGTAGGTTGGGAAGGGAATTAGAATTGTAAGGAATAATTGATGAATGCATGAATGTGGAATATTGTTAGAGAACTGAATCTGTGAGTACTGTTATATGAATTACTGGTAATTGTTGTATTGTGCATTTTCTATCCTTAAGCTGCGAAAGATTTGTGTACTGTGTTCTTGGATCTAGATCTGTTATATTCTGTTTATGTACTTTTTTGTTGATGGTATAACAAATGTATAACTATATATGTAGTGCACGTGGATGCAAATAGAGCCTTAATTAACTCTACGTAGAATAAGGTAATCAGGGATTATAGGACCTATCTCTTCTTTGCTTGCTTTACCTATCCTTTCTCAGGGCGCGGAAACCTGGTTCAAGCACCCACCCATACTACTTTGGGTGAGACTTTGACCTGCGAAAGTAGGTCACTGCCGAAAGGTTTGTAGTATAGGGGTTTGTTGGAAAACCTTGCTTACCAAACCTGGGTCAGGACCCCTCGAGCCAACACCCTCGTTTGGTTGAGGCTTCCTTTTTTTCGACTTCAACACCTATATTCCAAAAAGGAAGTGGTACCATGGATCACCCCTCCCCATACAAGGGGCATCCTTGGGTGGCACTGTGGGAGACATCATTGTCCACAGATATCATCGATCCTCCTGAAATTTGACTTCAACAAAAGCTTTCATGTCACGAGGGTATCATACATTACAACCATTGAACTTTGAAAAAATCTGTCAAAGACCCGTGCCTCCATAAGCGTCTCTATCAACAATGCTTACATAGTAAGGTCCCTACCAACACCTATGCATGTAATTCGTAGCTATATGCCATACAAATTTTACACATATGTGTACCATATTACCTATTTTCAAATAAAAAATGCCCTTAAGGGCGTCAGTAGTTGTTGTCAACAACCACAAATATCAAAACCATATCAGTGATACAGACAGAACATATATCTGTCAAGTAGATTTGTTTAACTAGCCATAGCATCACGAGCATCAGACATGCCCACCTCGTTGAAAATTTGTATATGTATTGTAAATTGTATTTTCCTACAGGGATCCCTTAGGCCATGGTCATTCTTGGAAACAGTGAAACATGTTTTCAATTCCAAGCTTCACGCAGGCCTCTCTATCTCTCTCTACGCATGATACAAAAAAAGAAACTATAATGTATTTATGCTATATAGTTCTTCCTAGACCTCACACATTAGGGGGAAATTTTTAACATTGGAAAATTGTACAGCAAAAGATGACATTAATTAATGTCAGGAAAAAGGATTTACAAGGCTAGAAGACATTATAGGATCTATAAAGTATTTAAAAATCTCTAATATATGAGGAGAATGAAATTTGAACTAGTTATAAATGCTATTTGTGCGTATAATCCTTCCTGAAGAGTGCCTTCCACGTGCTTTTTTTCCTGATATGCGCGCAATCCTGGGAGTGGAGAAATGTCACTATCCGGGAATACATAAAGAAAAAGGACAAGTGATGCCTTACTTGTAGCTGCCTAAGGACATCCACCAACACCTCCTTAGACAATATGTGTGCACATAATGGAATATTTGGAGCACACAAAGGAATCATACCCCTCTCTTGGGTCACCATCCTCCATGTACCAAGAGAGGAAAGGGAGGATTTGAAATCTCCTGTATAAGACCACCATGAGATGAAGAATGGGTGAACACATTGTTTTTCTGGCCGGAATTTCCCAAGAAATACCAGCAGTGTATGAGCTAGAAATGAAGATAGAGGGGACTCAATTATTGGCCACCCAAAAAGTTCAGTCCAACACAATAGAGAGAGGGGGAGACTGCACTGAGGCAAGCTTGGGATAAAAAACATCCTTGCATCGGGTCCTAGAACCATTGTCTAGGGGCCCTTTGGCAAGAGGGTAAATTTTCACTCTTATTACTACCAGCACTCAATAGAAAGGGGCCTAGAGCCACCGTTCATATTATTCTTCTCGTTTGACTCTTTTCATAGCTCATGTTTATTTGTTTAGTTTTAGTTCACGTATGCATGATATTTCTTTATCTAGTATCCTGATTGATTCTAGCTTGTTCCACTAACTTGCTTGACTCCACTTCTTTTTCTTCCTGTTACCAATAACTTAAGTGGGTAGACCACACCCCTTAAGTTGGTGTGATTTCATACATATGTGCAGCAAACACACAACAACAACCACCATAGTGCTCAATGCACTTCCATAGGAATGGGGTAACTTTACATCAAGCATCTATGGAAAGAAGGAAGCTACCCCATTCAATGAACTTTAGTCATTTTGAAAAATTGAATAAACAAGGATGAAGGAAAAAGTTATGTACGATCAATTGAGAAAGCTCAAGCATTTGCTTCCATGGCTAAAAGAAAAGAAAGTTTGGGAAGTTTGATCCTCGAAAAAGAAAGAAGAATATGGCTATGGTTCAATGTTATGGCTGTCAATAATATGGGAACTACAAGAGAGATTGTCCCAAACTCAAGAAGAAAAACAATAAGAGAGGAAGGGAAGAATCCCATATCAATGAAGAAGTGGAAGAAATTGAAAAGAATAAATCAAAGAAGGAGGAAATAAAATATCTCTACTATGATCGAGATAATATTCTCCACAAATTTCTTTTCAGTTCTTGTAAAATATAGCTATAATGGTAGGAAGCATTAGAAGCATGACATGATGCATCATTTTAGGAGATGGAATCATAATATATTATGATTGAAGCAAGAGCTCATGAAATCATCGAAATAATCTTGAAATATAGTTGAAGTAAAATTCTATGGAAGGCATCTTTATAAAATCATCTAGTATAGAACTCATTATACATCATTGGAAATTAACATTTGCAAGATGAGGATAATCAAGATCCTCCATTGGAATATTCATTCAAAGCTTCTTCTCTTGGAAGAAGCAAACGTATCATTCAAAATTCCACCTTGCATGGGATTTGTTGTTTTAATGATGGTATGAAACATGTTAAAGTAATCTAAAAGGAAGCTGCTAAAAGAAGCCTTGATGAACAAAATAAGAAAACAATTATTTATGCATATGATTGGTAGATTAATTCATGTCATATATCTGTAGATAACATGGGTGAATAACCTACCTCATGAGTATGATCAAAGGAAAGAGATATGTCTCACTGGAAAGATGCATGGTTCACATATTGAATAGATGAAATCAACATATTATATATTCATATGGAATATAAGGTAGTTGAAAAAAATGAATGAACTATGAATGGAATGTTCCTGGGGAGAAATATGTGAAGAAAAAAAGGAGAGATCATGAAAGATGCAACTATGAGCACAAGGAAATAAGCATCCGATGACTAGGAGAATTCACCATGACATCTCCATGGAAAAGGTATGAGGACTTTGACAAACTCTGGAAAGGAAGGATACCATTGAAATTGAATATTTTGGAGATTTGTTAATATGTATGAAAGATGTTGATGTTGCTACAAGTAATGTCATAATGAAGGGCCATCACAAAAGGTAACTTTGATTTGACATTAATTTTGATTTTGAACAATATCTGGATGGGTTGATACAGGGATACCAAAAGAGAGTTGTGCATTATGGAAGTTTTGAGGTCTAAAATGGGCCTCCTAAGAAAAATGTACAACCAAAATAAACTTTATAAGAACCAATAATATTCAATATGATGATGTCAACCATCAGGGATGTTTCACCATTTTTGGAGTAAAAAAGTAAAAAGAATAAAAAATAATAAAATAATAAAACTAATTTTCAACATATATCCCTAAGGTTTTACTCAAATTTCGAGTGTGAGTACTAATTCAATGTAAAATTTAATTCATCATCCAAGGATTACCCATGTTGCATACTTTCGATGGAACCTGCTACACGAAAAAAATGAGAAATACATGAAAAAACGTGATTCCAATCACGTTTTTCATGTATTTCTCATTTTTTGTGTAGCAGGGTCCATTGAAAGTATGCAAAATTGGTACTCCTTGGATGAGGAATCAAATTATGCATCCAACGAGTGTTCCCACTTGAAATTTGAGTAAACCCATATGGAGATGTGTTTAAAATACGAGTTGAAAAAGTAGTTTTTTATTTTGTCCCTCTAAAACTTGATGATGTAATATAATATTATTTTATTATTTCCACTATTATTTTATAAAATCCTTAGGAGGCCCATTTTAGACCTCAAAATGCCTCTAATGGGAAGTCACCCATAACTAGTAATCATGTCACTACAAGGAAAATACCCTCTAGTGGATATTTTTTAGGAACCCCTTATAAAAATAGCCCAGATATCCGTTTGTAGTGGAGGTTTCTAGAGGAAGTTTGTGGGTGGAGGTTTTTGTGGATTTTTTTTTTTTCCGGTGCATTTCTCATCATACACCGCACTGATGTGTTTAACTAGAAAGACACCAGTGCATTTAACTAGAAAAGCATTGGTGCGTACTACGAATTGACACATTGAGATACCGTTCTCTCCGTACAAACCCTTCCGGTGTGTCTCATTACTGTAGCGCACTAGTGCGCTACATAGATTCAGGCCTGGTGCTTCATAAAAACCTGCGCTAAATAGAAACAGGCCTGGTGCGTTTGGAAGAAACTACCCAGTGCACCTCAAAAACCCGCGCACCAGAACAGGGTTAAATAAAAAAAGTTACAGCCAAAAAACAACATTTTCAATTCTTCAGTGCTCCAGAGATCTCAAGCACCGGTGAGAATTTCCCTTGTGTGAGGCGCCCTGCCATCGATGCTCCCATTGCACGCACTACTATCATCCATTGCCCACCGTCAACATTTCAAATTTTGGAAAACGGTGGGAAAATTTAGTTTTGCAAATTCTTTAGCAAATATGCCTCCTCAACACTGAAATGTACAGGTATTTCACTTGTTTCTACATAGTTAAAAATTTTAGCATATTAGATTTCTAAAAAAACTCAAAATTTACCCCTAAAAAAAAAAAAAAAAGCTCGTGCGTTATGCTCCAGCCATTCGGCTCACACCGGTTTGTGGTGCTTCCTATAAATCTACAGGCTGCACCATGAATGGTACTAATGGAAACAGTACCAGTTCTGGTGTCGTACCAAAAACACACACCATGTTTTAAAAAAAACATAAATGGCAGTGCGGTCATTTAACTGCCCGCACCGTTGACTATGTCCAAGTTTGGGAGGGCGGTGCGTTGACCAAACTGCATGCCCCAAGAAAAATAGTTTAGTCATCATACCACCCTCTGGACACTAGTACATAGTCAATGGTGCAGTCATTTAAACGACTGCATCGTCGACCATGTACTGATGTCAGGAGGGCGGTGCACTAACTAAACGATATGCCCCAGGGTGCATATTTTGGTTAGCACACTGGCCTCCTGATACTGATACAGAGTCAATGGTGTGGTCAGTTAAACCACTGCACCATTGACCGTGAAATGATGCCAGGAGGGTAGTGCGATGAATAAACTATCTGCCCTAGGGCGAGTAGTTTGGTTAGCGCACCACCCTCTCGAACTTGTACATAGTCAACAATGCATTCAGTTAAATGACCGCACCATTGACCATGAATAAATGTTGGCTGGTGCGTTGACATAGTTATTAACCGACTGCACCATTGACCATGAATAAATGTTGGGTAGTGCATTGACATAATTATCTGCCTTGGGATGGATAGTTTCATCAATACACCACAGGAGAAAGTACATTTCATGTTGTGCGGTATGCTAAAAATATCTAAACACACCGCGGATGGTGCATGATAAAAGCAGACGCACGGGTACTAGTGCATAACTGTTTTTCTTGGCACACCGACTACTTTTTTTTCCTTTTATATATATATATATATATATATATATATATATATATATATATACATGTCTCATTTAAAAAATAAAATGTGTTTATATGTGAATCATTCAGCGATGTTAAAGCAGAGAAGAGAGGGAACAACAAGAACATATGGTGGACCAGTATAATGTGGTTCACCTGTTGGAGGAACAAGAGAGGGAGAGACCAATGTACCCTCACCCTATTATGGTAGCCACCCAGTTGATCCTAAGGGAGGTAGGTCTCCTCAATTTTTATGAGGAGCCTACATCCCTGAAGGGTCATAATGGGTTATTGTGACAACTCATATTCAGGTGGAATGCCCACTGACAGGCTTTCCAAGTTGGTCCTAACCAATGGCACATGCCCACTTAGGAGGACATATATTTTATTACTGGCATATCTATGAGAGGGCAGGATTTTCCCTCATTCCCAAAGGTCCCCGTCGGCTATGCAGCAAGGAGTCAATTGGTGTACTCCCAGAGATACATTAGTGCCAATATACTTCTCCTACAGATTTTTAGGTCTCTAGTGGTCAATTACATATTTCTTCGTTTGGTGTATAGGAGGTGAGGTGCCTCTCACTATTACTGCCGACCATTGCACAACATAACAGTGATGGGAAACACATTAGTTTCCCGCTTTTATTTTATGTTGATTCTTTACTACAAGCGCTAGGACTTGCGAGGTGGTCTGTGATTTTTTTGTGGAAGTTCTATACAGCTTTATATAGACGTCGTTCAAAGCTATTTTGTTTATTTTTGACAGGTTTCTAGGCCTCCTTTTGTTTGGAAACCTAGTAGGCCGATGCTGCACATACGGATGGAGATGTGGGGCCAAATGATGCCCAATAGGGGCGAGTCTGACTTTTCCGCTAGGATATCTCATGATGCACTGGAGTTGCTATCCAATGTTGATGATCATGCCTTCATTCTGGTGCCATGTCTGTATGCTGGTTTGGATTGGCGAGGGTGTGCCGACATCCTCTTCACTGATGATGAGCCGCCTGGATGAGAGAGGTAATATTAGTGTTTTCTTTAAATTTATTCTAACACATTATTTAATTTGTTTTATTAAATTGTTTAATGAAAATTTCTAATTATTGTTGTGTACTTATATATATTTTGTAGATATTGGGTCATTTATTGGCAATGAGATACCATCGCACCAAATGATCCAGGTGTAGATCCTTCTAACAATCAGGAGATGGTATATGTGTGTTGGGTATGTGTTATATTATTTCCATGACTAGCCCCATGTGTTGTACGTTGCATCGGGCGTAGCAGGCGGGTCACAAAGGGGAAGGCAGCCCCCACTGTTGGGGTCTAGGGCAGCTCCCCGGTAAAAAATGTTTTGGTGTTCGAACCCACTCATAATTGGACCCACCCATGTTTTTTGAATGAGTTTGCACATGGTTTTGGGGTATGGTGGTTTTCGGCCCCTAGCATTTTGTAGATCCAGTCAAGGGAACTACGGTTATGTTCTAATCCAGGGTTAATGGATTGGGGTTTATGTATGCTTCAGCATGTATATATATGTGTTGTAACACTAAAAGGAATATAATGAAAAATCAAGCTGGTCATCCCGATTTGGGATCCAGGGGAAAATCTCTGTGTTTATCTGTTTTATGTTTTATGCTCTCAATATTGTTTTATTTTCTGTTATAAGATTCGTGTGTAGATAATTTTTTTTCAGGGTTAAAACCTACATTTGGTATCAGAGCTGTTTCGGCTTCAAGCGGACGCCTTTGCTGCTGAGGGTTTTTTGCTCGGGCCGCCTGAGGTAGACCCTGTTCAGTGGGAGATCTGTGGGATCGATTCTTGTGGTGAAAGAATATGGCGAGCGACGGAAAGATAGAGATCAAGAAATTTAATGGTCAGAGTTTTGAGTTGTGGAAGCTCAAGATGGAGGATCTGCTGGTGGATAAAGATCAGTGGATAGTGGTAGATCCAGGTACTAAACGAACGGCAATGTCAGATGAAGACTGGAAGAAACTGGATCGGAAGGCTAAGAGCACAATATGGTTGTGTGTCTCAGATTCAGTATTGTTGAATGTATCTGGGGAAGCTACGACGAAGAATTTGTGGGAAAAACTTGGGACTTTGTACAAATCTAAGTCTCTGGTGAATAATTTGTTCCTGCGGAAAAAGTTTTATAACCTGAGGATGAAGGATGGAGACTCAGTGACAGAGAATCTAAACGCCTTCAATACTATGGTGAGTCAGATATCATCTGTTGATATTAAAATCTCAGATGAAGATAAGTGCATCAGTTTTATGTGCTCTCTACCAGAATCATGGGATAGTCTGGTTATTGCAATAGGTAGCAATACAACTACCTTGAATTTTGATGACAATGTCTCAGCCTTGCTGTCGGAGGAAATGAGACGGAGAAATATGGAGGGCCAGAATGGAGATGCCTTATCTGTATGAGGAAGGTCCCAAAACAGAAACAAGAATAAGGTTTTGAGTGGGAGATCCAAATCTAGAGGGAGATCTAAATCTCTTGGAAAGTTTTTAAAGGTATCTTTGAAATGCGGAAAAGGAAGGGCACTACAAAAGGTGCAGATCTAAATCTCGAAAGGAAAGGGATTTGATGATGCTCCTTCTGCAGAGGCACAAACAACCTCAGATGAAGGTGGGGATGTGTATTTGGCTTCTTCTTCAAATACACATGTAGATCCTGAGTCATGGTTGATTGACTCAGGTGCATCCTTTCACTTCACTCCCCATAGGGAGTGGTTCTGCGAGTATGAGAAATATGATGGTGGTGATGTCTTCCTAGGGGATGATAGGAAGGCAAAAATCATCGGACGTGGAAAGGTCAAGCTGAAGCTGCAAGGTGGAAGGATTAGAACACTTCCTGGTGTTCTGCATATTCCTGCATTGGCCAGAAATCTGATTTCTGTAAGCAAGATGGATGATGCAGGTGTAAAAACAGTGTTCGAGAAAGATGCCTGCAAGATGGTTCAAGGAGCACTGGTATTAATGCGGGGAGTTCGGACTGGAACTCTGTACAAGCTACAAGGTAGCACTGTTATTGATGGGTGTAACAGTTCTATGGTTCCTGAAAGTGGAGCGGAAAGCCTAGCTGTCTCTGGAGAAAAGACCATGCTATGGAATCAAAGGCTTGGACATATTGGAGAGAAGGGCCTTCGGATACTGCATAGAAATGGTATGGTAGAAGGTATGTCTAATTTCTCTCTAGATTTTGATTTCTGCGAACATTTTGTATATGGGAAGTATAATCGGGTGAGTTTTCCTTCTGGTGCTAAGAGGGCGAACAAGATATTAGAACTTGTGCACGGTGATGTGTTTGGACCTGTGTCAGTTCCATCACTGGGAAAGTCTGTGTACTATGTTTCATTCATAGATGACTTCTCAAGGAATACATGGATATATTTCTTGAGGAATAGATCTGAAGTCTTTGACAAATTTAAAGAATTTAAGGCTCTGGTGGAAAACCATACAGAGAAGAAGATAAAGGCGCTGAGGACGGATAATGGTGGGGAGTTCTGCAAGAAGGAATTTGAAGAGTTCTGTAAGAAGTGTGGTATAGCACGGCAGAAGACTACTCCATACACACCTCGGCAAAATGGAGTTGCAGAAAGAATGAATAGAACACTGATGGAAAAGGCAAGAAGCATGCTCAGTGGTACCGGGTTAGGACAAGAATTCTGGGCAGAGGCAGTGGAGACTGCATGTTACTTAGTTAACAGATCACCTTCATCAGAGTTGGAGGATAAGACTCCACATGAGGTATGGACTGGTAAGAAAACCTCTCTTTCACATCTAAGGGTATTTGGATGTGATGCATATGTACATGTTCCAAAGAAGAAAAGGACCAAGTTGGATAATAAATCTGAAAGGTGCATCTTTATTGGGTATAAGGATGGTTTAAAAGGTTACAAGCTTTGGAACCCAGAAACAAGGAAGGTTGTGTACAGCCGAGATGTGGTGTTTAGAGAGGTGAAATATGTTTTTAAACATGAAATCATACCAAAGGAACCTGAGAAGATAGAGTTTGAGCTAAAGGAGGATGAATCAGACTCTACAGCAGACGAAGATTCAGAAGAGGAAGAGTCACAAACTCCAGCTTTGAGAAGATCAGTTCGGGAAAGAAGGCAACCAGAAAGGTATAGTCCATATGCTTTCTATTCAGGTTTTGCCTTAACTATAAATGATGATGATCCCAGAATTTTCAGGGAGGCAGTAGATTCCGAGGATGGAAAACTCTGGAAGGAGGCCATGGTTGATTAAATGGAATCCTTGCACAAAAATGAGGCATGGGATTTGGTGGAGTTGTCGGCTGGAAGGAAGCCCATTGGGAGAAAATGGGTGTTTAAGAAGAAGATGAATGTAGAAGGCAAGGTGAAGAAATACAAAGTTCGGTTGGTAGCAAAAGGTTATGCCTAGGTGTCGGGAATTGATTTTGGTGATATCTTTTCTCTAGTTGCCAAAGTTACTTCTATTAGATTACTTTTATCTGTTGCGGTTACATTTGATTTTGAGATAGAACAGATGGATGTGAAGACAACATTTCTTCACGGGGATCTAGAAGAGGAGATCTACATGAAGCAACCTGAAGGCTTTGTGGTGAAGGGTAAGAAAGAACTGGTATGCAGGTTGAAGAAGTCTCTGTATGGGTTAAAACAGTCACCAAGCATGTGGTATCAGAAATTTGATACCTATATACGGGGAATTGGCTTCACCAGAAGCAAGGAGGATCATTGTGCTTATTTTAAATTAATTGGTGACCGTGTTATTTATTTGGTCTTGTATGTGGATGATATGTTGTTGATTGGAAATGCCAAAGAAATTATCCAAGATTTGAAGACCCAACTGTTCTTCAAATTCGACATGAAGGATCTTGGTGCTGCAAACTATATTTTGGGCATGGAAATTAAGAGAGATCGGGAAAAGAGGAAGCTCTGGTTAAACCAGAGGAAGTATGTCGAGATTGTATTGCAGAGGTTCAATATGCAGGATAGTAAACCGGTGAATGTTCCTATTCTTGTAGGTGTAAAGTTGTCTGCTGAATAGTGTCCCAAGACACAAGAAGAAGAGGATGATATGTCCCGTGTTCCATATGCAAGTGCAGTGGGTAGTCTGATGTATGCAATGGTATGTATTAGACCAGACATTGCACATGCAGTGGGAGTATTGAGCAGGTTTATGTCAAACCCAGGGAAGGAGCATTGGACAACAGTGAAGCGGGTTTTCAGATATTTACGTGGCACTAGTGATTATGGCTTGTGCTACCAGGGAAGACCAAGATTGGAAATAATGTTGAACATTCATGGTTTTCTTAATGCAGACTGGGTTGGAGATCTGGACCAAAGAAGATCTACAAGTGGGTATGTGTTTAACTTATTTGGAGGTGCAGTCAGTTGGATGAGTAAAAGACAGTCTGTAGTGGCTCTTTCAACTACAGAGGCAGAATACATAGCAGCCACTCATGCAAGCAAGGAAGCATTTTGGTTGCAGAGATTTTGTTCAAGTATGGGCTTGGTACAGCAAGCTATAAGGATAGACTGTGATAGCCAAAGTGCAATTTTCTTGGCTAAGAACCCTGCTTACCATTCAAAGACAAAGCACATTGATGTTCAATATCACTTTGTTAGAGATATGGTTGAGGCTAAAAGGGTGTTGTTGGTAAAGGTGGACACTTTGAAGAATGTTGCAGATGCATTGACGAATTCTGTGAGCACTCAGAAGTTCTCTTGGTGTAGAGAAAAAATGGGTGTTGAAGAATTGGCCCAATGTCTAAGCTCTCCTGTGGCCCCCTGTGGAAAGAAAACAACAAGTGGGAGAATGTTGGGTATGTGTTATATTCTTTCCACGACTAGCCCCACGCGCTGTACATTGCACCGGGCGCAAAAAGGGGGTCACAAGGGGGGAGGCGGCCCCCACTGTTGGGGTCCAAGGCAGCGCCCCAGCGAAAATTGTTTTGGTGTGCGGACCCACTCATAGGCGGACCCACCCATGTTTTGTACGTGATTTTGCACATTGTTTTGGGGTACAATGGTTTTCGGCCCCTGGTATTTTTGTAGATCCGGTCGAGGGAACTATAGTTATGTTCTAATCCAGGGTTAAGGGATTATGGTTCATGTATGCTTCAGCATGTATATATATGTGTTGTAACACTAAAAGGAATATAATGAAAAATCAAGCTGGTTGTCCCGATTTGGGATCCAGGGGAAAATATCTGTGTTTATCTATTTTATGTTTTATGCTCTCGCTATTGTTTTATTTTCTGTTATAATATTCGTGTGTAGATAATTTCTATTCAGGGTTAAAACCTACAATGTGGAGGATTAGGCTAGTGATAGTCCTGGTTCTCATGATCATGCGCAGGTGCCGACGGCTATGAGGTGTAGGCCTCACACTAGTTTTAGGATGGACTTGGGCAACCAACTTTGTCGACTCCTAGTCGATGAGAGAGTCAGGTCGGTCACTATCAGAGAAATATGGGCTAATGATAGGCTAACAATGATATGGAGAGGCATGCCCCATGATATTTTGACGCTAATGTGGCATATCATCAGAGCTACCAGATTACTGGCGTGGGCAAAGAGGGCCAGTCGATGTAGGCATGGTGGATATGCAATACGTCGACAGTTGAGGAGCGCACCATCTGATGATCACGATTAGGGGAGTGATAATCATTCATCTAATAGTTGACCTCCTCCTCCACCTCGCCCTGGAGATGAGCAACATACAACATCCAGCAGTCATAATCATGATCATGCACCTGATCCTGAGGAGGGCACAGTTCCATCTGAGGAGGCAGGTACATCTACTGAGGAGACCTCCTCACCATCACCAGTTAGTAGGTGGTTATCCGAGTCTCATCGGTCGCCGGTTGATCGATCGGCATGTGGCACCTCCGGATCGGCGGCGCGTGATGATCGACATCTATACGTGCATGTCGAGAAGTTACACCATCATTGCGCCAGGCCTGATTAGTACTATTGGTGTACCACCAGCTGATGTTTGACATTTATATGCAGTTATATTAGAGTTGTATATTTCTGACATTATATATATAGTCCATGTATTTTATGTTCATGTTGAAGTTGTACTTAATTTACATGTTGGTGTTCATCATGATGTGTATATTGTTAGGTCATGTTAGATATGTTAATTTAATGTGCATCTTGGAGATATATGTGTATGTGATAGCAATTATTTGACATGATATTTATATTTGATGTTTCTGATGTGATGATGTTATACAATGCTTGTGTTGTGTTAGATGATCATGATCACGATGATTAGATGATGTTAGCAAATTTCAATGTTCTTTTTAGTCGAATATGATGTTTGTACGATGGTTATCATGATCGTGATGATGTTTATTAATTAATTTAATATTAAATGACCATGATATTTATTAAATATTATGTCGTGATTGTAATTGAAATTGAAATTTTAATTGTATGTAAAATTGTATTTGTAATTGTAATTGTAATTTTAAATGTAATTGTATGTAGAGTGGCAAAATTATGATGTAATTTTAATTTTAATTGAATGTAAAATATTTGTAAAATTTTAATCGTATTAATTTGAAATGATTGTAATTTTAATTTTAATTGTAATTGTAATTGTAATTGTAATTTTAATTTTAATTGTATATATGTAAAATTGTAAAATTGTAATTGTAATTGTATGTAAAATATTTGTAAAATTTTAATTGTATTAATGTGAAATGATTGTAATTGTATGTAAAATTATAAAATTGTAATTGTAATTGTATTGTGAAATTGCAAAATTGTAATTGTAATTGTATGTATTGTCATCATTCAATTGTATTAAAATTTGTAAATTTGTAAATTAATTGTAAATTTTGAACCATAACTACCGTAAGTAAAATGTATATCATAAATATTGTTAAATTACCATAATTGTAAAATTGTGATTATATTTCTCAAAATATAAGGGAGGAATTTATGGTAACTTACCTCAAAATTTCCTAGAAACATGCATTCAACAAGCCAAACTTTGATTTAAAGTTGTATAGTAACATTTTTGTCCCCAACTAGGTAGACTTTGACTGACCGCTAGGTTCAAAGAGAGGGGCAGTGGAAGAAAATTTAAGGCTTTCGAAAAAGGTGTCAGCGATATGAGCATCATCCCTTAGCTGATCATCATTCCGAATACATCCTCTATCTCCCCACATGGAAATCATATCCCTTAAGTAATCATCCATACCAACCTCTATTTGATTTCCTCCTTTGCCAGCTTGTGAAGAACTGCTATTTCTATAGTCATTCCTAATTGGTGAATTTGGACGCAGCGGGAATTGAATAGGTGGTTTATTCAACCGTTCTTGCTATAGTTCCTCTCCAATTTTTTCTCTTAATTCAGCCTTCTCTTGATTTGAAATTGTCGTGGGGTTCAACGGAAGATGGTAGGTAGGTCGCTCATCATCACTAGAATCCTACTAATTTCAAAAAATATATTTGAACATGATTAGTACAAAATCTATGATATCAATTAGTAATCACGTTGACAATGCATGATTAATTGTGTCGCGTTGAAATAATTACATTAATATACCAGAAAATTATTATTACCATCATTGTCCTAGGATTAATGTGGCTAGAAGATGCAATGTTAGAATTGGCAGGGTGAAGCAGTTGTCCATTTTCATCTACCAAATGCGCCTTGAGGTATGCTGCTCTTGATAAGAGCTTCTGATGTTTTGGAGTTGTTTGAATATTTTGTGCATCTGAACTTGATTCTAAATTTGCATGAACTAGAAAATTTGTATACATTAATTTTATTAACCTCATTGACATGGATAAAAAAAAACCAATTAGATAATGAAAATATAAATAAAATTTGAAGTAAATATTTTGTTTCGATATGGATAGGAAGAACTCCATGATGGACTTTGAGAAATAGTATGGAATGAGCTGGATTTTGAAGAATTGTCCATTGATATAGTATGATATTTTCTCCCTGCATTTGAGCAAAATCAACAATAAATTTTGGTGTACACACCTAAGAGTAATTTTGGTGCCTTAAAAATGGAGTTATTGTTATCAGTGCTAATGTATAGTTAACCGCAGTGGTGCGTTTTAGTTATGGCACACTGGTTCTGTGTTATTAATCGATGCACCGGTGCCAAATAAAAACAAATAAAAAAGAACAAATTTATTATTTTAAAGTGAAAAAAAAGGTGGTAAATTGAAAAATGGGCAGCAAATTATTTTCGAAAATCTAATTTCATAAAACAATTCTTTAAATAGTAAAAAATTTTCATTATTTCATTATTTTTGCAAAAAATTTCAGAGAGAGATTTGCACGAGAGACATGCAGAAAAAAACAGGTTGTGATGAAAATACTTTAAAACTATTTGGACAATGTGAGAATTCCAAACCTGTGCTGAGTCAAACCCTGTATCATAGAATTTCAAACCATCTGGTGATTAAATTTTAGAGTATTAATCATTTTTTTTACATTTTTTGTTTGATTTAATACATGGTAAGTAAAAAAAATTAAATTAAAAAAAAGCATTCTTACGCTAAACCACGATTCCTTTTGTTTCACCCTTGGATCTTCCTATTTTAAGAACTTCATAATTAAAAATTTTAGATTTATAGTGTTTGTATATATATATGACATCTAACCCACGGGACGAATTGCAAAGTCGGATCCAAATCCATGTCGACCCTTGCGTGAATTTAAAAAAAAAATAGAATTTTTTTAATCGGTGCGCCGTGTAAAATAGCGCATCGGTGCACTATTTTATCACAGTGCACTGTGCACGTACCGTTTGATAAAAATAATTTAAAAACAGAATTTTTTTTAATCTCTGCACCCTATGTAAAATAGTGCACCGATGCACTATTTCATTATAGCACACCATGCACGCAATGTCTGACAAAAAAAAATTTATTTTATGCCTATGTTAATCGGTGCACCGGTTAACGTATAATGCACCATGTCTACTTGTTGACAAAGAGCATCGTACGATGGTCCCCTGTTTTCTCGGTGCATTTATAAGAACATGTCACACCACCCCCTCTACGACATCATATGCTAAACAAACTAACACTAGAGGATTTTTATTAATTTGTCTGTGTTAATCGGTCTGCAGTTCTCTTATTGACGCCTCAATAATGCGGTGTTTCTACTATATTTTGACCGATTAGTTTATAAAAACACGATGCACCAATGTCGGTGTGTATATCTTGAAAGGAGCATTGTTTTCTTGATTTTTTTTTTACCTGGAAATTTTATGATTTATTTATAAAATATATTAATGAATGGTACAGTGCAATTTTCATATTGATAAAGAAATGGCTGACAGGAGATCAAGCAACAAAAATATTGATAGCACATCGAGAAAAGAAAAGAAGGCAATTTCTTTGTAAATTATTTACAAAAATTATTATCTTCAAACTATATATAAGTTTAACTAATATGTATTTTGTATTGTGTATCATGCATAGCCACAAAATGATGAAGCTTGATAACATTATTTTTGATCTAGGACTAGAAGAGCATAAAATCTGGATGGAAAAATTGTAGAAGGATGAATGAGGTGAATGAAAAAAATACTATCGATCCAGTATGAGTTTATTTTTTTAATTTTAATTAATAATATACTTAAAAGTATTAGATAACATTTTTCAAACAATCTATTAATTCACATATGTTTAATTTTATATAGGGACAAGCAACTCAAAAAAGGAATTTTGTTCTAAGAAAATAAAAAAAATAGAACATGCGAATGAAAATGAATTGCGCCTTAGCTCATTTGGAGTGGTGATGGAGGTTAACGAAAGGGAGAAAAACTTTTACAAAACTTTGAGGGATCTAGTGGAACAAATGTATAGACTTTCTTTCCACTTAGAATACAAAAATCAATCCAGTGATTCCAAGAACCAAATTTTATCTAAACTACACAATGAGATTTCAGAGAATTGGTCAATGAGACATGTCACACTTTTAATAGAAAAAACGTACAACAACAAAAAAGAAAGAATGAAAGAGTAATATTTCTTTAAATGTTTTTCTAGAGTTATATGTATATATTACTAGAAAGAAATCATTTATAAATATCACTTTTGTTATATTCACTTTTCATATATCAATATAAAAATTAAACAATTTATTGTCATGTTACATTTTCACGAAGATTATGAAAATCTCAAATGATGAACGAGCTAATGTCAAAAATATGCCAATATGAATGTCCAAAAAGGTGTACAATTATACGTTAAAATAAATGGTCATAATTGCATTGCACGAGGAGCCATCTCAACAAAAATGTGCTTCAAATGTAATATGTAATCATTGAATTTTTTTATTATGTACAATAAATAAACAATTAGTATTAAATATTAATTTTCAAGTATTTTCTTGAAGAAAAGAAAATAAAATGGAACCCATTGACATAAAACATTGTAGGCAACCAACGAGGAAGAAAAGGGTTGATATCTAAGTTTGTAGTAATTGTTACTTCCTTATAAAAAACTTAACTAGATTTCATTTTTGTATATTTTAAGTTTTTACAACAATGACCATTGAATGTCTTGAGCAAGTCTTCATATATGAGAGAACCATTGAACAAATTGAAAAGCGTGGGTTAATATGGGTTGTGAGTATATGTTGGCATATCATAAATTAATTGTGGAATTTATAAGCATCTATCGATCTTGTTTTACCTAGCTCCGTCTATAATTAATAGAACAAAATAATCTTTTATATTAAATCTATGATTTGTTATAGGGTATAAAACTTGCAGGAAACAAAGTATGGAATTGCGCCAACAAATGAAATGTTGAAAGATGGCATGTTATTTGGTTTTGAAAGAATGTATATAGTTCATGAGTCAATTGTTGCTACAGTACGTCATTTCTTTTCGATTTACATTTATGTATATTATTTAATTTTGCAATTTTCATTATTCTCACGAATGTATATATACTCATTACAATTTATTTTTATGTTTTTAGATGGAAGGTGGAGAAGAAGAAAACAATCAACACCGTGAACAAAAAATTCATCAAAATAGCCCAAGTCATGGAAGTAGCTCGAGTAGTGACAACAGTTCCAGCGAAGAATGATGATCATTATGTTTGGATATCAAATCAAGATGTTGTATTTTTTGAAAGATTTGTCTATGAAATCAGACATTTTCTTTAATGTAATGGACATAGTGTCCCAATTGAAGGACAAATGGATACCAATAACTGTCCCATTTTGTATGAAAAAGAGTGTCTTATTCATATATATATATAGTAAAATACTTTTTAATTTATTCTATTGCATTCTCCATTGTCGTTGTGAAATGTTACACCACTGATTAAATATATGGATAATTAAATATTATCTTGAAGGGATGTGAAATATGATGATATAATATAAAAAATTAATCCAAACATGACATTCAAATGCACTAATAAAAATTTAATTGATATGAATATTGTTATAAGATATGTGTCGACTTTTGATGAATAATGAATTTTAAAAAATCACAATAATTGCACTGTCACAGGTCGATGTTTCTAAAAAATACAAAATGAACACTGGTGCGTGTTAGTTACTATGAACCATTGCATTTGTATGATACAACGCACCGGTGCATGTTAGTTACTGTGCACCAGTGCATTTGTATGATACGGCACACCGGAGCATTTCAACTAATGGGAACCACACAGATACCAACATCAATTAGAATGCTCAGTGTGTTTGTGTGATACTCCGCATCGGTGCGTTTATGTGAGACTGCTCACTGGTGCATTGATACGACCTATGGGCACCACACAAATAACAATACCAATTATAATGCTCAGTGATTTTTTGTTATATTGTGCGTTGATGAGTTTGTATAATACTACACATCGGTGTGTCAATGCGACCTATGGGCACCGCACAAATACCAGTACCAATTAGAACGGCCAGGTGCGTTGTATCACCTACAGTGCACCTAGTGTGATTTTAGACCTTAATGGCCCGGTGCATGCACCTTCAACTGCCCAGGGGCGACTGTCTAGCTGAAACGGCCCAGGGATTCCTCAATTTGTTTTTTTTCCCGGTTCTTGGTAGGTTTATGGTATTTGTGCGTTCATTGTAAAACGCACCGGTGCGTTGACACCTGATTAGCCCACCGATGAGAAAAACATCTGTAACAACCTATGGCCACCCAATTTTTTTTAGTTGTGTTGAAATTTCGTTAGAAGCTCCACCAAAACCTCTGTTACCAAAAACAAATGTTGTAGAAAATGTTTTATTGACAATTTTAGCCAATTTTATAACACTAAAAACCTCTGTTATAACCTCCGCTAGAGGTTCTTTTCCTTGTAGTGTGTGTTAGGATGGATGATCTTGAATGGAACATGATATAGGGTGTCTATATGAAGAAAAACTAGATATGTTCTAGTAGATCACTTTTCGATGAAAGGAAGGATGACATAACTGAGATGGTTAGAGAATTAAAGTGATGGATGGCCAATGCCCTACAAAGAAGTACCAAAATATGAAATGCTCTATTGGGTGTGGAGCCTGATTATCTTGTTTACTTTATATCACAACATTGGACCCCTGTACCTCAAAATGGGTAGCAACTCCACCTGTAATTAATCGCTGCAGTGGGGGGTCCAGGGGGGGAGGCAGCGCTTTTTGGAGCCCCCCCTGGCAGGGGGTTTCGGGGGCAGCACCCCTGAAGATAAAAAGAGATGTAAAATTTCCTTGTAAAAGTATAGTAATTTCTAGTCAATCTGGGTCGTTCATAGGCGGATGATCTAACGGTAGAAGTTATGTTTAGATTAGGGTTTTTTTCCCTAGAAGGCAACCCCTCGCTTTTATGAGGGTATTGTATTGCGGCTGTGTATTATGTGTGTGTATTATCAGAGCGAGAAACAGATAGGGAGACTGTGAGAGAGAACAGAGGATATTACAGTGGATCTGCTGTAGGTTTTGTCTCTTCAATTTTTGTTGGATAATAAAAAGGAAAGACTGGCTGTTCAAGGTGGACGTAGCCCAAACTAGGTGAACCACGTATATCTGTGTCTCTTTGGTTTTATGTGTTTGGTGTGCTTGTATTTTTTGCATATTTTATGTGTTTCATTGCTCCATAATATATAATTTTCTAACAGACTCCATAATATTATAATGCAATTCATGACATAATATGGAGGATCTCTACAATAAATAGAAGGTCCCATGATCTCCACCAAAGGAAAAATCTATTATTCAAAGAAAGTCCCTCGATAAGAGGGATATTAGATAAGTCACTGGTTAAGAGGGAGCTTGGGTACATTCCTTTTTCAAGAATGAGTACATTCCTTCATTGGAATGGGTATATCCTCCCTAGTTGAGAGGGAGATATAGGCACATCATTCTTGTCTTCACTTGAGAAGAAGGAATGGAGAATTTGGTAAGCATCTAACTTCTGATAATATTTTAGGATGTGGTAGGGAATCCAAGATAAGATTAGTTGTATAGGACCGATACTATTTTAGGATTGGGAGTCCAAGATAAGAATAGTCCTTGAAGGACAAACCCTATGAACACCCAGATAGGGTATGTTCCTTGAGAGACAATGATGGTGGTGTCCATAAATCATTGGTATCGCCAGCATTATGCTATGACCTTTTGGAGAGATAGTGTTGTTAGTCAAGGCCTTTCTGTGTGACAATTATGGATGATATGATGCTAAACATATGGCTTACCAATCTGAATATTCTTATGAGAAATATTTAGATTGAGAATGTCCAAGTACCTTGTATGTGTTATCACTCTGTAATATCTTAAGATTGTGAAAGAAACCCAGAGATAACCACATAACTGCTTTTAATTTTAGAAGCTAGCCCTTCTAAACTCAGAGAGGGATATATCTGTCAGATTTAGCTTTGTTTTCTTTGTAGGATTTTAGGCTAGATGTGAAAGTTTAGAGTTTGTTTTTTTAAAATGGTTTGGTTATAAAAACAAGGGAAAACCATTTGGAAATGGATTCAATTAAGTTTCAAATTGATCAATTGCAGCAGTGACAGATACGTTTAATAGGGAAAGGTAGGCAAACCCATTAGATCTTATGAGATTTGTGAGATAGTATATATTGAAATTTTAAGGATCCATTAAACATATAGAAATCAAGAATTCTAGTGTTTAATTTTAGTTGAAAACATTAACTTTGTTCAGAAGCCAGAATTGAGTGTACTTAAACAAATTCAAGTTCTTATTTTTCTTTGAACAAAAAAGATAAGATAAACATATGAATTGACAGAGAATAAAACATTAACAAGAAAAGGTAACTTCACCAATCAGTTTGACACGAGAATCTTGAAAAATATTTTCTGTATCACTGAATTTTTTTTCACTTGAGCTTAGGGAACAACTTTACATTAGAAGTCTATTTCTGCATACAAGGCCTAACCCAACATACTTCAAATTATGAAGTATTTATGAAAATTATAAAAAAATATCTTTAGTGATAACCTCGAGATATTTTACAAAATATCCAAAATTGTTTTACAAAGATAGAACAAAAATATAGGAGATCTAAAACTGTTGTAGCTTCTGGAGCTATTCTCGAGGATGCCTGATGATGACTGGACCCAAAACATAGTTGTTTTGTTTCTTAATTTTTTCTCGATGCTTGATGAAATTTTCTCTAGTAATTCACACTACTTTTCTCATCTTTGTTCATCTCGCAATGTAAATCTGATCAAATTTTGATAGGTCTCATCTACCTCAGTGTATTTTTCAAAGGTAGTCTTGACAAGAAATTGATGCTTTATTTCATGTTTGATCAACAAGTCATAATTGAGACCTTCCATGAATGCATTTCCTATAATGGTGCCTTTAACCTTTTCAAATTTTGACTTTTTTGGGCAATATTATATAATTTCTGTTGATAGTCTTCAAGTTTGATTAATTTATCTCCCATTCCTTGGAGTACAGGGAGGATTTTTTATGCAAAACATTAAAATTATTTTGAAACCTCTGTATTATAGTTTTCAAACTGTCACATTTTTTCTTCAATTGTACCATCAGATTTTTATTGGTGAGAATATTTCTCACTTCCAAAATGGTGTTTGTTCTGTCCTCTATATTTAATTCTTCTAATTCTTCTCTAGATTTTGAATTCAATATCTTGATCATAATAATGGCATCACTGAGTTTGGTGCCAAGTTCCATTTTCACATCAGCTATTAATTTTTTTTTATTTCAACACCAATTCATCTTGTTCAAAGATGATATCGATAGATGGCCATATTTTTGTAATGGATTCATTTTTTCCACCCAAATGTTCACTTTGGCTTGTGCTATGGTATATGCAATAACATTCTCATTCTCTAAATACTCTATCCTTTTTCAAGATTGTATGATTTTTGTAGCTCTGCCACATAGGAACTATCTACATTAATCTTTTGTTTCTATAAATTGTTCAACTTTTTAGTCAGTTTTTGAATCTCTTGATCGTTAATGGACAAGTCTTCCATTGCTTTAGTTAGATATGTTTGTGTAGTGTTGGACTGTGTCTCTACTTTTGGGATTGATGTTGAAGTTGATGCTTCTCTTGTTGTTGTACCTATTGCTGGAATATTAGCGAAAGGGATGGATTGTAATGGAGCAGTCTGCTACTTTTTTTCCTTTAAAAGTTTCTTTATCTCTTTCTCCATCTTATAAATCTGATCATTCTGTTCAATAATGAGATTGAATAGATTTTCCTTTTCCTTCTCAAGTTCTCCAAACGCTTTTTCTTGTGGATATTCAGTGGAGAGAACCTTCAGCTACTTTCTTAATGCTTTTATGTCTGCATTTTTTGTTTTAATAATCTCCTCAACTGCTTTCACATTATTGGGATCATATTCCAACTTGATCACTAGCTCCTATAAAAACTTAATATTTGTGTCTTTAGCTAAATAAGATATTTTTTCTAATTTTCAATGTTTCTCGATATTATGTAAAAAATTTTGATAGCTGAATTAGTTAGCGTATTAAAAATCATCTCACGAGACTGTTTGTGTAAATCCATCTCGTCTATGGGATGAATTGTATCTGTATAATCACGAGTCGACCGAGGCTAAGAAATCTTAGGCTCCATGAAGGAAATCTACATTCTTCCATTCTCTCATTCAAAATCTAAGAGGATCCTATTTTGGGAAGTAGTTTTCTATTTCAAAAATTGCGTATATGTAGAAGCCTTATGTGCTAGGTTATTCCTTTTGATCTGTTGATAACAACAAAAAAACATGGTTCTTTCTTATTCTGCCCTAGATCTCTTTTTGCTAATGAAATTGGTGTGTCTGATATAATTGGGGTCATTAGAGATGAAGTAATGATGTCCTCTCTCCCTGACATTGATGGGATGCGTGTACCTATGAGAACAATTGGTTGTGTTTGCTCTGTGCTTTATTTTTGTGTCTCCCCTGTATCTATGATCTTCTATCTCTTATTATATATTTTAAAATATTTTGCTGAAATATCTGTTACTGAAGGGGAAATTTTTTCCATTTTTATCTTCTCATAATTTTCCTGATGTACTAGAGTGTGGCTTGTTGAAAACACATGTTCTTCAGCTTCCTGCAAAGTATTCTCCTACCAGTTTTCTTGATTCATGAACTTCTCTATTTCTGGTCTGGGGGTATGTGCATAAGGAGCATATTGTTGTTCCACTCTTAACTTTGAAATTACCCCTAAAGGATCATAGGACCATGTAAAGTTGTGTTTGAAGTTCATCTATTTCAAAATTTTATCTACATGTTGTCTTATTGATCTTGTATTGCAGATAAATGGTCCAATTTTTTTCTTTATCTTGAAATTTGCTTTCTTCTTTGCTACCAAGAAATGTAATTGATCCATATTGTTCACCTGTTTGATATATTCTAAAGAAAAATGGTGATTTGGTACAAACTTGGGGAGTTTGTAAGGTGATAATTTGCACCCATATATTCTAATTTATGTATAATATTGGTATAAATACCAATCTCCTCTTCTATTCTGGTCACTCAATTGCAAGATTTTCTTGATTTCTGGATGTATCCTAGGCTCCGCATCACTATTTAAAAAACAGTTAGTCACATGTAAATACTGATCTACAAAATCACTGAAGGTGAGTTCCATGATGTTATTTCTCACTAGGGAGGTCCAGTGAATAACTGACTGGGGGTTTCCTTCATTGTCTTGTTTTTTTAGTTGAAAGGGAAACCCATCTGATTAATAATAAAGAAAAAAATACACCAGGATGGATGCATACTTGAAAATTCCTTCAGTTGAAAATTTCATGAACTGGTCATGAATGACTTCTGCTAAAAATTCATTATAATGAAAAAGGGGATGAGGTTTTTCATTTGAGGAAAAAACATAAAGGAAGGCTAGGATGGTTTCATCAACCCATTTAATAGTATCCCAATAAGCATGAAACAATTGAAATTATCTTCTTGGTCATCTCAGGGAACATGGATGAGCGATAAGGAGGGTTGGGTTTGGGTAATTGAGCATTCTTTAGTATAAAGATTTCAAATATTTTATCTCCTTTCGAAAAGTCGAGCTTTTTGTATATTTCCATGAGTATGTCTAGGTATAAAGGCTACATTTAATCTTGAATTTGAACTTGGAGCATTTCTGGAATATAATTTCCATTAATGGAGAAAAGGACTTCACCATTTTGGCCACAATGGTTCTTTGACTGGGAAGATATTTAAACTAAGACCAAGTTACAAATTCAGGGAAGCAATAGGTCTCAGGGGAAACAAACTAGGTTAAGGAGGAACCCCATAGTCCTAAGTCATCACTGAGGTCAAGATATTTTTTCTTAAGCCAGTTGTGAAGTTTGTAAAGATCAAAATCACAATTGGTCTCAACAATTTGATACAACTAGGCGACTAAGGGTTTATGGTCGACATCTACAGTCAGAGGAAGCATGGGGTTCCCTGTAGAAACATTCTTATTTATAGAAGGCATAATTTAGAAAACAATTTAGGGAAAAATGACTACAATTACCTGGTATTAGGAAAATTAACTGAATGAATATTTGAAAGGCCCATGGATGGTCATTTGGAAAACTCCTCCAATGATCGTACTCTGAGGTGTTTATCAACGAAAATATTTGAGCAAACAAAACTTCTATGTCTACAAGATTAATATTTTATAGTTACCAGCATGTCAATCCATTACAATTATTCCGTTATTAGACGTAGGAAGAGTAAATAGAAACTAGTATTGTTTAATGGGTGGGAAAACAAATAGTTTCATAATGGAAATATAAAAAAACGGGAAAAGGATTCATGGCGGGAAGAATATTTTATTCAACGGTTGGGAGAGGGACAAGTGGTGAGCTTCTGTGTGGCGGGGTTGGATTGGAGTGGTGGAAAAGTCAACGGTGGTCTATTGGGGATGAAAACTGGATTTGGAGGGGACCTGGACGGGGGGTGTATGCGGTAAACAATTTTGGAAGGGGGGGGAAGTGTGGGGAAGCCGAGAGGGAGCCATGTTGTACAAGGTGATATTCTGGAGAACACTGCCCCAGAACCCACTTATCAGATAAAATTAAGATGGGGATGGGGGGTGCAGGGTGGCATAACCACCGTTGATCTGGGTGGGCCAGATTAGGCCCATTAAAAGGTGCACTAATAATATTATATATAACCAAAATGTCATGTCAAAATTTTTTTATTACAATTATGATAATCACAATTTAAATGATGTGATTAAGTGATCTAAACCTAATTAATTATCCTCCAGTGTTGCATTTTGATTTGAAAGCATATTTTTTATTTTTCATTTTATTTTCAATTAACCACGTTTAGAATTAGTTGATTCTTATTGTAGACCTCTTCTCTAGATTGTTGCAATTGGATGGTCTGATTGATTCTTCTCTGCAAATCATTTGTTTCCAATTGTGCTTCCTGCAGTAATTTTAGCACAAGAATTCCTAATGAAGTAGGGAAAATTGCATCAACCCCATATACATTTGAAATGGAGACACTCCAATGGACCTTTTGGTAGTAATTCAACCAGCGCACACTGCATTAACCAAATTTTTATGCCAGGACTTTTTATTTTCCTGCAACATTTATTTGATGATGTTGACTATAATTTTATTTGAATATTTGGCTAATCCATTTCCTTGTGGGTAATAGGTAGTAGAGTGTCCTAATTTTATATGGTTTTTATTACAAAAGTCAACCATTTTCTTTGATTTAAGGGCAACAGCATTGCCAATGATAATTTTGCGGGGACACCCAAACCTAGACATAATATTTACCTGTATAAATTGGATAATGATAGTATATGTGGTTTGTTTAGTTGGGATAGCTTCAATCCATTTTTTAAATTAATCAGTGGCTATCAAGCTCCATTTATGTTGGCTTGAGGAGTTGGGATGAATTTCACCAATGAAATCTAGACCTCACTATTGGAAAGGGACTTCAACTGAAATAGGTTTTAGTGGTAAAGTTAAAAGCTTTTTCTTGCCTTCAAATATTTGGCATTTGTGGCAAGAGGTGACTTTCTTATGACATCTATAAGAAAGGGAGTCAGTAAAAACCAACTCCTAAAATTTTATTGGCTGTGGTTTTCCAATATAAGTGTATTTCGTTGTCTCCTTCATGGAATTCCTGCATGGCTTTATCTACTTCATATTTCAATAAACATTTTAGCAAGATACCTCCAACATATTTCCAATATAAACTATGATATAAAATACATAATTTCATGGCTTTTAATTTAAGGAATCTAGCTTTATTCTTTGTTAATCCAGGAGGAGATTATAAATTTTGTAGTACAAAAATGATGTCTGCGTACCATGGTGAGGTATAAAAGATTTCTAATACTTGTGGAGTCGCCATCTCTTCCCATTCATCAAGTAAAGTAATTCAATTGATATCAAGGGCATGAAAATTGGACTCGACCATTAGTTTTTCTAATCCTTGACCCTTGATGAGTTTGGTTGGTTTTATTTCTATGTCATAATCTAGGATCATAGCAATCCATTTTCCTCTCCTTCCATTTGTGCCAGCTTGAGTGAGGATATCCTTAACCAAAAAAATTGAGACAAATACGATGATATGAGAATGTAATATGTAGACTCTAAAGTCTTTTAATGCTTTCACCAAATAAAAGGCTTGCATTTCCATGATGTTGTAATTTAGTGATGCATCCATTAAAGATCTGTTGAAAAAGGCTATGGGTTGTTCATGGCCTTTATTGTTTTTCTACAATAAGACAACTGCAATAGTATGTTTATAAGCAAAAGAAAAAATCATAAAATCCTTGGTAAAGTCAGGGCTTATCAAAACAAGAGCAGTATCTAAAGCTAACTTGACCATACTAAAAGATTTTTTGGCTTCAATATTCCATTTAATTTCAATATCCATTTTCAACAAGTTTGTAATTGATATTAATATTTTAGCCAAGTTAGGAATGAATCTCCTAAGAAATTTATCCTTCCAATGAAGGATTTAACTTCTTTCTTGTTTTTAGGAGGATCAATATTTTGCACGGCTTCAACTCTATAGGGATCAATTCTGATGCCTTATTTGGAAATGATATCACCTATAATTTTTCCCTCCTCTAAACCAAAAAAGAGTTTTCTTAGGGTTTAAGGAGATACCAATTTTTTGCACTTTTCAAAAAACCTCCTCAAATTCAACAAGTGTTCTTCATCTGTTTTTGAAAATATAGTAATATGATATAGGTATATTACAATGAACCTATCAATTTCATCAGCAAATGCTATGTCCATTTCTCTTTGGAAAGTGGCTCCAAGATTCATAAGGCCAAACATAATTTTTACATACATAAAAGTTCCCCTTCATGTAGTAAATTATGTTTTGTGTTGGTCATCAGGATGAACCAGCAGCTGGTTGTAACCTAAAAAACCATGCAAAAAGATATCCTACTAGAACCAACTACCTTTTGTAAAATCAGATCAATTTTTGGCAAGGGATAGTTGTATTTGAGTGAGAATTTTTTCAAATTCATAAAGTCTACACAGAGTCTAATTTCACCAGTTTTCTTTCTGGTTGGTACTAGATTTGAAGCCCATTTTGAGAACCTCAATTGTATTATGATTTTGGCATCAAATAGCTTCTTCACTTCTTTTTGAATCAGAGGCAGTAGCAATGTATTTACTCTTCTTATTTTATCCTTGAAGGGATTTTTGTATTATTTGATGGGGATGATGTTCTTAATGATAGAAGTATCATAAGATTTTAAGTCCTCATAACTCCATGCAAACACATCAGAGAATTCCTTAAGAAGTTCCATGTATTTTTTCTTTTTCTTTAGAAGGCAAGGATTTAAACAATTTTACAGTGTTGGGATTTTCTTGTGTTCCTATGTTACAATCTTCTATTCCATTACCCACAGGTTAAATTTTTGGGTTTTTGGCCACATCATTGAAGTCAAAAATATCTTCCAATAGTACCAAGCGTCTTTGCAACACATTTTGTTTTAATTTAAAAAACTCTAGATCTTATTGGTTATCATCAATTTGATTTAATTCCATTTCAGTTTTGTTGCTACTTACATCATTATCAATATCATTATCAACATAAATATTTACATAGTTAAATTCATCTTTCATCTTTAGGAAATTCTCAATTTGTTGATCATTACCGAATACTTGCCAATTTCTTACATTGTCAGGGATAGCTAGACTATGTTTGAATTCTAGCAGATATTTCCTATCGGTGTGAAAAGGAATTTTACAAGTACTGGCTGAAATAGCCAAGGTATCAACTAAAATCTTATGGCTTCTACGGATAACAAAAAAATCATATTCAGTGAAACATTGTAGAAAGTCTAAAACTGCATTCCTATAGGCTATTAATCTTGGGTCATCTGTGCCACTTCCGTAACACATCATGAGCACTGGGCAAAAGGCGGTTGAGCCACTCAAGTGGGACGAACCGCCCCCAAGGGAAAGAAGAAAAAGGGTTGTGAAGGTGGTCTCGTTATCCACACTGTAGGTACAAGGAATGGGGTACGTCCCCCACCTTGTTTGGTTAGTTGTGTCTAACCTGGGTTTTCTCCGAACGAGCATTAGTGGGTCCTAGAGTTCCCGTCAAGGGCGCGCATACCCCAGGATGATTATCACCATATTCGCCCTTAATTTTTTTGATAATTAGTTTAGAATCTCCATGTACATAAATTCATTTTTCTCCTGATTTCTTTAAAATTTGCAGCCCTAAGATCAAAGCTTCATATTCCTCTATGTTATTGGTGCACTGAAAATTTAGTTTATAGCCATGTCTCTTTGACATAATGGTTGATGAGTTCATAATATAAACACCATCTCCTGCACCATCCTTACAAACAACCCCATAGAAATCCATATTCCAAAGAGATTCTCCCTCTACATCCTATTTTTTAGTTTCCGTTATTTGGTCCATTTTTTTGGGTTCAATCTCTAGTTGTGATTCTTCCTTTTCGATTGGTTTTTCATTTTACATAATGAAATAATCCATATCAAAGTGCATAGAGTACAAAGGATAATTTTTTGCTTTATATTGTCTACTGACCATGTATTTCATTGAATTTTATCTGTATAACCTTCTTTACTGATCAAACTCAGGAATGGTGTCATAGGTCATATCAATTTGCAAATTACTCTGTAAATTTTCACCCCATGATCTTGACAATATCATCCCATACTTGGGTGATATGTCCATGAATAAAATATCTAGTATTAGACTCTTAGCTGGTATTTGAACTAAAGTGACACACATATCTTTAATCAGGCCTAAACATCTTACTTTTCTAGAATAAAAATATTATCAATCTTTATAAGGTCTAGTGATGTCTAGTCCTAGTTTTTCCATGATAGCTCTGGGCATCAAACTATGGGAAGCGCTAGAATCAAGCATTGAATTATGTAAGATTTTTTCATGAATATTCAAGCTAATGTAAAAAGGTGGAACACTTCCATCCTGGGATTTTATTTTGACCTCAGGTCTAAACAATAACTCAGGTTGGTCATCATTTAAATTAATTGTGTATGTCCTTTCTGATATTTTCAAAGCTTTCATGACTTGGGTATTATATACATTCTTAGTCACCAATTCAGATAGATGAATAGGAATTTTTAATTTGGCTAATTAAGTTTCAATGCTAAAGGATGTTTGAGATTTTTTAACTTTTTTGACATTTGCATCTGGTTTTTTTAGAAATTTCCTTTTGACGATCAATTTTTGGTTGACTAGTTGAAGGGGCATCTAGTTTTTTTTAGAAATTTCCTTTTGGGGATTAGTTTTTGGTCGACTAGTCGAAGGAGCATCATTTTCTGTTTTTTTAGGAGGATTTCCAACAATGTTATTTCTTCTTAATTTGTATTGTTTTTGTACCTCCAAAATTCCATTTTGATATCCTTGTTTATATTCCTCTTATTCTAAAGGGACTTTCTCTGTTTGTAACAACAAAAATTGATCTTCCTCTTCATTGGCCAAGAATATTTGATCCATCTCATTTATTCAAAATATATTTATCTGGTTCTCTTCAGTTTATTCTATTAATTTAGGTTCTTTACCAACATAATTTTCTTGAAATGAAGGCCTAATTTGTTGTTGATCAACATGGCCTCTTTGTTCTCTTTGTTTAATTTATGGGATATTTCTTCTGAAATTAGGATTTCTAATAGGAGGACCTCCTTGATTTTCTTTTGCAGGAGTTCTATCAGCTAAACATATTCTATCCATCATTCTCTCAATAGTTTTCACTAAGGTATCCAACTTAGCATCCGAAGAAGAGGAAGTTGGTTCTTCTTTGATTTGGACTCTTCTTTCAACTTTCAATCTGGATGTCTTTGACAACAAGTTTGCTTCTACACTTACTGCATTCCTTTAAATTTCATCTAAGGTGGCATGGTTTCTTTCCTGAAGTTCATAGGCCATATCAGGATCAAAACCATCTGGAAACTTCATCAAGGCTAGTCCAGGAGGAGGTTGTATTGCAGTTGGAATAGAACTATAAACACTATTGAACATAGTACAATAATCTTGGATTGATTCTGCTGGACCTATTTTAATATTCTCATATCCAGCTAAGATCTGGAGAGGGTTTTTCTTGACTTCCCACCTTCTAAGAAAAAATTTATGAAATTGAGTTAAGTTTGGGATAGTGGCAGCTTGTAATGATTTAAAAAAAAATTTAACTTGCCCCATGAGACTTTGGGAAAATAACCTCATTTTAACATCATACTCATCAAATTCTTGTAAACAAAAATAATCATTCATTCAGTCTATATGTTTATGAGAAGTAATTGGTCTAGTGCCATCAAAATGAGGTATCTCAGTTTGATAACCATGTGCCATGAGATTAAGTTTCCCTAGAAAAATCAGAGGATCATAACGAGTAACCGCGATGGGAATATAAGTATGAGAGGAAGATGTAATAGTAATAGGTGTGGGTATAGTTGGTATGAAAGGTGGAGTTATAACACTTTTTATTGTTTTAGAAGTAGGAATATTAGATGGACTGGGTGTGTTATCTCTCCCTCTGTTTCCTAAGGATGAGAAAGGAGACTCAAGGAGGTAACCTCAAACAAATATTTAGATTTGGTAGCTAGCCCTACCAAAACAGAGAGGGATCTCTTGATGTCAATTTAACATTAAATTAAGTGATTAGAAAGGAAATGATATTATGCTAGATCTAAGCTAAGTGATTTTGATTAGGGTTTTGTTTTGAATTTTGCTGGATAGGAAGTGTTAGTCTAAGAACTAGGTCTAGGTTTTAGGTCTAATTTCAAATGAAGAGCTATAGAGATGAAGATGAGTCTAGGTACATATACTTAGAAACATACTTATACTGTCCTGTGGTATAGGGTCTTAAAAGAGAGAGTGAAAATGAGCATATTACATGAGTTCATTCATGAGAGGAATTAAAACAAATTTATGAAAATCTTATCTAACACAACACAAAAAGTAATAATTATGTTTATAGACTCATAGTCTCATCATATAGAAGAATACATGTGATTTCATGGAAGCATAAACATTCAATTTAATATTTATACTCTGAAAAAAGCAGTGCCAATAATCATATCACTGAAGTCCCAAAATTATAGCTGCGACGTGTCTTTGATTTCACTGTAAAATAGTGTACATAAGCTCCACACTGCAATATCAACTATACAACCTGTAAAAAGACTTGAGTTAGAGTACATATAGAAAATAAAGAATATTTCACCTCAATGGGTCTAAATCCGATCCAAAACAATTCATAAATTCACCCTATGAGTCATTTCCTAGTTTCTAGGGAAGTTAGAAACAATCCCCCCAATTTTTCTTAGTAACCAAGAATCTTTATCTCCTTGAGTAATTACATGATTTCATAACAATGAGGGGAAAAAATAATCTTCCTTGTCCATAAAAAAACTCATGGGATATCTGAAACCTTGAAATTTTGACCATTTTGCATTGACACCTGTCTATAAAAAATCCAAGATAGAAGCGTCACGTGCCTGGGAGAAGCATCACATTTTTTAGCAGAAGTGTTGCATGCTTTTGGAGGGAATTTTAGCTGACTTTTAGGAATCCTCTTGTTGATATGAAGATAGAGAAAGCTAGCCCTTAATGTTCTCTATCCAACCTAACCTTAAAACTAAGAAAATACCACCTGAAAGGTCTTCAAAACTTCATTTTTCCAAGCTTACTCTAGAAGCGTAGCGTGCAGTGAAAAACAGTGGCAGAAGCATGAAAATCATGGCATTTTTTGAGTTTTTCTTCAAAACTAGGAGATGTCATGAAAAAATAAGACCATATTTGGAATATACACTCCAAAAGGAATATGACCATATAAATAAAACCTCCATTGGACCCTCTGATGAAAAGCATCGTGTGGCCACGTGACACTTCTGTATATCCAAAATTGCCAAAATTGCCAAAAATCCAAAATTTTCCAAAACGTTTGTACACAAATAGGGCTCAAAGGTGGATCAATATGCCTATAAAAATAATTTTTTTTGAAAACCTGAGAGATTTTTTTGTTCTTTAGTATGTTTTGAACACAAACCTCCTCCAGTTTTAAAAAATACTTTCCCATTTGTTCATAATCCAAGTTTTAAGTTGATTGCTAAAAGTTGCAAAAGTGTAGCATGGTCTTTGAGAGGGATTTTGGAGGCCTTCCCAAAGGATATTTTGGCTGAAAATGGTGTCGTTGTAAATATTAGTATGTATGATACACAATCGAGTCATCAAGCACTATAAATCGCTGCTCGAAACCCCTGAAAAATTTGACTTGAAGACAACCTGTCCAAAAGTGAAGAAAAATGACTTGGAGCAACTTTATTTTGGGAATTTCTCGCAAATCATAACACCTGTGCATAAAATGAAGGATTTTTTTTGTTTTTAGTTCTATTATTGACAAAAACCTCTTTCACTTTTTTTAAATTCATCTTCATTACTTCAAAAAGTAAATTTGAAATAGGACTTTCCTTGTGTGCAATATAAACCCTAACAAATTACCTTTTGGTGAATTGTGAAGAGTTAATATCCTGCATATGAGTTGTCTCATATATATAATGTTTAACTCCTTTTTTTTACTTTCTCTTATCACCTTCCATGATTTTTTTCAACAAAATAAACGCTAGCTTGATGTGAAGGAAAGGAAGCGTGAAGATTAGGAAAACATGGGAGAGTGATACCGTGGGTTTAGGGACATAAATGAGAGGGATTGGAGTTAGAGAAAAATCCCTAAAAATTTGGGCAGATAGGATGGTGAGTTAGAAACAAAATTAAGGTGAAATATTTGGAAATGGATAAGGTAAATAGGGAAAAAGGGTCAAAACACATAGTTAACCTGGTATCTCTGCAAAAACGTAGTGAGAATAAGGGTTGGAGTGAAAATGGGAGAAATGAGAGGTATGAATGATATGTAATGATTCTATAAGGTGTATGAGTTGTATTTGAACTTTATTAGGTGATTAAACTAAGGGTTTTATTACTGAATCAGGACAAGCATCAATGAAACCAAAAACGTAGTTGAAAACCCTAGAAGAGGGATTTCACCATTTGCTAAAGGAAATGACTGTATGAGAGCTGATTAGAAGCTATACTTACTTTTTGAAAGTGTCTTGAACCTATAGAGTGATGTTTTAACCTTTTTGTTTCTCATTTAGCCTGCAAAAACAAAAAATGCTGTGTGCTAGCTAGTTAGGGCTTGATGACGGAAAGATGAAGTCTCTGAAGGTTGAGATGAGGCTCAATGGAGGATGAGAGCTCTAGGAAGATGGAATGATGTGTATGAATGATTTGGATGGTATTTTTATAGCTTGAAAGTCTCCTTTTTATTTTGATGATGGTATGCCATCACATGTACTTTGGGGAAAATATATTTTGAAGAATTTGACAATGTAGCATACTTCTTCAAAAATGACAAGTTGCCTTTTCTTTATTTTCCTATCTTTGATAACTTCCAATGAAGGTGATTTAACTAATGACAATGAAATTTATGTGCCTTATTTTCATGACATGATATTATGATGAAAAAAAAAAGAAGCCCCATACCATGACCTAGATGACAGTAAGTTACTTGACCTATGACCCTAGATTGATGATATGACCTTGAAATTGATGATGACCGTGAATGGGTGGAGGGAGTAGCATCAGACCTAAAAAAACATTCAGTGAACAAAATTTATTTCAGAATTTATTTGAAAACATAAAATTTTGACCAAGGACTTATACCAAGTAAGCTTGAAAGAGTGTATTTGATCACTGAACATTTAGAAACTAACAGGGTGTAGAACTAATTGAACTAAGTGTAGAGGTGCTGGGAGGGACTAATGGATGAACAAAATTAACAAGTGAAATTGGTTTTTGAATGGGAGATGATGCAGTAGAATAAAGAGTTGATAATTTAGGTGATTGATGGCTCAACGATTCATGCAGAGTCTGATCTAACTTATGAGTTTTTAGTAGGTACCTATCCAAAATAGTTTTAGGTACAAAGCTATCATATTTAATCCTAAAAAGTGTATCTTCAAAAGCCAAATCAAATTCTATGTCCTCTAAAGTAAAAAAATTCTTAGGATGTGAATTAATTATGGGTTGAGGACTTTCACTTGATTCACTCTTAGTTGCACTCTTCTTCCTAATTATTTTTTCTAGATTATCTACAATTTACAAAGGATTTGGATCTCGGTGTGCTCTAGTATATATCCTTTTAGAAGCCAAATATACTACACTATATTTACATATTTTGAATATGTATTAATTTTGAGTGGAAAACAACCTTAAATCAGATCTATTTCTCAACCACAAACCTAGAAATAACTTTAAGTGCTAAAACAAAAATTTCACGAGGGAAGATTGAATTTAAAAGGAATTTGTTTGAGTTCCCTAGTATGGTCGCCAAAATGTTAGCACTTCATAATTTCTTAAGGCTATGAAAGAAAGCATAGGTAACCACAAAACCACTTTTAGGTTTAGAAGCTAGCCCTTCTAAACTCAGAGTGGAATCTCTCTGTCAGATGTAGCTTTGTTTGATTTGCAGGATTTTAGGCTAGATGTGAAAGTTTATAGTTTGGTTTTTTTAAATGGTTTGGTTGGAATAGAAAGGGAAAGCCATTGGGAAATGGAGTCAGTTAAGTTTCAAGCTAATCAATTGCATTAGTGAAAGATAATTTTAACAGAGAAAGGTAGGAAGACTTATTAGAGATTATGAGATTTGTGAGATGGTAAATATAGAAATTTTAAGGATCCACTAAATATAGAGAAATTAATAATTATAGAATTTAATTTTAGTTGAAAAAATTAACTTCATTCAGAATCCATAATTGAGTATACTTAAATAAATTCAGATTCTTTTTTTTCTTTGAACAAAATAGATAAGAGAAACATATGAATTGACAGATAAGAACACATTAACAAGAGAAGATAACTTCACCAATAAGTCTCACACTCTGTATTACTGAACATTTTTCCACTTGAGCTTAGGGAACAACTTTACATCATAAGTCTATTTCTTCATATAAGTCCCATCCCAACATAATTCGAATTTTGAAGTATTTTTGAAAAATTATCAAAAAATACCTTGAGTGAAAACCTCAAGATCTTTTACAAAATATCCAAAACTATTTTACAAAGATAAAACAAAAATATAGGAGATCTGAAAATGTTGTAGCTAGTGGCATTATTCTCGAGGATGGTTGTTGATGACTAGACCTGAAACATAGTTGTTTTTTTGCTGACTTTCTTCTGGATGCTTGATGACTTTTACTCTAGTAATTCGCACATATTTTCCCATCTTTGTTCATCTGGAAGTCGAAATCTGATCAAATTTCGATAGGTCTCATCTACCTTGGTATATTTTTCAAAGGCAGGCTTAAAATGAAATTGATGATTTATTTCATGTTTGATCAGCAAGTCATAACTGATACCTTCCATGAATGTGTTCCCTGTAATGGTGCCTTTAACGTTTGCAAATTTTGACTTGTTTGTAGCAATACTGTATAAATTCTACTGATAGTATTCAAATTTTTAATTTATCTCCCATTCCTTGTGGTCAAGGGAGGCCCTTTTGATGCAAAAAATTAAACTTCTTGTGAAACCTCTATGTTATAGTTTGCAAATTGTCACAGTTATTCTGCAGTTGTACCATCATATTTTTCTTGGGGAGAATCCTTCTCACTTCAAAAATGGTGTTTTTTCTATCCCTTATATTTAATTCTTCTAATTATTCTATCGATTTTGAATTCAGTATCTTGATAAGAGAAATGGAATCATTGGGTTTGGTTCCAAGTTTCCTTTTCACATCAGCTATTAATTTTTTTTTTATTTCAACACCAATTCATCTTGTTGAAAGATGATCTTGATAGATGGCCATATTTTTGTTATGGCTTCATTTTTTTCCACCCAAATGTTCACTTTGGCTTGTGCTATGGTATCTGCAATAAAATTCTTGTTCTCTAAATAATCTAACCTTTTTTCAAGCTTCTATGATTTTTGTAGCTTTTCTAGATAGGAACTATCTACTTTAATATATTGTTCCTGTAAATTGTTCAACTTTTCAGTCAGTTTCTCAATCTCCTTATCTTTAATGGAGAAGTCTTCCATTAATTCAGTTAGATATATCGGTGTAGTTTTGGACTATGTCTCTAATGTTTAGGTTTTCGTTGAATTTGATGCTTATCCTATTGTTTTTCCTGTTTCTTGATAATAGCCAGAGGGATTGCATGTACTAGAGTGGTCTGCTGCTCTTTTTCCTTTAAAATTTTCTCTATTTATTTCTCCATCTTACCAATCTGATCATTCTGTTCAATAATAAGTTTAAACATGTTTTCCTTTTCCTTCTCAAGTTCTCCCAACTCTTTGGCCTGTGTATCTTAAGTGGAGGGAAACTTTAGCTTCTTTCTTAACACTGCTATGTCTCCATTTTTTATTTCTATAATCTCTTCGGCTTATTTCAGATTATTGGGATCATATCCCAAATTGATCACTAGTTCCTCTAAAGTCTTAATCTTTGTGTATTTAGCTAGATAAACTATTTTTTCTAATTTTAATTGTCTCGATATTATGTAAAAAAGTTTGAAGCTTGGCTGCTGTCATAGTTAAATTAGTTAGCATACTAAAATTCATCTCAGGAGACTGTTTGTGTAAATCCTTCTGGTCTATGGGAGGAATTGTATCTGCATAATCACTAATTGTCTGAGGTTGAGAAATCTTGGGCTCCATGAAGGAAATATGCATTCTTTCCTTCTCTGGATCAAAAACTGAGAGGAGCCTGTGTTGGGAAGTCATTATCTATTTCAAAAATTGTGTGTATGTAGAAGCCTTGAGTTCTAGGTTCTTCCTTTTGATCTCTTGATAAAAATAAAAAGTACCTAGTTCTTTCTTATTCTGCCTCATCTCTCTTGTTGGTGATGAAACTGGTGTGTTTGATTTCATTGGGGTCATTGGAGATGAGTCAATGATCTCCTCTCTCCCTAAAACTGATGGGATGCATGTACCTGTGAGAAAATTATGTTGTATTTGCTCTGTGATTTCTTGTTGTGTCTCCATGTATCTATGATCTTCTATCTCTTATTATATACTTTAAAATATTTTTCTGAAATCTATGTTACTGAAGGGAATGTTTTCCCTTGCTCTCTTCTCATACCTTTCCTAATGTATTGGAGTGTGGCTTGTTGATAGTACATGTTCTTCAACTTCCTACAAAGTATTCTCCTGTGAGTTTTCTTGATTCATTAACTGCTCTATTTCTGGTCTGGGGGTATGTTCATAAGGAGCATATTTTTGTTCCACTCTTAAATTTTAAATTACCCCCAAAGGATCATAGGACCATGTAAATCTGTGTTTTAAGTTCATCTGTTTCAAAATTTCATCTGCATGTTGTCTTGATGATCTTGTATTGCGGATAAATGGGCCAACTTGTGTCTTTATCTTGAATTGTGCTTTCTTCTTTATTGCCAAGAAATGCAATTGATCCATATTGATCACCTGTTTTATATATTCTAAAGAAAAAGGGTGAATTGGTACAAACTTGGGGAGTTTGTAAGGTGATAATTCACACCCATATATTCTAATTTATGTATAAGATTTCTACAAATACCAATCTCCTCTTCTAGTTTGGTCACTCAATTACAATATTTTCTTGATTTATGTATGTATCCTGGGCTCTACATCACTATTTAACACATTGGTAGTCACATGTAAAAATCGATCTACAAAATCACTGAAGGTGAATTCAGTGATGCTTTTTCTGATTAGGGGTTTCCTTGACTGTCTAGTTTTTGTAGCTGAAAGGGAAACCTATGTGATTTATAATAAAGAAAAAAATACGTCAAGATGGATGCATACTTGAACACTCCTTTAGTTGAAAATTTCATGAACTGGTCATGAATGAATTTTGCTAAAAATTCACTGTAACAGAAAGGGAATGTGGTTTTTCATTTGAGGAAAACCAACCCACTGGTCTGAACGGTATCCCAATAAAAATGAAACCATTGAAATTATATGCTTGGTCATATTAGGGAACATGGAGGAGGGATAAGGAGGGTTGTTTTTGGGTAATTGAGCATTCTCTGGTAGAAAGGTTTCAAATATTTTAGTTCTTTTTGAAAATTTGAGCTTGTTGTATATTTCCATGAGTATGTCTAGGTCGAAAGGATGCATAGAATCTGGATTTTGAACCTGTCCCATTTCTGAAATATATTTTCCATTAATGGAGAAAAAGAATTCACCATTTTGGGCCACAATAGTTATCTAACTCAGAATATATCTAAACTGACACTAGGTTACAAATTCAGGGAACTAATAGGTTTATGGGAAAACAAGTTGGGGTAAGGAGGAATCCATAGTCCTAAGTCACCACTGAGGTCAAGATATATTTTTCTTAAGCCAATTGTGAATTTCGTAAATATTGAACTCACAATTGGTATGAACAATTTCATACAATTGGTCGACATCTACAGTTGGAGGAAGCATGGGGTTCCCTGTAGAAACATTCTTCTTTCTAGGAGGCATAATTTAGAAGAAAATTTAAGGAAAAGGGACTACAATTACTTGGTATTAGGCAAATTAATCGGATGAATATCTAAAAATAATGGATGGTCACTTGGAAAACTCCTCTGATGATCATAATCTGAGGTGTTTATCAATGAAAATATTTGAGCAAACAAAACTTCTAGGTCTACAGGATTAAGATTTTATAGTTACTGGCATTTCAATATGTTGTAATTATGTCGTTATTAGGAGCGGGAATAGTGAATAACAACATGTATTGTTTAAAGGGTGGGAAAATGGATAGTTTTGTAATGGGAAGATAAAAAAATGGGAAAAGGATTCATGGCAAAAATAATAGTTTATCCAACGATTGGGAGAGGGACAAATGGCGAGTTGTTGCGTGAGCGTGTAGGAGTGGAGTGGTGGAAAAGTCAGCAGTGGTCAAGTGGGGATGAAAAGTGTATTTTGAGGGGACCCAGAGGGGGGTGTATGTGGTAAACAGTTTTGGAAGGGGGGGTGGGGTGGTGTAGGGAAGACGAGAGGGCGCCACATTGTGCAAGGCGGTATAATCTCTAGAGACCGCTACCCCAGACTCCCCTTGTCAGATAAACTTTGGATGGGGATGGAGGGTGTGTGGTGGCATAACCACCGTTGATCTGTGCAGACCAGATTGAGCCCATTCAAAGGTGTGCCAATAATATTATATAAAACAAAAATGTCATGCCGAAAAAATTTACTACAATTATGACAATCACAATTTAAATGATGCGATTAACTAATCTAAACCTACTTAATTTTCCTCTAGTGTTGCATTTTGATTTGCAAGGATTCCTTTTTTTCATTTATTTCCAATTAACCACATTTAGACAGTGTGGTTAATTAATTTCGTTTGCTAATCTAAACTAATTTTTTATTTAATGCAATGTAATCACGTCTAAATAGTGTGATTAAACTATCTAATCTACTTGTCCTATTTTAATGTGGTAGTCTAACTAGAAGCACGTTATTCAAAAAAAATCTAAGTATTAATTTTTCATTTTTTCATTTTTTGAGTGGAATTTAGACTTGCTCACTTCCATTAACTTAATTTTTTATGGGGTATTTCATTCTTTTTCTTTTCTCATGTTTTTTTATTTTTTGTTCTTTTCACATATATATTTTTTATCCCATTGTTGTTTTTATTTTTATTTTTTTTCTTTTGGAAATATATTTCAGAATGGAAAATTATTTACAACATCTCATATACAAAATTACAGCTACAATAGTGTCATCCTATAAAATATAGGACCCTAATATTATGGATTATGAATACCTCCCTAGTTATGAGGGAGCGTTGAAATATGGAACTAGGTTCGGTATTCATAATAACATATGTAATCATGTTTTTATATTTAATGTAATTAGAAAAATAATTTTTTTTTTTTTTTTCTTGAGGCATGGGTTTCATGCTCAAGGAAATTTATTTTTAGGTCTAGCTCCCATTGTCAGCTCCTAGGGCTTGTCGTTGAGTCTAAAAGTCATTAATTCATTATCATAATGAAGGACCCATTTGGGAACATATTGTAAAAGGAAAATTATTTGAGTCAAAATAGAGTCAAGAAACCCTACAAGATCAAGTTGAATATGCTAGCAACAAGTAAACCTTACAAATAATGGCAATTCGACCTAAAGACAATGATAAGTTGACCTAGAGACAGTGAAAATTTGACCTATTTTGGAGTGACTACAATAATATATATGCAAAACTAGTTGACCACTTTTAGGGCATCAATCAGTCACAAGAAACTCGACCAAGAGCACTGAAATCAACAAAATAAAGAGAATATCAAGTGATGAGGAAGAGGAATATTTCCAGGACTATTTTTGATATAAAACTCTCACATGTGCAGGATGAAGCTAGGGAATCCACTACAGAACCTAAGCCTGAATTATAGTGATCTCTATAAGCTAAATATTGGTGCCAAAATAGTTTTACTTGAAGGTCGAAGTCTTGAAGAGAAGGGGCCTAGTCCAGCAAAGAAGAAGAAGGGCTAAAATTTACTTAATCAACTCACACATGAGAAAGTTTCAGGAAGTTTAAGGAGGATGAGTATTCCATGAGGATACGAATTATAGCATTGTAGGGCCAAGGTTAGGAAGAAGGATAAGCTGCAGAAGTTTCTAGTCAATGTTGACTTTGTTTGACTTGATAAGAAGAGAGAAAGGTTTGACATCAACTTGGATGAGTTTTTGGTCAACTTTCTAGGTCTTGGAATTCATCAATTGAAGATTCTAGAAGAAGAATAATTCTCGTGTGTTTTACTCTTATAATTTGAGAGGTTTTGGCCCTAGTTGATCGCCTACCTCTTGTGTCCTATTGTATCATTCTTTTTTATGTTTTGATAGTTTCTTGATGATAGAGAAAACTAATTATAATAAAGGAAAGAAGAATTAAATCAAGAAAAGTAAAAATATATCACAAGAAATTATCAATAAGAAGATAAATAAACTATACTTTCTCCCCCTAGATTTATCAATATAAACATTCTAATGACCTTATTAATATGTCATGAAAAGTGGCATTTCCATAAAAACAGGAATTTTCAAAAGACAATAAGGGTGACTCACCATGTTACTAATTCACACTAATTTTAGGTAATATTTAATATCTTTAATAATATGGGATTACATAGAGTGTGTGGGTTTTTTCATCCTCTTTGATGGGAATCTGGAAGTTTTAGTTCCTACATTGGAAGAGACACCTAGGAATTAACATTTTTCTTTTTCTAATTTTTTGGCATGATTTTAATTAGGTGGAGAGTCTAATGATCTAAAATAAATATTTATGTAGTGTTTGGAGGGGACATACGAGGTTTTTTCTTTGAGGATATTGGAAATTATAATTTTTTATGAGTGAAATTATCTACAAAAGAAAGAACAAGAATGTGCTGGAAAATGCACTTTCAAGGAAGTAAGATGACATTGAGGTCTTTCTTTTTGGACTTTCTATTCTTCAAACTAATTGAGTGAAATAAGTAAGTATAAAATGAAAATAGGACAAGATTACGTGGAAACTCATTCAATAGATACAACATGACCCTACTGCATTGTTTGTCACAATGATTCGCTTTGATATAAGGATTCTCTTTGTTTGGCATAATGCAATTTAAAGGTCCTTTTTGAACTTCCTACTTCTCCTATAGGTGGAGACTTAATATTTATGTAAACTTATGATTGGATCAAGAATATTTTTTTTGAAGCAGGTTTTAAAATTGACGTTCAAAAATTAGCGACAAAGTGTTTTCCTTTACAACAAAAGAAATGAAATATGATCAAGGTCTCTAGTCTTCTATAGGTTTATTCGTACGAAATCAACATTGGCAATATTTCTCAATTGTTGTGATCATACTTTTTTCCAAGTCAAAATAAAATAATGTCATCAGGTTTTTAGTGATTGGCTCGCTATTCACATCCATTTTTCTCACATTTTTATCCTTTTAAATAAAGTATCATAGCCACAAAATGCATGGAAATATTTCAAAGGGTGTGTGGAAACACTAAGATTATTGTAAGTGATAGAGATCCCATTTTCACTTGTAATTTTGGACTATTTTTGTTTTGTTTGGATAATCAACTCACTCACAAATCTTCTTACCATCCCAAATTGGATGGGAATAATGATATTATTAATATATGTTTGGAAGGTTATCTATTTTTTTCATTTGATAAAAAATAATAATGGGTAAAATTTTTACCTTTTGAGGAATGGTGACTACAACATTTGTTACTATGTTTCATCCAAAATGTCCCCATATATGGCACTCTTTGGGAATCATTCCCAATTTATCGCATTACTCTTTATAGGAAAATCTATGGTCCAAATACTAGAAGATAACATCCCTTGTAACTATTGAAGGAAAACTTGGCTAAAACACAAAACAACATCTAAGTCAAATTTGTTGTGAAAGGTAGCATGAAGTGGGGAATATATATTTTTGAGGCTACAACCATACAAAAAATGGCCTTCAAGAAACATAAGGATAATAAATTGGCACCCAAGTACTATGGTCCCTAAAAAATGTTGTAGAGTAATGGAAAATATGTTTTACAAATTGAAGTTTCCTCATGCTTCATGTGTACATTAAACTCTATATGTTTCTTGTTCCAAGAAGTAAATTAATGATATGATCTCAATTAATTTTTTTTTTCTTGAGTTGGATGAAGAAGGAAAAGTCATATTGGAACGTGAATAGTTATTAAAACATTGGTCATGTAATTAAGGTGCAAAAACATTATTTAGTATGTCATCAAGTGGAAGAACCTGCCAATAAAACATATGACTTGGGAAGATCAGTTCTTGAGACAAAAACATCCATAATTGATCAACATTGAGGATAACACTTATTTGAAGGGGAGAGACATATTAAGAAATTATCTTAAACCTAATTAATTACCATTATATTAATTATAGTTATGTTGGATTACTATTGCTTTCTAGCCTTATTTGTATCCAATAATAAATTAAGGGGACTCATTTGAAATATACTATTATCTTGTGCATTTGAAATTTTGTAGTAGGTGGTTTTTCTCTTGAAGAGGATTCTTATTCACTCATTCTTTTACTTTATTTAATCATTGCATTATTGAATTATTTATTTTTTATTCTTATATACATATTTGGTACATAACACCTGAGCCTACTGAAGTCTATTATTTCCCTATTCACGTTGCTTTTAACTTACTTTTAAATTAAAACTAATTACCAACCTAAAACGAAAATCGACATATGATGTTTCATTGGGTGGTATGTGTGTTAGAGGGGAGATTAACCCACCTTGATAAGTACTCCATATAGTAGTATTTGTCTAGATCAAGCCTCAAGGGAACAAATGGAGAAGCCTCACTCAACACATATCATGCTTCCTAATAAGAGAAAGAATGAAACAACCAAAATTATTATTTCCTTTGCATGTGAAAGTCACTTTCTTTGCATTAACCGATTTCTAGATTATTCTATGCTCATTATTTTGTGTACCCACTCTAAGTACGTAAGGATTTATTGAATGGAATGATTTCACTCATTTCAATGTTTTATGTTGATCTCCTCCTATAACCAACCTATAACCTGATAGCTGACATCTAAGTATCAATATTCCTAGCCCATGGATACTTATTTGAGGGTTTTCTAGTGAGAAATTACGTTGATAGTTGACCTACTACTATTACACTTTTTGGAAACTCTTCACCATGGGCTTGAAGACATTTCTAGAACTAGTTAAAGGTGTCAGGGGTGAAGAGGTAGATGGATCCAATATATTTCAAGAGAACAACAAGGAGTTGATGCATTTGATGTAGCATACTAGAAGTATACTCCTCCTGCAAGAAAAGATAAAATTGACACGGTAGAAGTAGAAGGGCATGTTGGTTGTTATTTCATTTCATATGATGATATTGTAGCTGATGTGGGTCACTGGGTACCTATTGATTCATTTTCATCTCTCACCCATAATTATTAATTTATTTTTTACAAAGATACTTCTTCTCTTTATTTACCTTTCACATTAATCCATAAAAAATTTCACACTTCAATATATTCAAGATGAAGCTATAAATATCTCATACTTTTCCAATTTTTAACACTTATGTGGAATGCCATATTTCTAAGATAAATTTCCATGCTCTGCATAGGTTATGTTCCTCACTTCACACACCACACCCTTCCAAATTAATACATCTCTTAGTCAATTATCATTCTCATGAAAAATATCTCCCACAATCTATTTCTTAGCACAATTCACTCACCTTCACACCCGAACCTCCACACACTGCATAACTTTGTACATAAAGAAACCCCATTCATCAAAAATATATACCATCATAAGAGTGATATATCTATAATTTATATTTAGAATAGTTTGTGGAAACTGTTGGAGCTAGGATCCTCACAAAGTAAGCAAGCAAGGAAAGACTTTGTAGATCGAGGAGCGGAGCACGCAACGCAGAGTCTATTTTGAGTCATAGAGGATTTGGGTTGGGTGAAAAACCCTTATTATGTAATGAGATGGAATATTTTTTGAACGTTGGACTCCGCCCATGGTTTTGGACCATGGTATTTTAAATGAAAAATATATATATAAGGGGTCTAGATAGAAGTCATGGGAAAAAAAGTAGAAGTTGAATTATGCATTTAGATGTAAGATTGGTTTGAGTCAGATTCTGTTTTTGGGTTAAAGGAAAATCCTCCTGGAGTTTTGGGCATGGAGACCTTAGGAAGTTTGCAGTTGTGTGTGCAGACCCCTGCAGCTATGTGCACAAGGTGGAAAGTGGATTTATGAGAAGGATGTTGTTGTTAATGAAATAAATTTTTAGAAATATCCAAGTTATATTGATGTGTTTTTCTTTTACATAATGTTTCTGAATATTTTTGTCAAAAAAGGATTTGATCTATAACTTAGTAGTGTAGTCCTGTGTATGCTTATTTTCTTTGTTTAATGAAAAATAAGTAAGATCACATAGCATGTGAGTAAGTTTAATAGATGTGTTGAACCTCACTGTTATTACTGATAGATCTGGCCTGTAAAGCTCTGTTAAGAAGGAAAAGACCTAAATCCACAATCTAATACCCCTCTTGATGTAGAAACCTAGTTCTAGCATCCCCCTATATTGCCTCGTGTGAGACTTAAGTCCACGCAAGTAGATCATTACTGAAAGGGCTAGTAATAGTGGGTTTTGTTGGACTGCACAGTCACTCTGAACCTGGGTTTAGGCCCCATCAAGCCAACAAATGGTTCTATTGCTGGGACCAGGATCTGATTGAGGGATAGTTGGATGTGGAATACATCTAAGGAAGAGATTGAAAATTGGGTTGATAAAAAAGAATGTGAATTTGATGTGTAAGAAAACATAAGTCCGTGCATCTATACTAAACATTAGCTACATAAGTATATCTATACAGATCAGTATGATATGTTTTTTGCATCATTTTCTAGCGAGCTATATGAGTGGATATCAATACTAGCAGCACATGTGGGTTATTTCAATAATAGACCCACTGCATGGACCTCAGATCTGATTGAGAAGCTTAAAAGGACTGATAAGAGATCGTGAGGGTTGTTGATTATTGTATAGATAGTATCCTTGGAGGGTTCATCACTCAATTCGTGATCAAGACATCTGTGTCCTATAGCGAAGCAAAGCGTAATTTCTTCAGAAGCCCTAGAGGTTAGTACCTTAATTAAATGAAGTTCTATATTAAAATTCTAGTGTGTGAAAACAATATATTACAGATGCGCTCAAATTTATGGCTGAAGAAAGAGAACCTGGTGCTACGTGAAGTGGTAAGAGATTCAAAACACATTGGGGTGCTTACGTTGAAACTGAATATAAACCACTATTTGAATCTGAAAAAGGAGAAAGATATTTTTAGGTCTGTATATTACTAGTTTAGTCTCTTATTATTGTTATTTTAGCCCCCTTATTGTTATTTTTTAACACCTATAACCCCAATATTGTTATTTTTGTGCCCTTACATTATTATTGTTAAGTCAGCTAGGATTATATTGTGACCCCATGGACTCCTATATATAGAAGGAGGTTTTGTCATTTGTATCATCCAAGAATTTTTCATTCATGTAATGTAAAGGAGGCTGACCCCTCAAAGTGGCTTATTTATAAGGCGTTAATCTCTCTTTCCTTCTATTTTTGCAGTTGATTTCATAAAATTTGGTATCAGAGCTTTGGATTCAAGGGTTTCGATGCTCCAAACAGGTCATCGTGGAATTTTCGCTATAATGTTTTTTCTATGAAGTTTCAAATGATGAAATTTTTATCATGCAAAGCTGAAAGCCTGAGGAACGTTGTTTAAACATTTTAGATATTTTTTCACAATATTTTTAGAGATATGCTCTGTGGAAGTTATGGTTTTTGTAGGCTCCCGAATTTCAACTAAACAATGTGGCCTTGGGAAAATTCTCATAACTCTCTCTTTGAGCATCAGATTAGAATTCTGCAAAATGTGGTAAAAAATACATGGATTGCGATTTCCTGTGATCAATTTCAAAGCTGAAGGAAGAAACGATGACACGTGGCACGTCGTACAAGTTCGCTCTACTTAACTAGTCCATAATTAGGTCATTGTGGGATATTGGGCATAACTTTGACTTGAAAAATCCAAAGCATGTCAGACCTGTGGCATTCGAAATAAGATTCAAAGGGATACTACAGGACCAAATTTCAGATATTGAAGATCTGAAATCATAGAGATAATTCAGTTTCAATATCGAGCTCCTCAAAAGCAAGAAAAAGGTGTGTATTTTTTTTCAAATTGCATAACTCGTTTTTGAAAAATCAATTTGAAGTAATTCCAAGGGCATATTGAAGCGTAGATATCAGTATTGGGTTCTAAAATGCCCCCTAAAAAGAATTCAACACCCATTAATACCTCAAAATAATCTACTATGATTCATGAAGATGAAGAACTGCAACATGATATATCAAAATTACAAGAGTAAGTGCACCAAATTTCTCTCTCGCAAAGAGAAACAAAAAATGAAATGGAAGTTTCGAAGAAAGGCGTGGAAGCTAAGATGGAGGGTTTGAAGAAGGGCATGGAAAATAATATGGATGGCTTGAGGAAATAAGATAAGATGGATGGTTTGAAGTGTGAGAATATTAGATCTACTAAACTAGCTATATATCTATGAAACCAACAAGATATCAACATATAAATAAGAACACAAAGAGAACAAGGAAAAATAATACAAAAGATATACATGGTTCACCCAATTGGGCTATTTCCACGACAAGGTTGTCTTCTATTATCTCCATAAATCTCCTGCAATCTTACAAAGAGAGAAACTACAAGTAAACTGATACAAATAATAGTTTGAGCACAAGATGAGATGTGATAGTAATAAAAAAATTCTCCCTTGACCCTATTATATACCTAGATATGTGGAGGAATTACTCTCACATATTGAATGTGGGATAGTATAATTCTCCAAAATAACACCTATTTATATAATAAATGGGTAGAAGAGTATACTATGCCATAATGAATATGGGATATAATGTGTTACTCTTTTACATAAGATTGCATTCAACTTTTGACATAATAGAAAGACATTATTACCTTCCAAGGAATACAATATATTCCAACACTACCCCTTAATAATGGCTAAGACAAGGGCCCATCCTAACACTACCTAACAATAAGGAGGTAAGGAGTCATTACTACTCCCCCTTGATGACAACTTCCCTCATCCCAAGCAAAGAAAGAAGATACGCATACTTTTCTTTTGTCAAGGATTTGGTGAAGATATCAGTTGCCTGCTGCTTGGTAGAACAATACTCCAGAGAAATAATACCATCGGGGACAAGACCTTGAATATAATGAAAATCAAGGTCAATATGCTCCATTTTGGAGTAATATACCAGAGTGTAAGCAAGCTGAATTCCACCCTGATTATCACATTTCAACATGGTGGATGATTTCAAAACCAGACCAAGCTCAGCAAGAACATATCATAACCAAACAACTTCTTTAACTGCTTCTTTGGCTGCTCTATACTTTGCTTCACATGAAGATAAAGAAAGAGTCTTCAACTTCTTATTGGACCAAGAGATCAGACCTAAACCAAGTTGAAATAGTAACCAGCAGTTGACCATCGATCATAACTGTCACCTACCCAATCAGAATCTGTATAAACAGAGAGTAAAATTCTAGCACTGCTTGAATAAAATACACCATAATTCAATGTCCCCTGTAAATATCGTAGAATTATCTTGGCTACCTACCAATGAATTTCATGAGGTTGCTGCATGAACCGAGAAATCATATTGACAAAAAAAGAGAGATCTGGTCTACTATGAGTTAAATATATTAAACTTCTAATGAGCTAACAATAAAGAGTAGCATCAACCAGGTGAGTGGTACACTCAATAGTTAACTTTACCCCAGATAGAAATGGTGTAGGAGCATGTTTACAATTACTCATATGGTAATGAGCCAATATATATTTTGCATACTTAGGCTGAGAGAGAAAAATACCACTAACCATATGCTAGATCTGAAGACCCAAGAAATAGTGCAATGTATCGAGATCTGTCATTTCAAACTGCTTCTCAAGAGCAATTTTCATATCTTGAATTAATACAATCTGGCTGCCAGTGATAATTAGATCATCCAAAAATAAAGCAATAATTAGGGCATTATCATTGTTAGTGTCAGCCTTTGCAGCCTTCCTCCAGTGATCAAACATGCTCTTACAAAGTGATTTTAAGGTGTCAAGGTCAAATTTTGTCATTTCAGTGATGTCTTCAAGTAAAATTTGGTCACTAGGTATTAGGTCTAGGGTTTGCTTTCACTCCTTTCAAAGTTGTTCAAATGTCGGTCCATGTCACCATTCAACTGAGTGTACCATCATTCAGAGGTTTTCATCTTCATGTCAAGTTCCAATGGGTCATTTTACACCTTGTTCATGCTTCAGTTGTGCCTAGGTAAGGTTCATTTCCCTCTCCTAGGGTTTTGGAGGTAATTTCTCTTGGATGGTCAAATCATCAGTAAAAATTGTATCCTAATGTTCATACACCTTCCCCTATCCTTAATTTACCTTATTAAACACTTCCCATCACTGAGATCCCCCAAATTCCTCATTTTCACACAAACCCTAGTTTCTTGCTACAACTTGGCAATTTTCTAGGCTAGGCCTGTGTTTTTCCCTTTTGGACCCCTTCCCCTCACTAAATCTCTAAAATTCCACTTTCCCCTGCTTCATAACATCCCTCCCTACTTCCCAAAATTTTCTCAAGAATTTATAAGCCCCTTATCCCCTTCATTTCACTTCATTTCGACAAATCCCTTGTTCCACACATCGGGATAGGTTTTACTCCAATGATGTTTCTGAGCAAGAAAAGATGAATTTGGGAAAACTGGGAGATTTTTTTGTCCAAAACATGCCAAGGAAGAAAAAACTCCTTCACATTTTACACAGGTGTCATGGTTTTAGAGAAATGTCAAAAATACAGTTGCCTCAGGAGAATTGATGCACCTCTGAAGTGATCTTGGGAAAATCAAGATTTCTCCTAGCTTGGTTGGGAAAATGACTTTCTTGATGAGTCAAATGATAACTATACACAAAGATATTTCCAATGAGATATCATGAGCTCAATTTGGAGTTGAGGAAGACCTTCCAAAGTTGACTGCAACAGCACTCTGCCTTGAGGCAGCCTCATTTTGCACATTTTGACCAGTCTTGGGCGATTTGCTTTTTAACAGGGTAAATGAACTCCAAATTGAAAAATTCCAGTTTTTTTGGAAAGTAGACTCAATAATATTTCCAACGAGCTATCCTGTGGCCAATTTGGACACCAGGAAGGCCTCCAAAAGCCTCCTGCAAAAGGGGGCTACGCATTGGGTTTGTGGCGCGGCGCATAGAGCTGGAAGCCCAATTTCACCATAAACTTCTCCAAATTTTCCAAATGTGCTCAAATATGTGGTGTGCAAGTAAGTTAAGAGTTTTTTCCATTGCAAGGGAATATTTTTTCTCAGAATTTATGGTGGTTTAGTGTGTGAAAGCTCATCATTCAGTCAAAAGCACAAAGGAGACAAAACAGAGTTTAGAGTAAAATGTCAAGTTTTACAAAAATTACAAAGTGGGTTTTCAAAAAACAAAAATTTAAACCTTTGGCATAAAAGATATTTTCATTGTTCAAAGTTGAATTTTCATGCCAAAGACAACAATGAACCAAAAGAAGAGGTGTGAGGAGTGAAGGAAGAAGCTTGGAGGTAAAACTACGCAAAGTTGGGTGCGCGGCGCATTGGGCAGCCGGTGCGACGCACTGGGCAGGCCCGGCGCATTGGGTTGGCCTCCACAGTGTAAAAAATACACTGGAATGGCACATTGGAGGTGCGCGGCGCGTTGGGTTAGGCGCGCGATGCACATGGAAGAAAGCAAATTTTTTGCTATTTTTTCCAACTCGTCAAACTAAATCGGTCAATATTTATCCAACTAGGTCCATGCAATCATTCCATTGCCATGAATATGTATTTGGTGTTTTTTTTGAGGAATTGAACAAAAAAAAACCAAACCCTATTCTCTTGTTGCTCCTAGGGTTTTAAGATTGGTTTTGGGTGTCAAATATTTCCACTTCCCTCACTTTGTTTTTCCCCTCCTCACTGTTCATTTTCTCACCACAGTCCCCTTTTACCATTTCAACTTACATCCATAAAGTCAATTGTCCCTATCCTATTCCCATTGTCCCCATATCATGTGTGAATTTCCCTCAAATCCCACGTTATCCAAAAAATTTAAGTGGTTGTCCCAACACAGAGTTTTCAAACGCACAATTTCACTTCATTGTAGCCCATCACTTTCATTACCCCATTCGTCCATATTCCCTCCCATGTGACACATATTTGTTGATCCAATCAAAAACACCAAATTCTCATACAAGACAACACATACCTTGCAAATTCTCATGGAGACGGATACTTCTTATGACCGAGACAATGATTCCACCACTGAACTACATGCACCAGGAGGGAACTAAAGCGTCGCAAAAGGCATGATAGACTCCAAATTTTGGCCAAAGCTTCTTTGGCCCAGCATAGTACTTGATGAGGGGCCTTCAACCTAAATTTCAAGAAATTTGGGAAAAATTTTGTCAATTTTGAATTTTTGGGCCTAAAAACAGATTTTCCTGCCCGACAAGTAGCGCCACTTGGCGCGTGCTTATAATTGGCAGCTCTTCAGGAGGAAAACTTCACATTTTTGGATTTTTCAACAAAATTTATGCATGCCTATGGATTAACTAAGGATTTCATCAAGTTCTGGGTTGCCTAAAGGGTCAAAAACACCCTAAAAATGGCCTTTGTGCCACTTTTTGCACACATAGGAAGCAGTGTTGGGCGATTTGATTTTTGGAGGGGAAAATGGAAACCAAATCCAGAAATTCCACTTTGGTTAGAAGGTAGACAGTTATGGCTTTTCAAATAGCTATCTTGCACTCAATTGGGACTTCAGGAAGGCCCTCAAAATCAGCCTCAAACTTTTGCTACGCATAGATATTTAAGGTGCGATGCATAGAGAAATTTGGCCTATTTTTCACTCAGCAGCTCAGAATTTCGCCTAGTTTTGGCCAGTTTGACTTTTTCATGTAACTCTTGATGTAAATTGATGTAAATTCATGAATTTGATGTAATTTTGGTACATTTTTACTCATTCTAGTAGATTCATTCACCAAAAGGTGAAATGTAAGTGAATGAATCAGTTTCCTATCATATAGAGGCAAGTTGTTTCATTGCCTATTTTTCAGTTCCTAGTTTAGATATGGTTGAAACAACTCCTAGAATGATGAGATTGACCCCTAGAGGCATGGGAATGAGTTAGGCTTGTCTATATCATGTATTTTTTCAGTCATTTTCAGGGTTGGACACTTGGGATTGCTTGGCACTTCATTGTACATTTCATCTCTGCAAATTTTGGCAAAGGAATAGACCAAAGTTTGCAGCATTCTTTGGGATCCATGTGGCTCTATGTTTTGATGGTGTGTTTCTATATGTAACTCTAAGTTCACTGATGTTTATGCGTATCATTTCCATTCTCCTTTCTTCTTAAATTAAACAAATGAGTGATAAAGGTGGTGTTGTCAACGGATGTTGTCGCTCCTAGAGACAGCCCAGAGTTGCCATAGACCAGTGCCTAGGACATCTTATCATAGCAAGGAGCATATAATATAACTTGGGTGTCAATCCAAAGGCTCTATTGCTATCTCTTGTAAACAAGGAAATTGATTTAAATGGGACCAGAACTTACAGAAACTGCCACAGGGAAAGTAATGTTGTAGAGACAAAATGCAAAGCTCCAACACAAAGCATCAAACAATTAAGAGACAATTTACTGTAAAGAGGGCCAATTCAAGTAATATGCCACAAAAATCAAATATCAGAAGGTGTATGCAGTGAAAGAAATATGAGAAGACATTAGTTAGCTTTGGTCTGATACCCAGATACACAACAGAACCATATATGGGCTTATCATTCTAAGAATCCATACATGACAATGGCGTTTTAAAAGCACCCTCCCAAAGCAACTAATATAGCGGAAAGATGGATGAAATGAACATGAAATAGTATATCATGCCTGAGCCATATTTAAAGCGCTTGACTGATCCAAGTATCAGTATCAACTAGGATAAATCCTTACCTAAAATCAGTGAGTCACTCGCATTCTAGTACATGATACAAGAAGAAGGATAAAATGAAATGTTGTATTAAAAACAGTAGAGAAGATTAGATACTGTGGAATATCAAAGACCAGAATCCTCTAAAACAGATAGAACTCCTCCTCACTGAGACCCTACGGGCACTGAGCCTCCATACAAGAGTTTTCACAAGATGTATACAAAAATTCCTTTCACTGCACAATTCTCTAATAAGAATCTGGAACCTTTTCAATGTCTTTCCCCCAGGTTTTTATAGAGGAAGAAGAAGAAAAATTCATAAAAGAAGTAGGTGAAAACAATAAATTGTTTCATTTAAACAAAAATGGCGGAAACATTCGCGCCCATACTATTTGATGGCTATGAAATGCTGAATGTACTTGACAATCCGCTTGAAAAAATAAATGCACTAAGTAGAAAATCTCTTCAGGATCCCAGTATAAAGATACATCCACCTAAACATTCTGTCCTTTCCTGAAGAAAATATTGCTGAAACAAAACCTTGAAAGCATTGCTTCTTGTGCTTTGTACTCCCTGTCTTCCAACTTTGAATTGGAATTTAAATTATTTAGTGTCGGATGCTGCATTTCTTGATTTTTCATTGATATTTCTTCGATGCTCCATTAATTTCTCCATCTGCTCAATCTGTGTTTTGAATGGCTCTGGAGGGTCTGATAGATTTTGAACCTTGTTGTTTTAATGAGAGTCATGTCACGACAACTACCCAGGGCTTTCCTTCATAAATTCTTCCTCTGCAAGTCGATCCTTAGATGCATCTTCGACTTCTGTAATGGAGACAGAGATTAATGGCGATTCCTCGTCACTGCAACTTGCAAAACCCACAAACATGTTAAGAAAACCGGACACAAGGATGATGGCGTGGCGAGATCCAGGGACATGGTGGTGTAAAATTTGTCAAAATGGTGAGGTGAAACGGGGTGCTGGAAAACATAGAGAAATGGCAGAGAAGGATTTTGGCACAGGTTGGAAGAACACGTGAAATTTGACCAAAACGGTGAACTTTCGATCTAATAACAAAAATAAACATATGGGAGACTGACGGATGTATGACGGGGGTATGTGGAAGGATGATATGGAGATGCGGTGTTTCAATACTGACCGTTCAATTTCGGAGAAAGATCCACTGCTACAAATGCATCAAGGGGCGGTGAAATGGTGGGCCATAAGCGCGATGCACTTAGATTAAATCATATGCAACTTCAAAGAGCGACCACCCTCGGATGAAGGCTCCTAGATCTAACGGCTGTCATTGATTTCGCTGCACGTCCTGAGTCGATCTTTAATTCATGGGAGAGGGCGGTATTGAGGCCGTACTCGGGGATGTGTGGCACATAACGTGTGGAATCGCTGCAATTTGCGGAATACCGCCTGCCTTCGAAAGGTGGTGCGAAATAAACAGGCTGGTTTTGGAATCGACGTGCAGCGCGAGGACCACAAGAGCAACAGATCGTGGAATGTTGATCTGTGTTTGATCTGACAGCTGAGATTACGCCCGATGGCCATATACGGTAAGCGCTTTTCTATCTTAGTACACGGTCAAATGCCCAGGTTATATGAAAAACGGGACGGAGGGGGCTAGGGCCAAAGGAGCTATGTCCCGAATGTTTCCATATATAAATCTCCAGCCCTTTTAGAATGTGATTTTGAAGCTAGGAGAAAAAAACGATAGACAACTAAGGCACTTTGCAAGATAGGGCAAAGGAGTTAGAAGATTTAAACGAGATGGTCCTTGGAAATTTTAATGGGGAGATGATCATGATCAATATTGGCTCCACCTGGGGACGGCACGTTTGTCCCTCGACATGTCGAGAACTGCGCAGACCTCCTGATCATGGTTTATGTAAACTCTGTTCTTCGCCCCCTCTGCATTTCTTTTCATAACTCATTTGCATGCCCTCCCTGTTTAAACAAAAACTGTAACAAAAACTAATATACAGTATGGTACATCAGGCGTCTTCAGCCTAGGTTAGAATTTAAAGTAGGGCTTGAGAAATTGACCATTTACAGGGGCATCAAGCAAGTCACCCTGTAAATTCTCCAATATGAACGTATTATTTCCTCCCTGTTCCATGATTTTAAATGGGTCGAACCAAAGTGGATCGAACTTGCCATGTTTTCCTTTCTCAGCCCTCCAGACATCCCACCTGAGCACCAGATCCCCAATCTGCAACTTTCTGTCTTTAGCATGCTGATCAAATATATGTTTCATTTTCTCTTGATATTCTGTTAATCTCTAATTCACTTGGTCCCGTGTTTCCTCTAATTCCACCAATTGATTTATTCTCCTGATCATATCATCAGGTTCCTCCTGACTGTCTTGCATGAAACATGCCACTGGTAAAGCCAGCTGCACAAGAAACACTGCTGCTCATCCATATACTAATTCATATGGAGATTTCCTAGTTGCTCTCTTACTAGTGATTCTATTAGCCCATAAAGCAAATTTCAATTGGGAATCCCAATTTTTCTGATTCTCATTTATAGTTTTCTTCAAGGCCCTTACTAAAGTTTTATTAGAAGATTCTACCAAGCCATTCCCCTGTGGATAGTAAGCTGTAGAGTGACTTAGTGCAATATTATACTACTGGCAGAAATTCAAAAATTTTGCAGACTTGAAGGCCTATGCGTTATCAGTCACTATTCTAGTGGGGCATCCAAACCTGGATATGATGTTTTCTTCCATGAATTTTATTATTACTGTATCTGTAGCATTTCTTGCAGGTATGGCTTCCACCCATTTTGTAAAATAATCGGTGGCTGTTAATATCCATTTATGTTGGCCACTTGAGGGTGGGTGAATTTCACCTATAAAATCTATTCCCCACTGCTGGAATGGTTCGTTGACATGAACAGGGATTAAAGGCAGGGCTGCCAACTTTTGTATTTCTGCAAACTTTTGACATTTATCACATGCTCTGACCCAAGTAAAAACATTTCCAAATAATTTTGGCCAGTAGAAACCAACCTTCAGTATTTTATGAGTTGTGGCCCTCCATCTGTAATGTCCTCCACAAATTCCTTCATGAAATTATACCATTATACTCTCTACTTCATCCTCTGTGAGGCATAGGAGTAGGATTCCAGAAGGATCTCTCCAATATAGCTGCCCATTTGCAACTATGTACTTCTATGATTTCAGTCTTAAAGCCCTGTATTTTTCTTTATCACAACTTGGAGGACAACTGAGTGTCAAAAGATATTCAACTATTTCTTTGTACCATGGACTAGTGAGATATTTTATGTGTGCTTTCTGAGTAGCCTTCTCCAATCCTTGCTGCTTCATTTCACTCTCAGGCTCCTCACATGAAAGCACAGACAGATTTATGCCTAGAGCTTGATAGTTTGATTCAGATAGAATTTTTGCAAGCCCCTGTCCTTTGATCAGCTTGGTAGGGCGGATATCTAGATCATACTCCTGTATTTTAGCAATCCACCTTCCCCTTTTTCCTTCGCTGTCTTCCTGAACAAGGATATCCTTAATTTTTGTTGTAGGGACAAATGCAGCGATGTGAGACTGCAAAATATATATGCGAAAAGCTTTGAGATATTTCACCAGGGCATAGGTTTGCTTCTCCAATATATTATATTTTAGTTCTGCATCATGGAGAACCTGACTAAATAAGGCAATAGGCTGATCATATCCCTCTTCATTTTTTTGTATTAACACTCTAGCTACTGTATGAGGTGATGCAAAAGAAAAGATCATAAATGGTTTAGTATAATCTGGCCCAGCTAGTACAGGGGCTTCAAAAAATGAAACTTTGATTCTAGCAAAGGCCTCCTGTGATTCTTGTGACCATTTCACCTCATTATTCTTTTTTAGCATATCTGTTATATTCCTAACAATCTCAGCATAGTTAGGAATAAATCTTCTCAGGAAATTTATCCGGCCTAAAAATACCTGCACTTCCTTCTTATTTCTGGGGAGAGAGATGCTATTTATAACCTCTACTCTATTGGGATCTATCCTTACCCCATATTTAGTTACAATATGCCCCAAAAGTTTTCCTTCCTCTAATGCAAATAAAGACTTTTTGGGGTTGAGAGAAAGGCCATACCTTCTGCACTTCTCAAAAGTTCTTTGCAAGTGCTGAATGTGCTCAGTATCATCTTTTGAAAACACTGTAATATCATCAAGGTATACCACCAAACATTTATCCTTCTCCCCAACAAAAGAAATGTCCATAGCCCTCTGAAAAGTGGCCCCTACATTAATCAATCCAAAAGGCATCCTGGCATACATAAATGTGCCCCATGGTGTGGTGAATGCAGTTTTCTTCTGAACCTCTGGAAATAAAGCCACCTGGTTGTAACCAGAAAAACCATCCATCATCGACATTCTAGAGGCTCCAACCACTTTCTGCAAGATGTGGTCCATCTTGGGCAGTGGATAATTATCTTTTAAAGATGCTCTGTTTAAATTCCTGAAATCCACACACAGCCTTATTTATCCATTCTTCTTTCAAACGGGGACCAAATTCACCACCCATTCAGAGTATCTCAAGGGCACAATTATTTTGGCCTTCAGCAGCTTCTTAATTTCTTTCTCAATAGAGGGAAGCAGCAGAGGGTTTATTTGCCTAAGCTTCTGCTTATAATGTTTTTCATTTTTCCTTAGAGGAATTTTATGCTGCATTATACTAATATCAAAATTTTTAAGGTCCTGATAGGACCATGCAAATACATGTTTGCATGACTGAAATAATTTCAAGTATTTTTCCTTATATTCCTCTGGGACCTTTTCGGACAGTTTTACAATCTTGGGATCAACATCAGTAACCAGGTTCAAGTCTTCTACCTGATCTTCCTCTACCACTTTACTAGGCTACAATGGGACATCATTCTTATCAAATAATCTTTCTAGAGGCACCAGCCCTCTGGGGATGACATTTCCTTTCAGCTACAACACTTTACTACCTCCCATTTTCTCCTCTGAAACATTCTCAGCCTCATCTTCTTCAGAGTCATCAATCTCCATATTAGAGAATTATCCCACTATTTCCAAGAATTTCTTCATCTGTTCCTCATCTTCAAACACCTTCCAATGCTTGATATTATCTGGGATTGATGGTCTATAATGTATCTCGACTTCATACCTCAAGAGGGGGTTCTGGGGAGGACGGAATGTACTAGCAGCCACAGCAAGTGAATCTGCCATTCTATTCTGCTCCCGGGGCATGAATTGGATATTAAATGTTGAGAATAAATTCTCCATCATGTCCCAAACTTCATTCCTGTAAGCCCTCAACCGAGTATGTTTGGTTTGACATAGATTTCTGATTTGTCTGACCACCATCTCTGAGTCTCCCAAGACCTTTAAACATTGTATGCCCATGCTCCTGGCTGTTTGTAATCCCAATAGAAGTGCTTCATATTCAGCTAAATTTTTAGTAGCTTCATATTCCAATTTAAAAGACAGTGGGATCCATTTTCCTGTAGGAGAGATTAATAATACTCCAGCCCCATTACCTTCTCTAGAATTTTGCCCCATAAAAATGTAATGTCCAGATTCCTGCTTCATGGTTCTCTGAAGGCTGTTCAACTTTGACTTGACAGAATGATGGCTCATGAGCATAGTCTTGATCTTCTTCCAGCATCAAGCATGAGAAATCTCCTTCCTTACTGTAGATTGGGAAGTTAACAGAACCATCAGCCTTTGTAACCATCTTGAAAAATCTAGTTTCTCTGTATAATCTTCTTTCCTGGCCACCAAAAACAGGGATAGTGGCATAGGTTAAATCTAATTTGAGTGACCCACCAATTTTAGTTCCCCAGGACCTTGACAACAGCATGCCAAAGTGAGCTGGGATATCGGCCACCAAAATGTCCATTACTATACTTTTTGCTGGAATTTGGACCAAATTGACCACTAAATATTTAATCATTTTTAAGCACTTAACTCTTTTGGAGTCAAATGAATAGAGGTCTTTGTATGGGCGTGTGATTTGTAGTCCTAGTTGTTCCATGACTGACAGAGGCATAAGATTATGGGAAGCTCCAGAATCTAACATACAATTGTGTAACAACAGGTCGTGAATCACTAGAGACACATAAAATGGAGGAGTAGAGGGGTCTATCTCCTCGACATGTGGGCCAAAGACTACCATGGGTCTTTCTTCGTAGAGGTTGAGACTATCTGGAATGACTGTTGTTTCAGGAGGGAAAAATAAAGAAGTGACTTGAGATTGATATACAGGTTGTTTCAACAGTTCAGTCAGGGGAACTGGGATTTTGACTTTCTCAAGTTCCTTTTGCAGATTGAAAGCAGGAGGGGGCTTTTCTATTGCAACTTTTTTTGACTCTTTATATTCAGCTGAAGGTTTAACTTGTTTTGGTACAGACTTAGCATTAGGAGGAGTGACTACTTTTGAAGAAGAAGGAATTTGATCATTAGACTGCAAAGGTTTGTTCAGAGGGCCCTTACCTTTGTCTGTAACCTTCTTCACTGTTGATTCCTTTTGAACAGATGCTTCCTTCTGGAGAGGCTCTTCTTCTTGATCCTGAGTTCGAATCCTCTTCCTTGAAGACCTGAGATCATATTTTCTGTTGAAATTTTCTTGCATGAAATCATTAAACTGTTTGCAATAATGATCAATTTCTGCATCCTCTGCGTCTCTAATATCTTCTTCTTCTTCATGCAATGGGCATTCTAATTCATCATTGTTTGAGAAGGAAAAGTCTGCATCTTGAAGTTCATAGGAAGCATCTTCAGCAGAGTCATCAATTGGGCCTTCCAGGTATAATGGGTGTGGCACTTGATCCTGTTGCTCCTTTGCTTCCCTTGGCAATATTTGCAGGGGTGGCTTTCTATACTGAGGATTGTAACCCCTGTTTGGAGCATTCTGAAAGTTCTTGGAAGCCGAGCTCTTGGTCTCCAATTCAAGCTTGACCAGTTTATTGGAAATATTCTTAATTATTTTGCTCATTTATTCAATTCTATATGAATCCTTATCCTGATTAGAAGTAGATACTTCCTCTTTACCCCTTCTTCTGGTATCCGGTTCAGCTTTCCCTTTTAATTTTCCAGTGGAGGCAAAGTTTGCTTCCAACTCAAGAGCATCTGACTGAGCATCATCTAGGGTGACTGGCTTTCTTTCCCTGAGAGAGAAATCAAAATCTGAGTCAAAGGATGCTATGAAAACAACTTTGGCAGCATTCTTATGAGGCTTCATATCGATAGGAAGGTTTAGATATAACTTGTTAAATCTTTTGATAAATTCTGACACCCCTTCATTATGTTTCTTCTTGAGTGTGTTGAACTAAGTAAGACACTATCCATGATATTTCTTCTCTCCCCATTTTCTGATAAAATTATTCTCCATATCATCCCAAGTGGTTACAGAACAGTTTCCTAATGTTTTGAACCATTTTCTGGCTTCATCGTCCAGAGATTACAGAAATAGTCTTAAGACTACATCCAAATGTTCTACGTTAAAGTTCTCCGCAAAAGAGCAAGAGGTCTCAAGATGTTTCTGAGCATCTATTTCATTTTCCCCAGTGAATCTGGGAAAGATATTCAAATAATCCTATGGCATATCATTTAACACCTGAGGCAATGCTAGGGGAGCATATTTATTCAACAAAAATGTTGGAACATTAGCCATTGGAGGAGGTGGGGGTTGTGCAACAATCTGGTGTACAAATGGAGGAAGAAGCAGAGGTGGAAGTGGGGTATGAATAACAACCGAAATATACTGCACAATGGCCTGAGGTGTAGATGGGAATAGTTCACGGTTAACAACAGCTACTTCGATGACTTATTTAACCTATTCGACCTTAGGAGTAGGGTGAAGATTAGCTTTAATTCTAACACCTCCCCTGGGTGGGCTATCTGAGTAATAATCTATGTCTCTGACAGTGGAATCGAGATTTTCTTCTAGAACTTCTTGAGAAGAAGAAGATGGGTAATCTTCTATGGAAAATTCAGGGATTTCAGCACAGACTGATTTATTTTCTTTCCAACTTCTTCTATGTATAATCTTCTCAGGGTCAGACACTGAAGGTGTCTTGGACTGTGATGTATCTGACCTCAGATGTGGCTTACGGGGAGCCAGTACTATGAATAGATTTATCAAATAAACAACAGTGGAGTCGCCAAGGTGAGGGATATACAACTCTTCAGCTCTCTGTGCTCACCTGATTAGAGAGTGAATATGATTTGTCGAGGCCCAGGGATAATGATTTTCTTAAATTCTATCCCCAGAAATGGCACCAGAAAGATGTTGTCGATGGATGTTTTCGCTCCTAGAGACAGCCCAGAGTTGCCATAGACCAGTGCCTGGGACATCTTATGATAGCAAGGAGCATATAATATAACTTGGGTGTCAATCCAAAGGCTCTCCTACTATCTCTTGTAAACAAGGAAATTGATTTAAATGGGACCAGAACTTACAGAAAATGCCACAGGGAAAGTAATGTTGCAGAGACAAAATGCAAAGCTCCAACACAAAGCATCAGACAGTTAAGAGACAATTTACTGTAAAGAGGGCCGATTCAAGTATTATGCCACAGAAATAAAATATCAGAAGGTGTATGCAGTGAAAGAAATATGAGAAGATATTAGTTAGCTTTGGTCTGATACCCAGATACACAACAGAACCATATATGGGCTTATCATTCTAAGAATCCATACATGACAATGGCGTTTCACTTCCTCACAACAGCTAATATGGCATAAAAATGGATAAAGTAGACATAGAGGACATAGAAGTAATATATCATGCCTGAGCCATATTTAAAGTGCTTGACTGGTCCAAGTATAGGTATCAACTAGGAGAAATCCTTATAAATCGGTGAGTCTCCACATTCCAATTTATAATTAAGAAGAAAGGATAAAATAATATATATTAACACGGTAGAGAAGAGTGATATACATCATTACTGGAATATCTTGACTAGAATCTCTAAAACAGATAGGCATATCTCTTTAGACCTAGACAGGCCTTTATAAATTTTCACAAGATGTATACAGAAATGCCTTTCTTCCCCAGTCTCAGTATAAATACGTTCTTATAAATGTCTTTCCCCACAGGTTTCTGAGGAAGAAGAAAATTCTATAAAAAATGGGTATGTCATTGTTTATTTAAACAAAATGAAACATTCCTTTAGCATACTATTTGATGGCTATGAAATGTTGAATGTACTTGAGAATCTGCTTGCAGAAATAAATGCACTGAGTAGAAAATATCTTCAGGATCCCAGTACAGAGATACATCCACCTGAACATTCTGTCCTTTCCTGAAGAAAATCTGGCTGAAATAAAAACTTGAAAGCATTTCTTCTTGTGCTTTGTACTCCCTGTCTTCCAACTTTGAATTGGAATTTAAATTCTTCAGTGCCGGACGCTACATTTCTTGATTTTTCATTGATATTTCTTCGATGCTCCATTAATTTCTCCATCTGCTCGATCTGTGTTTTGAATGGCTTCGGAGGGTCTGATAGATTTTGAACCTTGCTACTTTAATGAGAGTCATGTCACGGAAACTACCCAGGGCTTTCCTTCATAAATTCTTCCTCTGCAAGTCGATCCTTAGATGCATCTTCAACTTCTGTAATGGAGGTAGAGATTAATTGTGATTCCTCATCACTGCAACCTGCAAAACCCACAAACATGTTAAGAAAATTGGACACAAGGATGATGGCGTGGCGGGATCCAGGGACATGGTGGTGCAGAATTTGTCGAAATGGTGAGGTGAAATGGGGTGGCAGAAAAAATAGAGAAATGGCAGAGAAGGATTTTGGCACAGGTTGGAAGAACACGTGAAATTTGACCAAAACAGTGAACTTTCGACCTAATATCAAAAATAAACATATGGGAGACTGAAGGATGTACGATGGGGGTACGTGGAAGGATGATATGGAGTTGCAGTGTTTCAATACTGACCGTTCAATTTCGGAGCAAGATCCATGGCTAAAAATGCATCAAGGGGTGGTGAAATGGTGGGCCATAGGCACGATGCACTTATATTAAAGCATATGCAACTTCAAAGAGCGACCACCCTCGGATGAAGGCTCCTAGATCTAACGACTGTCATTGATTTCACTGCGCGTCCTGAGTCGATCTTTAATGCGCGGGAGAGGGCAGTATTGAGGTCGTACTCGGGGATGCGTGGCGCATAATGTGTGGAATCACTGCGATTTGCGGAATACTGCCTGCCTTCGAAAGGCGGTGCGAAATAAACAGGACAGTTTTGGAATTGACGCGCAGCACGGGGACCACAAGAGCAACAGGTCATGGAACATTGATTCTTGTTTGATCTGACGGCTGAGATTACGCCCGATGGCCATATACTATAAGCAATTTTCTATCTTAGTACATGGTCAAATTCCCAGGTTATATGAAAAACGGGACGGAGGGGGCTAGGGCCAAAGGAGCTATGCCCCGAATGTTTCCAAATATGAATCTCCAGCCCTTTTAGAATGCGATTTTGAAGCTAGGAGAAAAAAAAGATAGACATCTAAGGAACTTTACAAGACAGGGAAAAGGAGTTAGAAGATTTAAACCAGATGGTCCATGGAAATTTTAATGGGGAGATGATCATGATCAACAGGTGGAATTCATTAATTTTCTTTGCTCTGCCTTCAGTTTTGTTTAATTCTTCATGTTTTCATCTGTTTGAAGAGGATTCTTGAGAGCCTCTTGCCCTATTCAGCTCCTCACCGGTCTAAAACATTCATTCAATCGATCTAAAGCATCAAAACAATTGCCTCCTTACCCCAATCAGAATTCTGCAAAAACTAGGCCTTATCCCCGCACCCAAAACTGCCTTTCCCTTTGATTCCAACAAAAACGCCCAAAATCAAAATCAAAATCCTTTATTTATATACCTAGCCTAAAATTAGCTTTTATTTCAAGTCATCTCAAGCCCTATTTATTACTTTTCGCTGATATTGACCCGGAGAGAGCCCTCTCCTATTCTAGTAGGGCTAGCTACCAGACTGAGCGTGGTTTGATGTTACCCTGAAACTTTGCCTTCCTTTAGCCTGAGGAAGATTTAGGCAATAACATAGTGGCAACCATACTGGGGGAAAAATGGCTTTCTTGTTAGTGTTATTTGTTTTATAAGCTACAAACAGAGCCTGAAGTTATGCCAGGTAGCCTTCGAAATGCTCTTGCTTTGCATTAGCGAAAGTAGATAAACGTTGCTTCAGTCAATCTTCAGTCTAGTTTGTAAACGTAACATCTGACTTGAAAATTGCCCCAGTACATGTATCAAGTTTAGATCTGATTGTTGATGGTGGACAACGATCAGAAACCAGAAGGCTAAAATCATTCACCTAGTGACTCTAAATCAGTTTCGAGATCAGATCCAAGGACTCCACTGGAGGATGAACCTGACCAGTAGAAACATGAAAGGAAAATATGGAAAGATCAGGTATTCTAGTCGGAATTTCATCCAAGACATTTTGTTATTTGTCATAAATTATTTCTTCTCTTTTCCCGAGAATTTCAAGAAGGCTTTGCAAAGTATATTGTATTTGAGAAAATATCCTCGGCCTGCATTTGATTCCTTCCCTTTGAATATTGTAAATACCAAATATTTGCATGCTTTTGAGCTTGATCAAGTCCTTTCTTCCAAATCTTGTGCTGACCATATTCAAACTGATGAACCTCAAGAGACCAAGACTGAACATAATCCTATACCTTGTAAAATTCCAGATCAATACAAGCCTCTTATTTTACCTCCTATATCCCATGCTTTCCCTAAAAATCATGACCTATATCTACCAAGATTTGACGATGAACGTGACAACATCACTGCTGAGAGACATGTTCTGAATTTTGAATATTTTCTTGACCTTTTTGAAGTTGATGAAGAGGATGTCAGTATTAGGCTTTTTGCTCTTTCTTTTCAAGGCCAAGTCAAGATTTGGTTCAAAACCCTGCCTGATGCGAGCATCTCAGATTTACAATAGTTCGTCAAAGTTTTCCTCGACAGGTGGGTGGTCAGACATAACCCTTTATTGATTATAGAAGAGTATAACCAGCTGAAAAGACTTCCAGGGGAGACAGTACAACAATTTTCTGCCAGATTTAACAAAGTTTATTATTCGATGCCAGTAGATATAAGACCTCCTCCTAGATCTGCTCTCTTGCACTACCCGGCTGCCTTTGATCCGGAAATGGAGTTTCAGCTGAGAGAAAGGAATATTGCAACACTTGAAGAGATGCAGAACAGTGCAGTAGATGTAGAGGCTCATTTGCTGATCTGAAGGGAAAAGTTGAAGGAAGAAGAGATGAAAAACATAGATCCGGAGGAATCGACATCTCTAGAGGTAAATCTTGACATGTTGGTAAGTGCAGTGGAAGAGATGATGCAAAATATCACCACAAAGAATGACTATAATGTTCAAGCCCATGGATCGTTGATTGAAGAAGAACAAGTTGTTGATCCAAAACATTTTGTTTCGTATCCCAGTTGTCATAGATCTAATAATGATTGTTTTGTAGATCATCTTGGAGAAGAGAGATCTGTTGATATGACATGTATGCTTGATGATGTGTTTTATACTGATGATTTGCCTCAGTTTGATTAGTATGATGATGATTATGTTCTCCAAATAGAAGCTAATCTTGCAGACAAATCAGCAGCTAGTTTGTGGAAGGAGGAAGTTCACTTTCAGCAGTTCGAGTACAGTGATCAATTGATGCATATCAGCTATGACAGTGACGAGGAAAGTGTAGAAAATTTTGAAGTAAGTGAAGGATATTTGCCTTTTTGTTTTGATTCATTTCAGTTCATCAGAGACAACTTCCATACAATCAGAAATCAACTGTCAACAAGTTTTGATTTTGACCATCTTGAGGGAAATGAAAAATTTGTTCAAGATTTCTCATATTCATATTTGCAGCCCCCGAATGCCTTTGATTGTGAATTTGCAGATGAAGACTTGGAAGCTAGCACATATGATCAAATGATACAAGATGACTCCATACCATTTTGTTTTGAATCATTTCAGTTTATGAAGGGTAAATTGCATAGTAAATCTTCAAATGAGCATCTTGTAGAAAATCATGTAATCTCATCAGAAACAATATAAAATGAGTTGTAGCAGTCTTTTCAGGTTTTTCACGATCCGATAGCTGATGTGTTGGATGATGTCTGCAGTGAAAGTTTTTCTCCATTGACTATATGTAAGCTTGAAACGTGTACTGATACAAACTTGATCCGACAACCAGTCTCTTTGTCATTTTTAGCAGGAGTCTCGTCACAAAGCTCAAAAAAAAGTTTGCATTCATGGTATGAGGAGAAGAAAATTAATCCTTTGGATGAGCTAAGTCTTAGTGTGCATGAATTTCAAGATTCTTATGCAGTGTTTTTGGAGGCGGATAGAGAATCCATATTATTCAACGGATCTGTTCACAATTTTTCATGGGAGTTGCCTCTTTTTGTTCATAAACGAGCACTTGCGGAGAATTCAAACAACAGCTGGAATACTTACCTGGTTGCATTGGTTGTTTCATTTCACTTGATCAGGTGATGAATGGAAAACCTAGAGTAGGTTGTATTGAATAAGCTTCATATTGAGCATATTTTCCAGTTTTTTGGTTGTATTTAAGTATCGAGTCAGTTTTTAGTTGAGTGAGAGTCAATTTGTGTCATCAAGTCATCAGTTTTTAGTCATGCATTTCAGCTTGAGTTTTTGACTCCATTGATGGATGAAGCCATGCGCTGTTGTAGTTCTTGGCACCTCCCGAACTACCATCCCAGTGGAACCAATGTTAGTGTCGTAACTGAAACCTTCCTCCAGTGATCAAACATGCTCTTACAAAGTGATTTTAAGGTGTCAAGGTCAAATTTTGTCATTTCAGTGATGTCTTCAAGTAAAATTTGGTCACTAGGTATTAGGTCTAGGGTTTGCTTTCACTCCTTTCAAATTAGTTCAAATTTCGGTCCATGTCACTATTTAGCTGAGTGTACCATCATTCAGAGGTTGTCATCATCATTTCAGGTTCCAATGGGTCATTTTACACCTTGTTCATGCTGCAGTTGTGCCTAGGTAAGGTTCATTTCCCTCTCCTAGGGTTTTGGAGGTAATTTATCTTGGATGGTCAAATCATCAGCAAAACTTGTATCCTGATGTTCATACACCTTCCCCTATCCTTAATGTACCTTATTCAACACTTCCCATCACCGAGATCCCCCAAATTCCTCATTTTCACACAAACCCTAGTTTCTTGCTACAACTTGGCAATTTTCTAGGCTAGGCCTGTGTTTTTCCCTTTTGGACCCCTTCCCCTCACTTAATCTCTAAAATTCCACTTTTCCATACTTCCTAACATCCCTCCCTACTTCCAAAAATTTTCTCAAGAATTTAGAAGCCCCTTATCCCCTTCATTTCGCTTCATTTCGAAAAATCCCTTGTTCCACACATCGGGATAGGTTTTACTCCAATGATGTTTCTGAGGAAGAAAAGATGAATTTGGGAAAAATGAGAGCCTCCTTTGTCCACAAAAATCCAAGGAAGAAAAACCTCCTTCACTTTTTACACAGGTGTCATGGTTTTAAAGAAATTTCAAAAATACAGTTGCCTCAGGAGAATTGATGCACCTCTGAAGTGACCTTGGGAAAATCAAGATTTTTCCTAGATTGGTTGGAAAAATTACTTTATTGATGAGTCAAATGATACCTTGACACAAATATATTTCCAATTAGCTATCCTGAGCTCAATTTGGAGTTGAGGAAGACCTTCAAACGTTGACTGCAACGACACTCTCCCTTGAGGCAGCCTCATTTTGCACATTTTAACCAGTCTTGGGAGATTTGATTTTTGACAGGCTAAATGAACTCCAAATTGAAAAATTATAGTTTTTTTGGAAATTATACTCAATAATATTTCCAACAAGCTATCATGCGCCCAATTTGGACACCGGGAAGGTCTCCAAAAGCCTCCTGCAAAAGGGAGCTACGCATTGGGTTTGTGGCGCGACGCATAGAGCTGCAAGCCCAATTTCACCATACAATTCTCCAAATTTTCCAAATGTGCTCAAATATATGGTGTGAAAGTAAGCTAAGAGTTTTTTCCATTGCAAGGGAATATTTTTTCTCAGAATTTATGGTGGTTTAGTGTGCGAAAGCTCATCATTCAGTCAAAAGCACAAAGGAGACAAAACAGAGTTTAGTGTGAAATGTCAAGTTTTACAAACATTACAAAGTGGGTTTTCAAAAAAAAAAAATTGAAACCTTTGGCATAAAATATATTTTCATTGTTCAAATTTTCATTTGCATGCGAAAGAGAGCAATGAGCCAAAAGAAGAGGTGTGAGTGAAGGAATAAGCTTGGAGGTAAAACTGGGCAAAGTTGGGTGCGCAGCGCATTGGGCAGCCGGCGCGATGCACTGGGTAGGCGTGGCGCATTGGGCCAGCCTCCACAGTGTAAAAAATACACTGGCATGGTGCATTGGAGGTGCGTAGTGCGTTGGGTTAGACGCGCGACGCACATGGCAGAAATCAAATTTTTTGCTATTTTTTCCAACTCGTCAAACTAAATCGGTCAATCTTTATCCAAGTAGGTCCATGCAATAATTCCATTGCCATGAATATGTATTTGGTGTTTTTTGTGAGGAATTGAACACAAAAAAAACCAAACCCTATTCTCTTGTTGCTCCTAGGGTTTTAAGATTGGTTTTCGGTGTCAAATATTTCCACTTCCCTCACTTTGTTTTTCCCCTCCTCACTGTTCATTTTCTCACCACAGTCCCCTTTTCCCATTTCACCTTACATACATAAAGTCAGTTATCCCTATCCAATTCCCATTGTCCCCGTATCATGTGTGAATTTCCCTCAAATCCCAATTTATCCCAAAAATTTAAGTGGTTGTCCCAACACACAGTTTTCAAACTCACAATTTCACTTGATTGTAGCCCATCACTTTCATTACCCCATTCCTCCATATTCCCTCCAATGTGACACACATTTGGTGATCCAATCAAAAAAACCAAGTTCTCATACAATACAACACAGACCTTGCAAATTCTCATGGAGACAGATACTTCTTATGACCGAGACAGTGATTCCACCACTGAACTGCATGCACCAGGAGGGCACTAAAGCGTCACAAAAGGCATGATAGACTCAAAATTTTGGCCGAAGCTTCTTTTTCCCATCATAGTACTTGATGAGGGACCTTCAGCCTAAATTTCAAGAAATTTGGGAAAAAATTTGTCAATTTTGAATTTTTGGGCCTAAAAACAGATTTTCCTGCCCGACACGTAGCGCCACTTGGCACGCGCTTATAATTGGCAGCTCTTCAGGAGGAAAAATTCACATTTTTAGATTTTTCATCAAAATTTATGCATGCGTATGGATTTCCTAAGGATTTCATCAAGTTTTGGGTTGCCTAAAGGGTCAAAAACACCCTAAAAATGGCCTTCCTGCCACTTTTTGCACACACAGGAAGCAGTGTTGGGAGATTTGATTTTTGGAGGGGAAAATGACAACCAAATCCATAAATTATACTTGGGTTGGAAATTCGATAGGTAGGGCTTTACAACGAGCTATCCTGCACTCAATTTGGACTTCATAAAGGCCCTCAAAATCAGCCTCAAACTTGTGCTATGGATAGAGATTTCAAGCATGGCGCATAGAGAAATTTGGCGCATTTTTCACTCAGCAGCTCAAAATTTCGCCTAGTTTTGGCCAGTTTGAATTTTTCATGTAAATCTTGATGTAAATTCATGTAAATTCATGAGTTTTATGTAATTTTGGCACATTTTTACTCATTCTATTAGATTCATTCACCAAAAGGTGAAATGTAAGTGAATGAATCAATTTCCTACCATATAGAGGCAAGTTGTTTCATTGCCTATTTTTCAGTTCCTAGTTTAGATATGGTTGAAACAGCTCCTATAATTATGAGCTCGACCCCTAGAGGCATGGGAATGAGTTAGGCTTGTCTATATCATGTAGTTCTTCAGTCATTTTCAGGGTTGGACACTTGGGATTGCTTGTCACTTCATTGTACATTTCATCTCTGCAAATTTTGGCAAAGGAATAGACCAGGGTTTGCAGAATTCTTTGGGATCCATGTGGCTCTATGTTTTGATGGTGTGTTTCTCTATGTAACTGTAAGTTAATTCATGTTTGTGTGTATCATTCCCCTTTTCCTTTCTTCTTAAATTAAACAAATGAGTGATAAAGGTGGAATTCATTAATTTTCTTTGCTCTGCCTTCAGTTTTGTTTAATTTTTCATGTTTTCATCTATTTGAAGAGGATTATTAGGAGCTTCTTGTCCTCTTTAGCTCCTCACCGGTCTAAAACATCCATTTAATCAATCTAAAGCATCAAAAAAATTGCCTTCGTTGACCCAATCAGAACTCTGCAAAAACTAGGCCTTATCCCCGCACCCAAAACTGCCTTTCCCTTTGATTCCAACAAAAACCCCCAAAATAAAAATTAAACTCCTTTATTTATATACCTAGCCTAAAATTAGCTTTTATTTCAAGTCATCTCAAGCCCTGTTGATTACTTTTCGCTGAGATTGACCCGGAGAGATCCCTCTCCTGTTCTGGTAGGGCTAGCTACCAGACTGAGCGTGGTTTGATGTTACCCTGAACTCTGCCTTCCTTCAGCCTGAGGTAGATTTAGGAAATAACAATCACCAAAGTTCTTAACATACATATTTGGATTAGATATACAATGCTTAAAACCTTTATTCAATAAATATGCATCAATTTTATCATACCAAGCCCTAGAGGCTTGTTTGCTACCATATAATTATTTGTGTAATTTGCATACTAAACTTGAGGATTCGCTAGAAATAAAACCAGGAGGTTGTTGCATATAAATTTATTCAATAAGATCACCATTTAAAAATGAAATTTTAACATTCATTTGATGAATTTCCCACTTAAAATATGCAACAAGTGATAAAATTGTTCTTATTGTGTTCATTTTAGCAACATGAGAAATTTTTTCATTATAATCAATATCTTCAAGTTGATTAAAGCATTTGGCAAGTAATCTAGCTTTATACTTTTCGATATCTCCTTCTGCAGTGAATTTAGTTTTATAAACCCATTTAAAACCAACTAAATGATTTCCTAAGGAAGAGGAACAAGGGACCAAGTCTTGTTTCTCAAAAGAGATGATATTCAACAGACATAGCTTGTTCCCAATGAGGATTACCCTTAGCTTGAGCATAAGTAGCAGGATTATCTGTGGCCAAAAATTTGGTCATAAGAGAAAAGTTAGATCTAGTTCAAAGAGTGTTGGAATGATTTCAGACCTCACTACCTACAGATTCAAGGGTTTTCTGAGCCCAAACAGGAAGAATAGAAGGAACATGAGTCACTTTAGGAGCTTCATGAGTGTCAAGTGGAATACTTGAGGGAGAGGAAGAATCGAGATCAATAAGAGGCACAAAAATGGAAGAAGGAGTAACAGGAATAGGAGTAACAAGTGTTATTGGAAAATTCAGGGTAACATGAGTTTCTACAAAGGCTCAGGTGGGGAGGAGACTTCATGAAATTGAACATCACTTCTAATTATGAAACTTTGATTAGGAGGATAAAACAACTCGTAAGCCTTGGAATTCTCATCATAACCAATGAAGATACACTTCTGAGAGTTGGGTTCTAACTTTATCTGTTTTTCATTAGGAATATGAGCCCAACATTCACAACCAAACACCTTAAAATTACTAATATTTGGCTTACATCCATTCCATGTTTCCTCAGGGGTAACATGCTTAAGAACTTTAGTAGGAAGTCTATTTAAAATAAAATTATCACAACATGGCTTCAGCCCAAAATTTCTTACGAAATCCTTTAGAATAAAGCATACATCTAGCCATTTCAACTAAAATTCTATTTTTTCTTTTGTTGAGGTGTGTAAGAAACAGTCTTTTGATGTTGAATACCATGTTTAGATAAATATACATCAAATTATTTCTTAACAAATTCCCCCCCATTATCAAATTAAAAAGTTTTAATACTCTAACGAGATGCATTTTCAACCATGGATTTAAATTTTTGAAATTTTACAAATGTTTCACTTTTATTTTTCAAAAACTAAACCCAAGATTGTCTGGTAAAGTCATCAATAAAGGTAAGAAAATAAATTGCATGGGATATTGAAGGAACTTCAAGAGGACTAAAGATATCACTATGAATTCATTGCAAAGGTTCTTTAGCATGCCAGGATTTACCTTTGTCAAATATTTCTCTATGATGTTTACCAAGAAGAAATCCTTCACAAACACCAGTTGTAGAAGAATATTAGGAAAACCATGAACCGTTTTTTTTATTATTTGAATTTTACCATAATTCAAGTGACCCAATCTTTCATAAAATAATTTACTTAGTTCATAAACACGAGAAACATAGGAATAAAAGGGTTGTCTCTTAGTTGAATTAAAACCTGCAAATTTATGTAAACCAATTGTATGATCAACATGGCCAGAATTAACTACTTTGTAATTGTGGCTGATATCTTTAAGAACATATTTATTAGGCCGAGCTTCAAATTTAAAACCTTTCTGACATGCACGATAAATAGAAAGTAATTTGATGGGAATGTTTTGAACATGAAAAGCATATTCCAATTGACCATTAGCAACATTAATATTACCAAAACGAATTACGGAATTTTTTTTTGCATCACCAATAGAAACTTTTTGAGATGAATGCTTATTACTGTCATAAGATGTAAATAAAGAAGCATTACCTGTCATATGTTTAGAAGAACCAGAATCCATTATTCATTCCACATTAGAAGAATAATTATTAGATGAAACAATAGATGCACATAAAGCTACTTGAGATTCATTAGACTTTTTCTTGTTTGCTTTAGTAATTAAACGTTTTGCTTTAAAGAAATTATTTTCAGGATTGTTAGTTTTACCACAATGCTTACAAGGATCATACACTTTTTTCTTCTTACTAGTTTCATGATTTGCATGAGAAGCCTGACCATTATTATTATTATGATTAGAAGTGTGTGAACAAGAACCTTTAACATTATTAAAACTTTTCTTAGGATTTTTGTCATGTGTCATAACAGCTTTATTGGGTGAGACTTGTCCTGAAGCAATAAAAATTTCTTTCTCATTTATCAACCCCTTATAGAAATAATCAAAAATAGGCTTTGTGGTACTTTGGGACAATTAAATATCCTTATTCCTTGTTTGGATGAACATTTCAAAACAAGATGGCAATTTTTTTTCTACAAGAATGATAAGAGCAGTGTTTGTCTTCGTGTAATATTTACCACAATTATTTAAATTTTAATTTAAGGTTTTCAATTCAGCAAGATATAATTCTACTCTATCAAAATTAGTAGCATCTAGCTCATGAATCTTCTTTTCAAGGTAATAAGCAAAAAAATCATCATATTTATCAAATAAAGAAGCAAGAATTTCCCATACCTCAACCGAGCTCTCTTTTGCCTCAATACTTACCTAAAGACTATCTGAAATTGTTTGAACAATGAGCCCTCTTTCTTAATCATAATTTTATTCCCATTTAATCATGGATTGAGCATCTATAGGTTTCTTTTGTTCACCATTAACCAACCTCCATAGATTCTTACTCCTAATAACATCAATCATTTTCCTTTTCCATGCAAGATAGTTAGAGCCGATAAGTTCAGGAAGAAAAGCTACTTATGAGCTGATAATGATAGTAATTTTAAAAATAAATATAAACTCAAATGCAAGAAATGACAACAGAAAAAGTGGATAGAAAACTGTAAATTTCTACAGTTCGTTTGCTGTCACCAAAAAACATTAAAAGCTACCAATATTAAATCAACGATAACTTTGCTTCCGAGACTCCATTTGAGCTGATATTTTTTTTGAAATTGGGTAGCGCAGTGAGAGGAACTCAAATATCTACTTGTTTCTGGGAAATGTGGCAGAAAAGGTAACATATCTAACGAAAAATTCAAGTGGAAAAAAAAAAACACTCAATAATGCTCCAAATTATTATTATAACAGGTTTTCAGAAATGGCGCAACCACTATGCATCCACCTATGCACCTTAAATTCTGATCTGAACCCACAGTCTCCCAATCTTCCACCTTGTAAAAAAACAAACTTGTCATAATTGACGTAATTGAATATTACAACCGAAAGATAGATCTCCTTGAGGAGGATTCAAAAAACATATAGATTTTATAGAAAAACAATCAAGAACCCCTTGAAAATCCAAAAAACATATAGATCTTATAGAAGAACAATCAAGAGCCCCTTGAAAAAAAAATCTGCAAAAAAAAACTACACAACAAAGTTAGGGTTATGAGAAAAAAATTCTCAAATATGTAGAATTATGCCCATATCTGAAGATAAGCCTAATGGCTACCAGATAGAAAGAAAATCTACAAAAAAAATTAGTGCCCAGATAATAAAAAATGAAGATACACGTTTATTGTTAAATTCAAAGAAGATGTTTAAACAAAGTAAACTTGGCTCTGATACCATGTGATAATTTTAGATATACTAAACTAGCTATCTATCTATGAAACCAAAAACATATCAAAATATAAATAAGAACAGAAATATAACAAGGAAAAATAATACAACAAATATATGTGGTTCACTCAATTGGGCTACATCCACGGGAAGGTTGTTGTCTATTATCTCTAGAAATATCCTGCAATATTACAAAGAGAGAAACTACAAATAACTCGATACAAATAATAGTATGAGCACAAGATGAGATGTGATAGTAATAAAAAAGGTTCCCTTGACCCTATTATATACCGAAAGATGTGGAGGAATTACTCTCACATATTGAATGTGGGATAATATAATTCTCCAAAATAACACATCTTTATATAATAAATGGGTACAATAGTATACTATGCCATAATGAATATGGGATATAATGTGTTACTCTTTTACATAAGATTGAATTCAACTTCTGACATAATACAAAGACATTATTACCTTCCAAGGAATATACTATATTCCAACATGAAGAATGGCATGGAAGACATGGAAGCTAAGACAGATGGTATAGAAGAAAAAATGAAAGACAACATGGAAGACATGAAGAATGATCTAAAAGTAGACATGGAAGGTTCGACAAATTTGATACAAGAATTGTTTCCGAATTGCGAAAATATAGTAGAGGAAACTCATGATGAGAACAAAATAAATGTTAATCGTGATTTCATAAAATCTAATGTTTCATTCGGGGAATTTTGAGGTCTAAAATGGGCCTCCTAAGGAAATTATAAAATAATAGTGGAAATAATAAAATAAGATTAGATTACATCATCAAATTTTATAGGGAATAAAGAAAGTCTATTTTTTCAACTCGTATTTTTAACTTATCTCCCGAAGGTTTTACTCAAATTTCGAGCGAGAGTACTTTTAGGATGCAAAATTTAACGCCTCATCCAAGGAGTACTCATGTTGCATACTTTTGATGGAACTTTCTATATAAAAAATGAAGAATACATGAAAAACATGATTGCAATCACATTTTTTCATGTGTTTCTCATGATGAGGTCATCAAAGTATGTCTGATTTTGGATACTCTACTCCACTTTGGTAAACTAGGGTTAATGAAGTTTATGAGTTGAAAAAGTAGTTTTATTATTTTTTAGGTTTTTAATTTTTTTACTATTTTACTCCAAAAATGGTGAATCATCCCATATGGTTGACATTATCATCTTGAATCCTATTGGTTCTTATAAATTTTATTTTGGTTATACATTTTTCTTAGGAGGCCCATTTTGGACCTCAAAGTTCCCCTAATGGGATTGAATACCTGTTGAGTCATAAAAACGTATCTTTTGAACACCTAATTAGGCTACATTAATTATTAATCCGGGAACGAATTTTTATTTCAAGAGTGTACTCTATCTGAGGCTGCAATTAGCTAAGAGTAATGCTATGAAGATGTAGTACATAATGTTAAATACAAAAGTAAACAAATGCTTGTAAAGAAATATAATTACAGTAACATAAATGGAAATGCTCTGAAATCCTAACTACATCAATCTGCAAACCATCGATCATGGATACAGTAGCAGTGACTCTTTCCCTTAGAAATCGATGCAACTGAAACCACACTGAGGCAAGTTAACCAATATGGGAACCTGGAAGCAGTAACCAGTGTTCTCTACAGTTGGTGGTCTTGTTCTTAAAAAAATAGAAATGAAATCAAGCTCGAACTACTTGCTGATAAAGATAACTGAAAGGAACTGCAAAGGCTAGAAAGGAACAGAAACTCGTAATTATTATGCATTCACAGCAACTGTAACCAATGTATCTGCTAATCTGAAGCTATAAATCAGAAATAAACAATAAACAGAAATGGGATAGCAACATGAATTGAACAGAAATTGTAATTCTAACGCAATCAAGAAACTAATATCCATACTCCAATCCTGTCGACAGCCAATACTACACAACAGTCAATTATAACAAATCATAAACCAATAGAACAACAACTAGAATCAAATATAGAACAACAAAGCTTTGATAACGATAGAAAGATAAATGAACAACGAATATACTTCTTGCAAAGGATAAATAGCAATGCAATTCGTTAATGAATCTATATTCAATCTAACAACAGTCAATCAACTCTGTAATCGAAATAAATGTTAAACACAACTTCACACAACAGTAAGCAAAGATTAAGAATACAAACAATAAGGTAATTCCACCAAAGCCGGGCCTTTAGCGCCAGTGAAATAATTTTGAGCTACTTCAGAACTTAAGAGATGAAATGAAACACGTGTTTGATATTAATCGAACATAAAGTATTACAGAGACTATTCTCTCAAAGCCGAGAGTCAATAAAACAAATATTACAGAGGAAATGTTTGAATATAAGAACTTTTTCTGACCCCTTGATCACTAAAGGGAATTGCTTTATATATTAGACCCTGACGGAAAAGATAAGGAATACGATGAGTTTGAACAGTGATCCCTCAAGATTGAAGGATCCTGAGGGATTTTCTCCCCTTCATTTAGTTATCATCTTGTTTACTTTGACTGAAGCCGAGATGCCCCCTGCCTTTTCTTAGCAATTCGTTCGGATCTCCTTGTCTTTGGTGGGATGTGGTTTAACGCTGATGGAGCAGCAGTTACATTGATCTCAACCTCGCCTTTGGTACAGTCGTTCACTTCGTGTAATTCCTGTTTCATCAACAAAAAACAATCTTTAGTCATATTTTTACAATAAACATAAACCTTTCCAATTCTATCATGATTGTTATAATAAACTACCTTCCCAAGGTAAAACGGAGTATGTATATAGTAAAAGAATGAAAAGATACACAGTAATTTCATACCTTTTTCATTGCCCAACATACCCCCCTGCTTAATCTCTTTCATGTCCTCATGAAAACTATAGTTCACATGGAGAGCAGTCAAATAATAAGCCGGATAAGGTTTGTCATCAAAAGACCTAAAACCACGTAGTGCAGCTAATTCCTCAAAAACATGCTATGTCTGTCCTTCGGGGAGTTCGTAAATGGCTTTGTAGTTTGAAGCAGGATACCATGCAATAGGTCTTCGGAACCTACAACCCAACCAAAATGGTCCTTCTTTTAAAATGAGATTACTATAGGAAATCAAACGGTCTGCAGCTAGCCCAAAGTTTCTATAATTAAATGGTTCTCTGTTTTTCACATTCTGATTGGAAATTCTCCACTATACCTTAGCTGCTATATATGCTTGGTTTCTAATGGATAAGAAATAATCAGTTCCATCCAAAATAATCGATTTGTGGACAGGCCCCAATGCTTGGATAACACCTTCCTTTGTTATCAAACTTTTTTGCCTAGCCCAAAATTGGAATGGGTTCTGAGGTTCACTCCTAACCCACAAATCTAATTCATTTTCCTACCTTTGAAAAGCATTATAGGCTTTAAGCCATTTTAATTGATTTACAGCAAAGGAAATAAATTCTTGATGTTGGACATCTCCCGCAAAAGGGCTAGGATTTGATTCACAATCGTTTTCAAGTATTATATTATGTAAATAAAATTCACACAAAAGGCGATGTACTTTGATCCCATAAAGTTTGCAGCATGATACAAAGTCATTTATGGTTTTTAGCTCTATGGATTTTCCTACCCTAACTGCCTTAATATTTAGCTGTAAATATCTTTCTAGTAAAAATAAAGTATAGTTTTTGGCGAGGCATCTACAGGCTAAGACATCAGTGTACAATGAGTAGAGAGTGTCCATTCGATTGTAGGCTAGTTTTAATTGGTTCATTACCTTGTCAACCTTTTCCTCTGCTCTTCGACACTTTTCGTAAGCTTTAGCTTCTGCTTCATGGATAATCTTCATCTGTTGCTGTAACTCCTGATATCTCTTCCTTGGGACAGTGTCTTCTTCCAACCTTTTCCTTTCTATTCAGGCATGTGCCAACTCCTCTTGGAGTCTGGCTAGTGTCGGATCACTAAAAGTATGCTGACTACTAGCTTGCATGTTTTCACTTAAAGCGGGTCCCTCTAGAACATCTTGTGTTGGAACAGCTGTTTGTTGTTCCGTATCTCCATAATTAGGCTCAGGTATGGCTTCTGTAACTTGGGGGTTCCTATTAGCGGTCACCTTTCTCTTTTTCAAAATTCTCTTGGTAGCTATGCTTCTTCTGTTGGGGGCTCGCTTAGGCATTTGTTTCATTCTCAGAACCCTAATGGTTTTCCTGATCTGTTCCATGAGCTTTTGAAGCTTCATTCATTCCCTGCGAAGCTTTTCAATCTCAGTAACTTTCCTCCTCTTTTTTAATGGAACAACTATTCCTTTATCTGAACTCGTTTGCTCGACAGGGCTTTAGCCCATATCAACTGTGCCTTCAGTTAAGTTGTCTTCTTGGTCTTCTGCTTGGGGTTCTTCTTCAACATTCATATGCCCTTGGCTAAATTCTTCGGGAATCATACCCTCGGTTGACTCTGCAATCCCCTGAGGGCTTCCAAGTTGGGATATTTCTTCGTTGTTCTCATTTTCTTGTTCATGCCTTTCAGGGGAAGCAACCCTAGCTTCGCTAGGGTTTTCTGTTTCATCTAGAATTTCTTCAGCTATTTCTTCGTCGATATTAGAGTGCTCCTGCAACTGATTAATATCAATGTTAAGGTCCAAAGGGATATGAGGCTGCACATAGTCACTCATATTGGCCAGAATTTGGGCCAATTGGTCTTCCTGTAAAGGGCTTACGGTAGCATTTTCGGGAGGCTGTGTTCCTTCTTTGTCGCTGCTATGATTGTCTTCGTCCTCCTCACAGGTATGATAGCTTCCTTCTTCCTCATCCAAATATCTAATTTCTCCTTCAATTTCTTCTTCCTTAGTATTTCCTTCCTCCGCACTGGATTTTTTCTCACCACTGGTGTGGTGACTTATTTCTTCTTCATCCGAGTAGCGAATTTCTCCTTCCATTTCCTCTTGTTCATCAGTAAGAGGGCTTGCTCCCTCCAATTGTGGAGGTTGTTCATCCTCTGAGTTGTGAAATTCCAAGGGTTGGCTACTACTGCCCAGAAGTCCTTTCATCATCCCCTGACTTTTTTTTAAATGGAGGGACTGTCTATGAGTTGATGGCTTGGCTATTGAGCCAGCCATTCTGTTCCGTTTCGGGGCAGGTAAGGCTAACCCTCCGTCAATGGAGAATATCAACTCTTCCAAACTAGTCTATTGCTGGGCAAGGCTACGACTTACTATTAATCGAATTAAGAAATGGTGGTTGACCACCATATCTGCATACTGCGCCTTTCTTATATTATGGGCAATATAATGTAATAGGGAATTTAAAAATGCAGGCAAATTTTCAGTGCATTTCTATTTTAATACAACCAATAATTTAAGGTGGCGAGGTCTTACCACATCTTTCCTTCTGTCGCACATTATATAGGCCTGCACTATCTTGGCCGATTCCGTCCATGGTTCTCCCAATGATGCTAGTTGAACTCCTTTGCCTTTGAAAACCAATGTCTGTCTGTCATCCTGAAAAATCTTCATGGCTTCTCGAAGTCTGAGCTTCTTCTGCGTCCATATAGTTCCTTGTGCTGGTATGCCAAACACCTCTGAAATTATTTCATCAGATATAGCTATATGTCTTCCAATAACCATGGAGAACCCTTCTTGGAAGTTCTGTAAGAATTCATTGGCCTCTGCTTCATGAGGTTTTTGCATCCTCATGAAATATGTAATCCATCCTAGTCTTTCCAAAATCTCTCGTGCAGCATTAGAAACAACCAGCACCTGCGGCTCACTACAAATTGGTCATCCTCCCATTGTCTCTGCACTCTGTTAGTTCTTTCCAAACACGCAATGATTGCAATGGAACAACACAACATGGTAAATTGGAATAATATCGTTAAATTTTGTTATTCCCTAAAATGTAGGGATTTGGTTCGCATACAGGTAAAGAAATATCGGGATTTGATCTGCATGCAGACATTCGCGCCCCCTTGATGGATGATAGGTCTCCCTCGACTGTCAATTGAGAGAGGCAAGTGTGGCACAGCAGTAGTACAGCAGGAAAAAGTAGGCATAATTATTATATATTCAATCAAATTATAGCAATTACTGAAATCAATGCGTGTGATAAATCAGTAATAGATATAAAATCATTTTGTAATGATTCAAATATGAGGAGAAGGGACAACTTAAGATAAACATAAGTACAAATGCGTTATTTACCACTTCAAACTAATATGGTCGATTTTTAATGATTTTCATGTATAATAGGTTCAAAATCAAAGGTTAAGGATTCATACTTCCATTTGATATTTAAATAGAGAGATAGGAAAAAGGGTTAAATATGACTATTTATGTGTATAAATGTGACTCCAATACCATCAGCAGAGCTCTGTTTCCCACAGGTGTCCATAACCTTGACAGAGTTTCTTTCTCACCCTTGGAACCATTGTCCTTTATTTATGTTGAGGAAGTTCTTTGTTGAATGTCATAATAGAGGCCATTGTGCTGGCTTGGTGACCAGATAAATCACAATGCCACTCACCAGGAAGAAGTGAAAAGTGGGTAGGCCGGCTCGTGATGAGACCTCCTGTTCCAAGGACTTCTTTAATTTTTTCAATTGTCCATTGGACCATATCCTTGGTTTGGTGGCCATGATGGGAATGCCACTTCACTGACTTTCTTATGATCATGGTAGGCTGGCTCTTGATGAGGCCCCCTATCCTCCATCTACCAAATCATAAAATTATTAGTGGAACATATAAATATTTTTCTTTTTCATATAGCACTTTCCTAGTTATTCATAAAGGATGGCTTAGCACTTCTTAAGAGTAGGGATGGTGGAAGAAGTCTGAACATCTCAATAGAAAAGAATATTCCCTTATTCCTACTCCATAAATAAAAATCAAGGAAATTTATAACATATGGGAAAGAACCAATCATGATAAGAATAATCGATCAGATTAATTCAGTGGTAGTAAAACAACAAAATTATGTTATTGATTATGTCCCTTTTTCCTGTTTTCTTATCATTACTAAACAATTGTCTTAAAAATGATGATTTATTTTGATTTTTTGATTATAGTAAGCTTTAATTTGTATGATTGTATATGAATAATATGTTTTCCTTTAGAAGAGTCATCAAAAATTTTCAGAATGATAATCTAAAACAAAAAACAGTCCATTCTAAAGGTGTTGTTCCTTTAAAAAGAACATCAGAAACAATCTGCGGAACTGCTATTCCTTCCGAAAGGAACAAGAAAAACACTCTGCGGAACTGTTGTTCCTTTCGAAAGGAAAAATAGAAGTGTTGTTCCTTTAGAAAGGAATAGCAAAACTCAAAACAAGCAAAATAAACAGAGTTTTTGAAAAAAACATAATTCCATGAAACAAACAACAAAAACTGAAATAAACAGAGATTTGAAAAAAACGAATTCCGTAAAACAAATAATCCAAATAAATGAACAATATTTATGTAAAAAAATAAAAGAAAGAAAGAAATGATTTAATAAACTGGTGCCGAGGAGGAGTTATCCCCTTCAGCCAAAATTTCCATGGTAGAATCTTCCCGTAACTGTTGGTAAAAGGATTCCCGGGTAAGAGGTTTATCATACAATCGTACTCAATGACCTTTTACCTTAAAGGAATGCCTAGATCCATCAATGGTAGCTAATGTAATAGTGTCATTATCATGCACTTTTTGTATTTCATAGGGTCTGAGCCATCGTGTCTAGAGTTTCCCTGGAAAATCCTGAAACCTAGAATCATATAGGAGTGCCTAGTCTCCTTCGTGGAAGATATTTTATTTGATAAGGGAATCATGCCATTTTGCTCTCTGTTGTTGGATTAACATCATGTGCTGAAGAGAAAAGAGCCTAATTTCATCTAACTCATTAATTTGCTGCAGTCTTTTGGCCTGGGCTTCATTTAGATCTAGACCCACCTTTTGAGCTATTCTTAATGTCTGAATTTCAAATTCTATTGGAAAGATGGGTTCTTTTCCAAATACCAATTGGTATGGTGAATATCTCGTAGTGGGTCTCCACATTGTTCGATATGCCCACAATGCTTCTGGCAATCTGCAGGCCCAATCTCATCTGTGTGAGGCAATAGTTTTTGTTAATATAGATTCAATCACTTTGTTCGTGCTCTCTACTTGGCCATTGGCCTGTGGGTGGTATGGCATTGTAATCTTGTGCTGAATGTGGTAGTTTTGTAGTGTTTCAGCTAGTTTATTACCTACAAACTGTGGTCCTCCATCTGTGATTATTTCCCTTGGGAGGCCATATCGCACAAAGATTTGGAAAAGAAACTGTATTATAAAGTCTTCTGTAGCTTTTGAAAGTGCCTCTTCTTCGACCCACTTAGTGACATACTTAGTTGGAACTAGAATGTATGTTTTTTGGTTTGATGGGGGGCTAATAGGGCCAAAAAAATCAAGCACCCAGCGTTCAAATGGTTCAATCACTAGTTGAGGGTTCAAAGGCATTTCATCAGACTACCTAGGGCGACCTGCCCTTTTGCAGCTATCACAGGCCTGCAAATTTTTTTTGCATCTTTAAATATGGTAGGCCAATAATAGCCTGTTCGTAAAACCTTATGGGTAGTTCTATGATCTGCAAAATTCCTGCCACACTACCCATCATGGCATGCTTTCAAAATATCAAATACCTCGTCCTCCCGGACACATCTTCTTATTTTCATATCTACCCCTGTGTGAAATAGGTAGCCCCTAATCCAAGAGAATCGGGTGCTATGCTGTATTATCTGTTTTTTTTCATTAAGGGATAGATGCTTAGGTAATTTACCTATTGCCAAATAATTTTCTATATCAACATACCATGGGGTTCTGATAGTAACATCGAATAGATTTTCAACTGGGAAGTGGTCTTCAACTGCTTCTGTATCTGTTGGCTTTGGCATTCTTGACAGAAAGTCAGCTACAGGGTTCTCTTTCCTAGGTCAATATTTGATTGTAATCTCAAATTCCTGGAATAAAATCAACCATCTTGTCACTCTTCCATTTATAACAGGTTTATTTGCTAAAAATTTAATGGCAGAGTGATCAGTATATAGTACTAGAGGATACCCAGTTATATAATGTCTAAACTTATTTATAGCATGTACTACAGCTAAAAATTTCTTCTCAGTCATAGTATAATTTAATTCGGCAGGGGATATATTTTTTCTAATGTAATAGATTGCATATGGCTTATTGTCTTCCTCCTGCCCAAGTACTGCTCCAATTTCTGTGTCTCAGGCATCAGATGAATTTTGGAATGGAAAATTCCAATTTGGGCCCCTCAGCATTGGGGCTGTTGAAACAAAAATTTTCAGATCATTGAAGGCATTGTCACATTTATCTATCCAAATGAAATCAACATTTCCAGTTAGTGCATATAAAGGTGCAGCTATTCGAGAATAATGTTCTATAAATCTTCTATAATAACTAGAAAATCCAAGAAAGCTACATACCTCTGTTTGTGTGGTGGGTGTGGGTATTAACAAGATTATTTGAATTTTAGCTGGGTCCACCTGAATTCCAGCTGCTGAAATATAATGCCCTAAGATAACTCCTTCGGTCATCATCATATGACACTTTTCATGGCTTAAACAAAGCCTAGTGTCAATACATCTTTGCAATACCTTTTCTATATTTTCCAATGCAGGCTCAAAATCATCCCCATAAGGTGTGAAATCATCCATATATATTTCGCGGCCTTCATTTATTAAGTATCCAAAGATGTTGAGAATGGCCCTTTGGAATGTAGCAGGGGAATTGCATAGGCCAAAAGGTAAGACTCGGTAGGAAAATGTCCCCCATGGATAGGTAAAGGTGGTTTTGTCTTGGTCTTCAGGGGAAATTTAGATTTGATTGTACCCACTGAAGCCATCGAGGAAAGAAAAGAATTTCTTTCCTGTCAATGTGTCTAATACCTGGTCAATGAAAGGAAGGGGAAAGTGGTATTTCTGTGTTGCCTTGTTAATTTCATGGTAATCTACACATATTCTCCACTTTCCATTCTTTTTTGGTACCACTACTAATGGAGAGACCCACTTGCTATCAGATATTGGGTAGATGAAATTAACATCTAATAGTTTTTTGTAATTCAGCTCTCACAATATCCTTAAGGTGATGGTTTAGTCTTATTTGGGGTTGGCGAATGGGTCTTGCATATTTTTCAATATAGATGTGGTGTGTGCACAATTTAGGGTCAATTCCTTTCATATCGGGGTAATCCCATGCAAAGGTTGCTTTGTATTTTCGTAATAATTGGACCAATTTCTCTTCTTGTTCAGCAGTCATATTTTTGTTAATGTTTAGAGTTTTTCCCGGCTCAATTTCTACAATATTGCTATTGTACACAGAGGTAGTGGGTATTACTTGATCAGGAATGTCTTTCAAAGGATCTTCTTCTTCTTTATTATCAAATGCTACCTTGATCATGTGACATTGTAGATGAGATTTGATTCGTGGTTTATTAATAAAACTATTGATGATATCATCCTCTATTTAATATTTGAAATTAAGAGCATTTTCTATAGTTAGAGGTGATCTCATATTTTCCATAAGATATGATACATGTTGTTTTCTTGTTTTGATTATTGATAGACTTGGCTGGGCTGGCGGGTATAAAGCTAAATTCTTGACATGGTTTCCCCTTTTTATTGTCATGTTTCCTTGTCGACATCCAATATAAGCATCGGCAGTTGCCAACCAAGGTCTACCTAAGATTAATGGGTGTCCTTCTCGGCGATTCTTTTGATTGATAACCAGGAAGTTAGCAGGGTATTCCCAGGAATCTACAGATACCATTACATCTTGTAGTGTACCCTCTAGTTTGACTACCGATTAGTCAGCCAATTCCAATAAGGTTGTTGTTGGTTCTAGCGATGTAATGCCAAGTTTTTGACAGGTGGTCATTGTTAGGATATTGATTGCTGCTCCCAAATTAACTAAGGCATTTGGAAACAATTTCCCATGGATTTGCACTGTAACTATAGGATTTCCTGGGTCCTCATATTTTACGGGTGTTTCCATTCCTGATTATAAGTCAGATAAAGTACCGACTATTTAGACAGTTGGATTGGTGGTTGTTCTCCTCTTTGGCTTCTTTATGCATAATTCCTTAATGGTTTTTGCATATATAGGAATGTCTTGTATAGCTTGGAGGAGACGGATTTTTATACACAAATTTTTTAATTCTCCCAGAAGATCAAAATTCGGATGTTCTAATGGGCGCAATATGATTAATCGTTCTGGGAATGGTGGAGAGGAAGTTGTTATTTGTTGTTGATTTTTTTGTTGAACCTCCTTCTCTTTCGGTAATGTTTGTTATACAGATAACGAATCTTCAATATGAACATCATTATTTCTCTCTGTTTCTACTATGCGCCCAGACCTTAATTGAAGGTCATTGCACTCCCTCAGTTCAGTTTCTAATTCTGGGGGTTCCATTATTTGGACAGACTGAACTAGCCTATTGTTTGGGTTTGGGTTGGGTTGGGCTGGGAGTTGTGGTTTTAAGTTGGTTTGGGGGTTTGTATAGGGAGCTAGCAGTGTAGGTTGAGAGAGAGGGATTGTTCCAGCTGGCTGATTTGTAGGTCTTTTCCAGTTTGACTACCAGGCCTGACTTTGGGAAGTAGAAGGGGACCATTGTGTAGGATAGTTATTATTTTGCCAAAACGATGGGCAGAAAGGAAAGCTAGGCCAATTATTTTGATTTGTTTGATTTGGCCAAGATGTTGTATGGAATGGCTATTGTGACCAATTGGGGAAAGGTGGTTCATATTGCCACATTCCACTATATTGCTGAGCATTATATTGAGGAGGCTGAAAATAAGAAAATGGATCAGTTGGCATACCTGATTGTCGTGGTTGCCATTGTCGACACTGATTAAGCAGACATACCACTTCTGATTCTTCTTCTGCCTCCTTATAAACTGCTTTTAGGCCAGAAAGCGAAGGACATCCTTATGTAAGGTGATCTTTCGTGCAAATGGCGTAGACTTTGATCACTTCCAACAGGCACTCTTTGTGGCTGTGTTTCTTCCTGCATCTGGGACAGAATATTGCCAAATTTTTCTCTGCTTCTGCTTGCCTTTGTTTGGCTTGCATAATATCAAACTGTTGTTAGAGTCACAAGTATGTCTGTCTTAAAATCTTCTAGCAGATTCCCAATCTCTGCACGAGTCACACCTTCATTAGAGGTCTTATTTTCTCTTGTAATCATATCACGTTCTACTTATTTTAGCCTTGTATTTCCCCTTGAACTCGCGATACACAAGTCAATGATGTTAGCATAACTTTCCTGATATATATCACCTTTTCCCATAATATTCAATGTTTCAACCCATTGATCTTTCATTCCCCTAATTAATGTAGTTTTCAACACATTATCAGGTAAGGGTAGGGATGCATAAGGATATCTCTGAAGATTGTATTGAAACCATTCCACATATTCTTCCAAGGTTTCATTTGGTTTTGTTGTCATTTGGAATATTTCATCTTTTAGTTCCCGAGACCTGCAATAATCTTGATACTTATTTAAAAATGCAGCTTTCATCTGATCCCAATCAGTTATGACACCCCCACCTAATCCCATAAACCATCGTAAGGCTGCCCCTTTTAATGTAGAAGGGAATAGTTTTCGTTTTTGGGGATTGGTTGTATAATCATATCCCCTGCATAACACATCAAATTCAAACAAAAACACATCTGGATCTTCTGATGTTAAGCCATGAAATGGGGAATATGTTGAAGGGGAATGGCCTTCATAGGCACATTGACTGCAGTATCTACTATAGGATATTACAGCGTAGAGGTTTGCTGGGGTGTCTGCTGGTTCTGATTTTGGTTCTGTTCCATTTGGTCAAAAATGTGCCAATATCCTTCTGGGATCTCCAAGGAATTTCTAGGCTGACTAGCAGGGACAGGAATGGCTTTGAAAGCACTCCCCTTGTCTGGAATAATGATTATTCCTTGTTGACCTACTATTTGAGGTAATTCCAGACCTTGGTTTTGAATAAGATTAACAACACTTCCCTTATCTGGACTGCTTATTGTTTGGGCTATTTCAATAGGAGATGTTGGGTCTCCTGTTTCTCCTGTTTCCCCTTCTCCTTCACAGAGATTACTAGAGTTCTCTTCTTGAGGTGAAATTATGCAAGGATTCTCAATTTCTTGGGAATCTTGCTCAATTCCCTCTGTTTGACTGTGTATCTCAGTAAAGACTTCAGATGGTGACTCTGTAGCCTGAAAGGAACTAGTAGGCTGTCTAGAGATAACTTTTCTAAATCGTACTGATGGCTGAGATTCAGTTCTTTTAAGGATTTCGTCAATAAAAGTTGTCCGCCCAAGGGTCACCGGTCCCTTAGGTTTTTCAAATTTAGGAGGAATTTTGTTTTTCTTAGTTGGTCTATTCATTCAAGAAAAAAAACCTTCATTCCTACCTAAAGAAAGAAGCTTACCTACTTCTGCTGTGAAGCGGGCTGTGAGTAAGTGTGTTTCTTGCCCAGTGCGCAGGTTCTTACCTTCCGTCTTTAATACCAAATTCTTCGCAAGAAGAAGAAAATTAGCTATGCATCACTCCTTTGAAATGGCATACACTCTCCCCAGCAACGACGCCAAAATGTTGAGTCATAAAAAGGTATCTTTTGAACACCTAATTAGGCTACATTAATTATCAATCCGGGAGCGACTTTTTATTTCAACGGTGTACTCTGTCTGAGGCCGTAATTAACTAAGAGTAATGCTATGAAGATGTAGTACAAAATGTTAAATACAAAAGTAAATAGATTCTTGTAAAGAAATCTAATTACAGTAACATAAATGGAAATGCTCTGAAATCCTAACTACATCAATCTGCAAACCATCGATCAGGGATACAGTAGCAGTAACTCCTTCCCTTAGAAATCGATGCAACTGAAACCACACTGAGGCAAGATAACCAATCTGGGAACTTGGAAGCAATAACCAGTGTTCTCTACAGTTGGTGGTCTTGTTCTTAAAACAATAGAAATGAAATCAAGCTCGAACTACTTGCTGATAAAGATAACTAAAAGGAACTGCAAAGGCTAGAAATAAATGATAACTCGTAATTCCTATGCATTCACAACAACTATAACCAATCTATCTGTTAATATGAAGCTATAAATAAAAAATAAACAATAAATAGAAATGGGACAACAACGTGAATTGAACAACAATTATAATTATAACCCAATCAAGCAACTAATCTCCATACTCCAATCCTGTCAACAACCAATACTACACAACAATCAATTATAACAAATCATAAACCAATAGAACAACAACTAGAATCAAATATAGAACAGTAAAGCTTTGATAACGATAGCAAGATAAATGAATAGCGAATATACTTCTTGCAAAGGATAAATATCAATGAAATTCGTTAATTAATCTATATTCAATCTAACAACAGTCAATAAACTCTGTAATTGAAATAAACATTAAACACAACTTCACACAACAATAAGCAAAGATTAAGAATACAAACAGTAAGGTAATTCCACTAGAGCCAGGCCCTTAGCGCTAGTGAAATACTGTTGGGCTACTTCAGAACTTAAGAGATGAAACAAAATGCGTGTTTGATATTAATCAAACATAAATTATTACAGAGACTGTTCTCTCAAAGCTGAGAGTCAATGAAAAAAATATTATAGAGGAAATGTTTGAATATAAGAACTTTTTCTAACCCCTTGATCACTAAAGGGCATTGCTTTATATATTAGACCCTGACGGACAAGACAAGGAATAAGATGAGTGTGAATAGCGATCCCTCAGGATCGAAGGATCCTGAGGGATTTTCTCCCCTTCGTTTAGTTATCATCTTGTTTACTTTGACCGAAGCCGAGCTGTCCCCTACCTTTTCTTAGCAATTCCTTCGAATCTCCCTATCTTTGGCTGGATGTGGTTTAACGCTGATGGAGCAACAGTTACATTAATCTCAGACTTGCCTTTGGTACAGATGTTCACTTCGTCTAATTCCTATTGTATCAACAAAAAGCAATGTTTAGTCATCTTTTTACAATAAACATAAACCTTTCCAATTCTATCATGACTCTTATAATAAATTACCTTCCCAAGGTAAAAAGGAGTATGTCTATAGTAAAAGAATGAGAAGATACACAGTAATTTCATACCTTTTTCACTGCCCAACTATACCCACTATATTCCAAAGATCGATATGAGGAAGTTTGATGGCAAGGATCCCATAACATGGATACTACATATGGAGCAATATTTTGATCTCAATAATGTGAAAAACACACAAAAGTTACGCATTGAAACTTTATATTTAGAAAAAAATACATTTGTATGGTATCATTGGCTTTGCTCCCATAAAACAATTGCCACTTGGTTAATTTTTACGAAGGAAATGATAGGACATTATGAGGATACAAAGAGCAAAACCCTCTTTATAAATGTCAAACAAAAGGGTTCAATGGTGGAGCACATTGAGGACTTCCAAAAATTGAATATAAGGGTAAATGATACTCCAGAGGAACACATTATTGATGTCTTCATAGGGACTTTAAAGGATCACATACAACATGAGGTTCGTGTTTGGGAACCTGATTCATTAGAGAAGGCATTGAGGCTGGTAAGAAAAATTGAATGTAAAATTATGGCGACAAGGAAGCCTACTACTCACATATATAAATATGGAATTTTTTCTTCTCCTATACTTCCATAACCTACAAGGTTGACGCCACAAAAATTGCAAGAAAAAAGAACAAAATGAATTTGCTATAGTTGTGATAGAAAATACGCTAAAGGTCATAAGTGTGCTACGAAGAAATTATTTTACATATATTTTGAAGAGGAGGAAGAAAATGAACAAGAAACTTCAAAAAAAGAGGATATACACCAAGAACCAACCCTACAAGAAGAAGAAATGAGTCTGACCATATCGTGTAATGCATTGGCAGGAATTACCACTCCTCAAACTCTCAAGATAGAAGGAAATATCAAGAAGAAAAAGGTAATAGCATTGGTTGATTCAGGTAGTACCCATAATTTTATTCATTGTAAGGTAGCCAAGGAATTGAATTGTTTCCTATACTGAGCACCAAAATGTCAAGTGATGGTTGCAAATGGAGGAACTATAAATCTCTCTGGAAAATTCCATGATATCGAGATAACCGTAGGGAAATATGTATTGAATATTCCAATGCTTTCGATTCCATTGGGAGGTGTTGATTTTGTATTAGGAGTACAATGGTTACAATCTTTGGGGATGCTAGCTTTTAATTTTCAAGAACTTTTCTTGAAATTTTTTTTCGGAAAGAAGGGAAGTCGAACTATGGGGTATCGCAGGGAAGCCAGGAAAGATAATAAGCTCTAATGTCATGGAAAATATTTTGAAGAAATAAAAACGAGGCATAATTTAACAATTAGGCTCAGTAGAAGTTCCAACATTAAAATCATATACAGGGAAAATTTTAAGGATGGAATCTTATCATAAAGTTTATAAACCTTGGCAAATCTTACCAGTCCCTAATATCCAAATCATAAAGCTTTTGGCGATTTGTTTGTATAAATATTTAGATTTCCAATGATTTTATATTAGTCAATATAATATTTTGGTGATTTTTAAGGTAAAATAATGGTGTACTATAAAATTTGGACGAATCATTTTTAGAGAAAAATGGAAATTAGCGAATCTTTTTTTGAAAAAAGCATGGAAAATTAGCCCACCTGCAAATATTAGCCCCTAAAATTTTCCATGATCATATATTTATCCAGATCTCCAAAATGTCTTGGAAAATCATTCCAAGGTGTTTGAAACTCCCAAAGGACTCCCACTTATTCGTGCTCATGATCATACTATTCATTTTATTACAGGAATTGTTCCTCCAAACATCAAGCCTTACAAACATCCTTATGTCCAAAACAGAAAAATTGAACGTATAATTGAAGAAATGTTAAAGGCTGGCATAATTCAACCTAGTCAAATTTCTTACTCTACTCTAGTATTATTGGTGCACAAGAAGGATGGATCATGGCACATGTGTCCATATTATAGGGAGCTCAATAAACTCACCATTAAAGATAAATTTCCCATTTCTGTGATTGATGAATTATTGGATGAATTACATGGAGAAAATTATTTTACAAAGTTGGATATTCGTTCAGGATATCATCAAATTAGAATGAAGACTGAAGATATTCCGAAAACATTATTTTGAACTCATGAGGGTCATTGTGAATTTTTGGTCATGCCTTTTGGCCTTACCAATGCACCTTCTACATTTCAAGGGTTTATGAATTCCATTTTCAAATCCTTCCTTAGAAAATTTGTGCTAGTATTTTTTGATGATATACTAATCTACAACAGGTCTTGGAAGAATCATGTTCAACATGTTGACAGGTGCTCAAGCTATTGTAGGAGAAACAATTGGATGCAAAAACATCCAAATATTTCTTTGGAGTACAAGAGGTGGGATATCTGGGTCATATTGTATCTCACGAGGGTGTTAAGGTAGACCCTAACAAAATTAAAGCCATTAAGTATTGGAAAGTCCCCACAACCATAAAGAAGTTGTGAGGATTTCTTGAGTTAACAGGGTATTATCGCAAGTTTGTTAAGAATTATGGGAGAATAGCAGCACCTCTAACAACATTATTGAACAAAGATGCATTTTCATGGACACTTGAAGAAACTAAGGCCTTTGAACATCTTAAAGAGGCAATGTGCCTAGCACCGATCTTAGCTACACCATACTTCATAAAAACCTTTATTGTGGAATGTGATGCTTTAGGAAATGGAATTGGTAATGTTTCAATGCAAGAAGGAAGACCCATTTCTTTTGAAAGCTGTCCAATAAAAGGAAAGTATTTACAAAAAGATATTTATGAGAAGGAAATGTTGGCAATACTACATGCACTAAAGAAATGGCGACCTTACCTAATGGGAAGACACTTCAAGGTAAAAACTGATCATGATAGTCTTAAAAAAATTTTGAAACAAAGATTATCTCCAGAAGAGTAGTAAAAATGGGTCACAATGATGTTTGGTTATGACTTTGAAATCATCTACAAAAAAGGGAAGCTAAATGTTGTTGCAGATGCACTCTCAAGAAAGGATGAAGAGGTGGAAGCATTGCTTTGTGCCATTTCTATTATCCAAATAGATTGGATAACTGATTCAAGGGATGAATGGAAGATGGACGAAGAAGTGTGGACACTCATTCAAAAGTTGTAGCAAGATCCTAGTACATCTGATACATTTAGTTGGAAAAATGATTCCTTATGGTAAAAATATCGCTTATATATTTGTAAGAATTCCCAACTAAAACAAAAGATTATTTTGGAATTGAACACTTCTCCTTTAGGAGGACATTGAGGATTTTTAAAAACTTTCCACAGGGTGAAGAAAGAATTTTTTTGGGATAGCCTTAAATCTAATATTCAAATGTTTGTGGCAGAATGTTTGGTTTGCCAGCAAAATTAAGTTCAGACAACTAAGACCTTGGCTGGTCTTCTACAACCTTTATCCATTCCAAGTCAACGTTGGGAGGATATTTAATGGATTTTATCACAATTTACCTAAGTCCGAAGGAAATAGTCTCATCATGGTGGTAGTTGATAGACTTACCAAGTATGCACACTTTTGTGCATTATCTCAACCATTTAAAGAAAGTACACTTGCTACTGCATTTGATCAAGAGATCATGTGTTATGCTCAAAATTGAAAGTGCTCAAAACCATACTGAACTTGAGCGACCGAAAAGGTCTCATTGTTTCGATTCCAGTGCCATGAATGGTTCGAAAAACTGATGTCGTATGAGGAATACATCACATTTTTATTGTTTTCCTAAACAACTAAAATTTTAATGACACGGATGACTGGGATGCCCAATCAGCATGTAGGTACAGTTAGCAGGTGGAAAATACTGGGAATATTCCTTTTTCTCATATCCAATTAGATTTTTCCACGTGGCACAACCAGGGTCCTTGGATGGATGTGTACGTTTGTTTTTATGGTGCGCTAGATGGGTGACATGTGGCCAACTCGTAGGCTACCATGTGTCCCTGGATAGTTGAACAAAATTATGGTTTGGGATCCAGGGGGTTTAACCCCATGACCTCCGGCACACACACAACGTTCTCATCCAACTCCGCTACATTACGACTTAACCATATAAGTCGAATGGTTCTATTTGAAGTTGAATGGTCGGAAAGTTTTTTGGGGGGGACGCTGGCGGTCCCAACCCGTCAGGAGCCCCAAATGTTCTGGTCACAAGGAAACATCATCGTAGCATATAATTTAACTAGTTTTTAACCTAAACCATAACCACCAGCGGCTTCACCTCGTCACATGGATATGTTTGAGGTTGAATTAACTGCAACAGTTCCAAACTATAACGCGACATTTAACTTTAAGTTATCACATGTAAAAGGTTAACACCCAATTTCTCCATGCGGTCAAGCATTAAGGCTGACCCCAACTCTAGTTTAGTTATGATACAACTAAATTTGCAGGGTAGTTCTGCCCGACAATTAATGTAACCATGGGTTTGGGGGTCGACATGTGGCCACCCTCTACCCCTTCACAGTTAAAATTCTGGTTAGTGTGGTGGAAGTTTAGCACTGAGCCAAAAGCACAGAGTTTATGCTATTTTTAGCAGCATTTAAGTGTAGTCTCCACTTTTAGTAGAGTTTTTCTAGCTGATATTGGGAAAAATGCATTGGGAGGTCAATTTTCGAACAATTTGGGTGAAACAAGAGTCTACCTAGACTAATTTGAGAATTTTGGAGCCACATGTATGGATAAAACAACCATTAGAGGCTTGCAAACACATGTATTTACAATTTTGATCATAATGACAAAGAGGGACATGCCATTGGGAGCTGGACCAGCAGATGTAGCCCATGAGGGGTGAACTGCTTCATCATGCCTGTTGTGTAAAAATTATGTGTGATGTTTATTCTCTATTATATAGTGTTGTACAATGTTATTTAGGCTTATTTTCATTCTTAAAACTCACAAATTCATTTATGTTTCATGGTTAAAACACTCATTCCTTAAGCAAAAAAATGGAGACAAATTGTACATGTTTTTAATATTGAAAGGTCACTGAGCACAACAAACTAATACACTCCTTTCAAATCATGTTTTATTCTCTAGTTTTTTTGCGTGAAAAGAATTGTTTAACTATTTTCAAGGGTTTTCATGCTTACTAGGCCCAAGCTTAAGAGAGGAGAAGGCAAATTGGTCGAAACAAGAGGTTCTCAAAGTGAGACATAGCAAGGGAGGGCAAGATTGCCACATTCTACACCACCTAGTTCACCTCCAAAAGAAGAAGAAGAAGCTATAAGCATGCCTCGAGGAGAAGAAGAAATCCATGAAGAGGTGGATCCAAAAGAAGAAGAAAGAGTGTACAGGAAAGCATTCCTTGACATGATTGAAATGGTGAGAGTCCTTTATCAAGAAAGGAATGAAATACTAGAAAGAGAAGGATCCAAACTTCGCAAGGACAGTCAGGGATCATTAGGAGGCCACAATGATGAATATAAATCAAAGAAGGGAAATGGAGGAAATGGAGGTAGTGAAAGTCACCATCCTTACCCTCATCATCATCATCCTCTACTTCATCTTCAGTACACCAGTCACACAAGTCAAATAAAATTGGTAAAAGTCATTTTCTAAAAATTGATGTTAAGTTTGAATTGCCAATGTTTAATGTTGAAGTAAATGCAGAAGAGCTTGATAATTGGATTAAGTAATTGGAGGTCTATTTAAGAATTCATAACCTTCATGACAATGATACAAAAATCCAACTAGCTTCATCGGAGATGGAAGGTGCAACTCTTGTTTAGTGGGAAGACAAGACAAAGGAGGAGATCAAAAAGCATAGTAAGATTATTCTCATGTATTGATTTCATTACTGCAATAAAACAACATTTTTATCCATTAGCTCACATGCAAAAATCCATAATGAATTGGAAAAATTTTAGACAACTGAAAGGACAAAATGTACAAGACTACACCCAAGAATTTACGAGAAGAGCTCTCTTATTAGGGGTAGATTCGAAAAGCCAAGATACTTTTCTTAAGTACATAGGAGGCTTTCATAGGTACCTAAGGCATACTATTCTCATGTTTAACCCTAGAATCTTAGATGAAGTTTGTGTTCAGGCCACACATCTAGAAGCAAGAGGGAAAAACATTACTGATGAGAGTATGAAGAAACCTTTTAGGGGGGAAAATAAAGAGAAGACCTAAAAATGTAAGGGCAAAAATAATGCATATATCAAGAAAGAGGGAGATAAAGTGGTTTGTAAACATTATTCTAGAGAAGGCCATGAGGAGAAAAATTGTTGGAAATTACATCTTGAAAAGAGACCCAAGTATAACAATAATAAAGGGAAGCAGAAAACTACAACTACAACTCCACATGACTTAGGAGAGGATTCAGGTGATGAAACTAAAATCACAGCCATGGGATTTAAGAACATGAAGGGGAAATGAATTGAAGCTAAATCCAATACTAGTACATCAAACTATCACATATAAGCTCCAAATGAAGAAGAGAGAATTGAACTGTTTCGTGTGAGGGTCATATCCAAACATACCAATATTGACATACTGTTTGATAGTGGGTCACAAGAAAACTTAATCTCTGAAGACTTGGTAAAGAAACTTAATCTTGAGACCATTCCACATCCAAAACCATATCCACTTGGGTGGATTTGTCAGGATGCAAATTTACAGGTTTCAAAGAAGTGCATATTACGCTTTGCAATAACTGCACATTTTTTTGACATAATTGAATTAGATGTGGTTCCGTTTGATATTATAGGTGTTGTGTTGGGTAGTCCTTACTTGTATGATAGGAAAGCGATATTACATCACCATGAGAAAAAATACCATTTATTCAAATATGGCAAGGAGTACATTGTTAGAGCACATCGCAAGAAGATAAATATTGCAATGGTAAATGCTAGATAGGTAAAGACGCTAGCGAATTCAAGTAAGAATTTTTTTCTTCTAATGATTAAGCCTAAAGTTGATGTTAATCATGATTCATTTGAAGATTTTTATCCTAATTTTAAATCATATTTATATGATTTAGTTGATGCACATCATGAGATGTTTCAAGAGCCAACAGGATTTGCCTCCAAAAAGGGAGATTCAACATGAGATTCAGTTACAACAAGATTGTCCTCTTACAAAAATCGACATGTATCGCATGTCGATAATGGAGAATGTTGAAATAAAGAGGCAAATCAACGACTTGTTTGACAAGGGACTCATAAGGCCAAGAACTTCGCCATGTGTTTCCCCCATAGTCTCGATTCCAAAGAAAGATGGGACTTGGCGCATGTGTGTAGACTTCATAGATTTGAACAAGATAACAATAAAGAATTGATACCCACTCCCAAGGATAGATGATTTGCTATATCAGCTAAAAGAAGCAAAGTTTTTCACTAAGTTAGAATTACGAAGTGGATATCATCAAGTAAGAATTGCAGAAAGTGACATATGGAATACTGCATTCAAAACCAGCAAGGACCCTTTGAGTGGTTGGTTATGCCGTTTGGTTTTTGTAATGCACCAGTGACTTTAATGCGTGTTATGGATAATGTTTTGCATCCATTTATTAATGAATTTGTGATTGCGTATTTAGATTATATACTCATTTTCAGCAAAACAAGAGAAGAACATGTCTTGCATGTGAAAATGGTACTTGATGTTTTGAAGAAAGAGCAATTATTTCTTAATATGTCAAAGTGTGAATTCGGAAAGACTTCTCTGGTTTATTTGGAAAACACCGTAGGAGGAGGTGAGTTGAGAATTGATCCTTCTAAAGTGGAAGCCATTGTGAATTGGCCCACTCCCAAAACAGTAACCGAGGTAAGAAGTTTCTTAGGCACAACTCAGTATTGGAGAAATTTTATTGCTAACTTTTATGCCATAGTAGCTTCTATGCATGCAGTGACAAGTGTGAAGAAAGGCTTCCAAAGGGGAGGAAAATAGCAGCAATTTTTTGAAGCTTTAAAAGACAATATCGGTTCAGCTCCGTTCCTTGCATTGCCAAATTTGAGATGGCCATTCAAGATTCAAAATAATGCTAGTGATTATGCCATGGGCACAGTACTTTTACAACATGGTAAGCCTATCAATTTTCATTATGAAACATTTAATGGTCCTATAACTAATTATCCTAAACATGACAAAGAGCTGTATGCATTGGTACAAAGTTTCAAGAAGTGGAAACAATACTTGATGGGTGAAGAGACAATTATACATACCAATCACCAACCATTACAGTACTTGCAGTCACAAACAAAATTGCAGCAATCACAACATTTCATATGGATGATATTTCTTCAAGAGTTTCACTTGGTTATAAGGTACAAGAAAGGTATTTTCCATAAAATTTCTGATATGCTTCGGAGGCCAATTATAAGTGCTTCTACTTTACTTAAAAATTATTTTATTGTACATGAGAGTTACATAGAATGATATGCAACTGATATTTATTTTCAAGATGTGTATGATAGTTTGAGTGAAGGGAATAAAGTTGAGAAAAATGATTATCACATGTATAAAAATTTGTTGTTTCATTTGGGCAAGTTGTGTATACCACGAGGAGAGATACTTAGTGTCATGAGAGAGGCTCACTCGTCTCTTATTGTTGAACACTTTGGGGTAAGAAAAACAGTGGCACATCTACATAGGCATTGCTCTTGGCCTCGCATGATAGATAATGTGTCACGTTTGACAAGAGGATGTTCTATGTGTGCAAAAAGAAAGCCTAGAAATATGAAGCTTAGGTTGTACATGCCACTACCAGTACCATCAAGGCCATGGGAAAGTGTCTCCATGGAATTTGTTGGAGGTCTACCTATGTCAAGAAAACATCATGATTATTTTTATGTAGTTGTGGATAGATTCAGTAAAATGTGTATACTTAAGGCATGTAAGAAAACCATTACTGTTGAAAAAACTGCTGAAATTTATTTTCAACATGTATGGGTTCATTATGGCTTGCCAAATTCTATTTTTAGTGACAGGGATTCCAGGTTCGTTGGGAATTTTTGGTCCAATATTTGGAAGACAATGGACACAAAGTTGAAAAAGAGTACTGCTTTTCATCCAAAAACTGATGGCAAAACGAAGGTGGTGAACAGAACTATTGTGCATCTATTGAGAGGATATTGTAGCAAACATCCCAAGTTGTGGGATGAGCAACTGCACTACATTCAACACACTTACAACCGGGCCAAGCACTCTTCTACTAATACATAACCTTTTGAAGTATGCTTTGGTTATTTGTTGAAATCACCATTAGACTTCATGTTGAAGAACGATGTTGCAATTGATGGGCATAGTGATATTGACAAGGCTCGAAATATCATTGACCAAATTCAGATTGTTCATCAACAAGTTCAAGAACAACTTGAGAAGAGTCAAAGAAAATACAAGGAGAGGCATGACAAACATAGAGTTGATCACAAGTTTCAAGAAGGAGATGAGGTATGGTTAAAGGATGCAAGGAGAAGTTAAAAAGCTCAAGCCCATTCGCTATGGTCCATTCAAGATCATTAAAAATTTTGGTAATAATGCATTTCAACTTGAATTTCCTTCATATATGAAAATGTATTCCATTGTAAATGTGGAAAATTTACATTTGTATAGCCTCCTTTGATTGATGATCAAGGGAGTGATATTCAGCTACCATCTATAGAATATGTCTCGCCAAAATTTCTGGACGAGCTCAAGGAGGATTCCATCCTTGACATGAGGACACGCAGTTCTAATAGGGGAAGTGTCGATTATATTTTAATTGATCTCAAGGTCAGGAAACTAGGTAACGAAAGGTGGATGGAAGTGGAAAAGGTGAGGGAGTTGTACCCTCATCTTCTGAATAGGTAATTAAAGTCTTTTGGGGTCCAAAATATTCCTAATGGGGTGGTGTGATAAAGATATAATGTGTTATGCTCAAAATTGAAAGTGCACAAAACTGTACCAAACCTGAGCGACTAGAAAGGTCTCATTGTTGCGATTCCGGTGCCATGAGTGGTTCAAAAAACTGATTTCGTATGAGGAAGATATCACGTTCTGATCGTTTTCCTAAACAGCTAAAATTTCTATGATAGGGATGACTAGGATGCCCAGTCAGCATGCAGGTATAGTCAGTAGGTGGCATATATTAGGAATATTCCTTTTTCTCATATCCAATTAGATTTTTCCATGTGGCACAACCAGGGCCATTGGATGGATGTTTATGTTTTTTTTTATGGTTCATTGGATGGGTGACACGTGGCCAGCCTACAGGCTACCACGTGTCCCCTGGACAGTTGAAAACAATTATGGTTTGAGGTCTGGAGGTTCGACCCCATGACCTCTAGCGTGCGCAGAACGGTCTCATGCAACTCTGCTATGTTACGACTTAACCATACATCGAATGGTTCTATTTGAAGTTGAATGGTCGGCAAGTTTTTGGGGGGGGGGGGGCACCAGAGGTCCCAACCCAATGGTGGCCCCAAATGTTCTGGTCACATGGCGACATCACCATAGCATATAATTTAACTTCTAATTAACCTAAACCATAACCACCGACGACTTCACATCGTCACATGGTGATGTTTGCAGTTGAATTAACTATAATAGTTCCAAACTATAATGTGAAATTTAACTTTAAGTTATCAAATGTAAAGGGTTAACACCCAATTTCTCCGCACGGCCATGCATTAACGCCGACCCCAACTCCAGTTTATTTATAATACAACTATAGTTGCGGGGTAGTTCCACCTGACAGTTAATGTAACCATGGGTTTGGGGGTTGGCATGTGGCCAGCCCCTACCCCTTCGCAATTAAAATTCCGGTTAGCGTGGTGGAGTTTTAGTGTTGAGCCAAAATTGCGGAGTTTATGCTATTTTTAGCAGCAGTTAAGTGCAGTCTCCAATTTTAGTGGATTTTTTCTAGCTGATATTGGGAAAAATGCGTTGGTAGGTCAATTTTGGACCAATTTGGGTGAAACAAGAGTCTGCCTAGACTAATTTGAGCATTCTGGAGCTACTGGTGCAGAGAAAACATCCATTAGAGGCTTTTAAGCACTTTTATTTTCAATTTTGAGCATAATGACAAAGAGGGACATGCCATTGGGAGTTGGACTAGTAGATGTAGCCTAGGAGGGGTGAACTGCTTCATCATGCCTACTATGTAAAAATTATGTGTGATGTTTATTATTTACTATACACTATTGTACAATGTTATTTAGGCTTATTTTCATGCTTAAAACTCACAAATTCATCTATGTTTCATGGTTAAAAAGATGCATTCCTTAAGAAAACAAATGGAGACAAATTGTACATGTTTTTAATACTGAAAGGAAACTTAGCACAACAAACTAATACAGTCCTTTCAAATAAGAATTTATGGAAACGATTCAAAAGCTACATGGAAACCCAAATATTATTGTAAGCAACAGAGATCCCATTTTTACTGGAAATTTTTGGATGAAATTATTTTCTTGTTTGGGTACTCAACTAGCTCATATCTCATCTTATCATCCTCAATCCGATGGTCAAACTGAGATAGTGAATAAATTTTTGGAAGGATATCTTCGTTGTTTTGTATCTACTAAACAAACACAATGGGTCAAGTGGTTACCTATCACTGAATGGCTGTATAACGTTTCCTTCCATACTACAACAAAATTGATCCCATTTATGCCACTTTATGATATCATCCACTGTCCATCACATCATATTTAAATGAAAAATCTAAGGTTCAAGCAGTGGAAAATCACATCAAGCACTAATAACAAGTTCTCCAACTCTTAAAGGATAACCTAAATTTGGCACAAAATCGAATGAAACAACAGACAGATCAACATCGCAGCGAGAGAATTTTTGATGTAGGAGATTGGGTATTTTTATGGCTAGAACCATACAAACAAATGTCCCTCAAGCAAGTTAAGAAGGATAATAAATTATCGCCAAATTACTATGGTCCTTACAAGGTGTTTCAAAATATTGGTACTATGGCATACAAATTGGATCTTACTGCTTCTTTGCAAGTGCATCCGATTTTCCATGTCTCATGCTTAAAGAAGGTTATAGGTGACAAACTTCCAGTTCAAACAATATTGCTAGAACTTGATGAGGAAGGAAAAATAATATTGGAACCTGAAGCAACCAGGGGAAAAAGAAATCAACAACTACAAAATCAATCAATTTCAGAGTATCTCATCAAGTGGAAGAACTTACCCACTGAATATTCTACATGGGAGGATGAGAATTTTTATACAGAAGCATCCAGAGCTACTCAAGCGTTGAGGAAAATAATTTTTTGAAGGATAGGGGCATATTAGGTCCCAATATTACTAGTGTAGTCCCTGATTGTTGTTAGTTTAGCCCCCTTATTGTTATTTTTCTACCCCTGTAACCCCAATATTGTTATTATTGTGTCGTTACATTATTATTGATAGTTTGGATACAATTATATTATGACCCCATGGAATCCTAGATATATAGAAGGAGGTTTTTTCACTTGTATCATCCAAGAATTGTTCATTTATGTAATGTAAAGGAGTTTTCCCCCTCGAAGTGGCTTATTTCTAAGGCGTTGATATCTCTTTTCTTCTACTTTTGGAGCTGGTTTCATAACATCAACCCTTCTACTTCACGAAGTTTTTCATTGAGATTTGAAAGTCAACAAAGTGTTGAGGAAATTCACCAACCATCCACCCCCATCATCACTCCATCCCATTTATTCCATCCACCTCCACCCCCACCTCCCCCATTCACCATGGAACAACCCCCAAAGATGCATGTGTTCAAGGGAACATATGAACATGAACAATTTTGTTTTTTTGTGGAATTGGTATCGAGTTCGCAGAATGTTACAAATGAAAACATGAAGAAAGCACAATTGATTATAACGTTGCAAGATATAGCATTGTCCTGGTACATGAAATATGTTATAACGAATGAAAATTATTCTTTGGTTGAGACTAAGGCCACACTGAATACTGAATTCAAGAAACTGAAGTCGCAGTCCCAATGTATCATAGAGATCAAAGAAATTAAGTAGCTGACTACCAAGTCCGTATGGGAGGTAGAAAAGAGATTTAAAATGCCATTGAGCCAAATTAGTTTCAATATCCCAGATGAACAACATATAGAATGGTTCATTTTTTCACTATTGCCTCATCTCAGACTTCCATTGTCTCAACATAAGATTGCAAATTAGGCAGAAGCGATTGATATTGTGATGAAGCTTGATGTATCGCCCGTAGCTAATACAAGTATAGGAGTGCAACAGATTCAAACTCAGTTGGCGAGTTTGCATATGGAGCTCTAGGATATAAACAATGGAAATGAGGTTTGCCCGGAGGTGAGAACAGAGGTCTAGTGATTCAAATGCAAAGCATAGGGTCACTATAAAGAAAAATTCCATGTATATAGAGGCTATTTGATCAAGCACAGGGACAAGTGTAGGGAATAGTGTATGGCATAGCCTCTGCGAAGTTGCAGGCCAACATTCCACTAGCAATTTTCATCTATTGCAAAAAAAATTCACATCTCTAAAGGAATTGTTCGGTAAATTTTGTAGTTCGATAGGGTACGATGAAAAACATTATAAGACCTATGACCTGATAATGAAGAGAAATACTGGTGCGTATTAGATGTAGGTAGAAGAGTGCAAAGCTTGGGGTTCACTTACCACTCAAGGAGGTTTCCTCGCCAAGGACGTGGCCGAGGAGGAGGCATCGGTCATGGGCGTGGGTAGATCATATGCTACAACTGCGTACAAACTGCATATTTTGCGAGGTATTGTCAGAATCCTACAACAACTTCCTGTAAGTATTGTCGAGAATTTGGTCATGAAATTGAAGAGTGTCCTATTTATTTATCTAAATTGCAGGAGAAGCGTGACCAATAGCCTGCTCAAAATATTTAAATGATGAGGGATGAACCATGCCAAGCCGATCCAAGTGTTAACATAGTAACATGCAGTGGTGTGAACACCGGAGGAGACCCTGAAGAAGGAAGAAAAGTTGTGACAGAGATATGGTTCATGAAGGCTGAGGATAAAAATGTTCCATTCAATGTGCAACATGAGAAAGAGACACTCATGGAATTAAAGGAAGTGGATCAGTCTATCACCTACCACATAGAGAAATTTTTTTCCATTGGAGAACAAGCCTAAGGAGAAGACAAAAGTAAAGGAAGTGGATCAGTCTATCTTGGCATCCTTCTTGCAGACATGTATGAGATTACTGAGGGACCATAGGGTTGTATAAGGGCTACAAGAACTAATAGATAACTACGCTGGCAAGGAAAGGCTACAACTGGAAGAACACACAATAAATAAAGTATACAAGAGCAAGAAGAGAACTGGCTGGGAGATGCGATTGACTATGAAAATTGAAGATTATGAGATGGAACAACTATTTCCAGATCTAGGATCAGATGCCAATGTTCTTCTGAAGAAGAGATGGGAGCGGATGGGAAGGAATAAGTTGAAATGGTTGCCAATTCAATTGCAGAAGGAAAAACAACTGGAGATCATTCCTATGGGGCAATTGCAGGGGATTAGGGTAGATATTGATGGCACTAGCATGTTGGTCAATGTCGAAGTGATTGATATTGTTGATGACAATAACCCATATCCTGTGTTGTTGGGGTTTTACCAGGCTTATGACATGCACGCTATAATCAACCTGAAGAAGAGGCAGATGATCTTTGAATATAATGGTACCCAGGTTGTTGTGCCATTAGGTCCTTTCGAAGGTGCGCTCTATACAGAGCCTATACAACATAAGTATGGGGGTGCTAATATTGATCAGATATATAGGCTTACTATGCAAGATGAAGACTGAATTAATCCCACAACATATGGTATGATATGTTGGGAGCTCAATAGTTCCTATGTTTCTGATTTAGATGAGGAATTGGAGCATTGGAAGAACCATTTGCATGAGGTGACTACTAAGCATTGTAATAGGGTGACCGAATCTCTATGTTGTGTTAGATCATAAGTACACGACTTACCTTTTTATGATGGCATGGGGAATTTTGTTATGAAACCAGCTCCAAAAATAGAATAAAAGAGAGATCAATGCCTTAGAAATCAGCCACTTAGAGGGGGAAACCTCCAATACATTACATAAATGAACAATTCTTGGATGCTAAAAATTACCAAAACCTCCTTCTATATATAGGAGTCCATGGGCCCACAATATAATCCTAGCCAACCTAACAATAACAATTTAAGGGCATCATAATAACAATATTGGGGTTGCAAGGGTACAACAGTAACAATAAGGGGGAGACACTAATAAAAATGAGGGACTAAACTAGTAATATAGGGACCTAACATGTCCCTCTCCTTCAAAAAATGATTTTCCTCAATGCTTGAGTAGCTCTGGTGCTTATGTATAAAATTCTCATCCTCCCATGTAGAATATTCAGTGGGTAAGTTCTTCCACTTGATGAGATACTCTGAACTTGTTTCCATGACCGCTTTAGGTTCCAATATGAATTTTACTTCCTCATCAAGTTCTAGCAATATTGTTTGAACTGGAATATTCTCACCTATAACCTTCTTTAATCATGAAATATGGAAAACTGAATGCACTCGCGAAGAAGCAGGAAGCTCCAATTTGTATGCCATAGTACCAATCTTTTGCAAAACCTTGTAAGGACCATAGTACTTTGGCAATAATTTATTAGCCTTATTAGCTTGTTTGATGGACATTTGTTTGTATGGTTGTAGCCATAAAAATACACCAGTCTCCTACATCAAAACTTCTCTCACAGCGATGTTGATCTACATGTTGCTTCATTCGATTTTGTGCCAAATTTAGGTTATCCTTTAAGAGTTGGAGAACTTCTTGTTGATGCTCGATGTGATCTTCCACTGCTTGAAACTTAGAATTTTCTCTTAAAAATGATGTGATGGATGGTGGATGATATCCATAAAGTGCCATAAATGGGGTCATTTTTGCTACAGTATGGAAGGAAGTGTTATACCACCATTCAGCGAGAGGTAACCACTTGACCCATCGTGTTTTTTTATCAGATACAAAACAACAAAGATATCCTTCCAATAATTTATTCAATATCTCAGTTTGACCATCGGATTAGGATGATAAGATGAACTATGAGCTAATTGAGTACCCAAATAGGAAAATAAATCCGTCCAATAAATTTCAGTAAAAATGGGATCTCTATCGCTCACAATAACCTTTTGGTTTCCATGTAGCTTTTTAATTGTGTCCATAAATGCAGTAGAAACTGTACTTACTTTAAATGGATAAGATAATGCACAAAAGTGTGCATAATTGGTAAGTCTATCAACTACCACCATGATGAAAATATTTCCTTCAGACTTAGGTAAACCTGTGATAAAATCCATTGAAATATCCTCCCAACGTTGACTTGGAATGGATAAAGGTTGCAGAAAACCTAGGGTCTTAATTGTCTCAACTTTATTTTGCTGGAAAACCAAACATTTCGCCACAAAATTTTAAATATCAGATTTAAGGCCATCCCAAAAAAATTATTTCTTCACCCTGTGGTAAGTTTTTTAAAATCCTGAGTGTCCTCCTAAAGGAGAAGTGTGCAATTCCAAAAGAATATTTTGTTTTAGTTAGGAATTCTTACAAAGATATAAGCAATCTTTATATCATAAGGAATCATTTTTCCAAATAAATGTATCAGATGCACTAGGATCTTGCTGCAACTTTTGAATGAGTGCCCACACTTCTTCGTCCTTCTTCCATTAATTCCTTTCTTCGGTTATCCAATCTGGTTGGATAATAGAAATGGCACAAAGCAATGCTTCCACCTCTTCATTCTTTCTTGAGAGTGCCTCTGCAACAACATTTAGCTTCCCTTTTTTGTAGATTATTTCAAATTCATAACCCAACATCTTTGTGACCCATTTTTTATGCTCTTTTGAAGATAGTCTTTTCTCCAAAAAGTGCTTAATACTATCATGTTCAGTGTTTGGACCAATCTGCTAGTGTAGATTAGGCTTCAATTTCTTATCAATCCGAGTATGTACACTTAGAGGTACTTATATAAAATATATAGATCTAGAAAGATTTTCTTTCCTAAATGAGGGTTTGTTGAAATAGGATTCAATACTCTTTTACAAGAGATTGTTCTTTGTCTCCTTTTATAATTGAACACCTCCTTAAATAAAACAAATCTAATCTCCTAAAAATGGAGTTCTTATGGTTTCTCTGAGATTCTAGTCCTTTTACAAGGACTCAATTCACAGAATCTCTTCCAAATTCTTGGATTAACACACTAAAATCAATTATCTCTTCTAATTCTTAAACCAACACACTCATCAATCATACTTATTCAAAACAAAAAGCAAGGTAATAATCTTGAAGTCAACCAATAGTTAAATCCTCTTACAAGGTTCATTCATTAAACTACTGGTTGAATTTTGCAATTATAACCATGACCATTAAGCAGAAATGATAAATGAAATAGTAAACACAAATTTGAATTATGATTCATGAACTTACAACATAAGAATTAAGTAGAAATGTACTATTAGATCTGAATATGCAAATTTAAATGAAAAACACAAAGAAAGTGTACCAGCACTGTAGTGGGGGCCCTCCACACGTTGCAAGCACACTTGAGATAACTCAAATGTAGAAAATGATGGACTATAACACCATGAAGAACTGAATCTTTGTATTAAGTCTGAAAACTAATTACATAAACCAAAATTTGAAGCTTGTCACGTATTGTCTCATGTCTTGTGTCTTGTGTCTAGCCTTCAACATTTTTCTTCTAACTATTTATTATTGAATTACATAACAAAAAGATTTTATTCCTATTCCTAAAAATCCTAACTAATCTCCCAAAGGAGTCGAATTAGTTCAGATCCCTTTTTACAAGCAAAATATCAAGTCTATTCATTAATTGTTCATGATTTTCTGTTGAAATGGCTGAGGTTGACCAGCGTTGACCAGCCACCTGTGGACTTCGAATCTGGAGGTGGATATATTTTTCACCATCCTTGTACATTTAGGAATAATCCCTCAGTCTTCAATTTGGCCAACCTATCATGCAACGTGTCAGAACGTAAAGCCATTACAGAAAGTTACAAGAACTTGTAATTTTCTGAAAAATGCTAGTTTTAATACAAAAATCCCTAAAATTAATTCCAATGTAAAAATAACAATAATGGCATCACATTGATCAATTTCAAATGAATATGAGGGATTTAGGAAGGTTAAATGAGGAAATAAGATGGATAAAATCAAGTTTTAGGTGAAAGAATAAGTCATGAAATGGTACCAACATCTCCCCCAAACAGAAGACTTTGCATATCCTCATGCTAACCTGTCAGACTCCTCTATTTGTTTCTTTTGCTGCCTACAATAAAACATCCACATTATTTTGAGCTTGATATTCAATCTTCATATTTTTGTATTTGGCCTTGATAGCTTTCTTCTGCCTATACCGTTTGCTAGCCCATCTACAGATTTCAGTTTTGTTGGCTTTGAGTTTTTTTTATTTTTCTCTTCAATTTTTCATTTTCATCTTGAATTTTCTTCTTTGTATTCTCATTGCTTCATTCTCTCTTTTCACAACTCTTTCCAAAATTTCTGATTCCATGAGCTCTTGTTGCAAATCTTGAATTTGCCTTCCTAATTGCTTCTGCTTTTTTTTTTAGGATGTTTTCTCTTTTGGTTCTTCCTCACTGCTTTTGATTTCTAGTTCTTGTGTATTTTCATCCTGGGCTTGTCATAGGTTATCATTATCTTGCATTGTCTTACCTTTAATCCTTCTATATTTCCTTGTATAAGTGGTAAATTTTTTATCTTTTTCAGCTCTCTTAGCTTCTTCCTTTCTCATTTTTCTTGTTCTTATACTACTACTAGGTAGAGCAAAAGAGTTTGGTCTGAATTCTGGAGTTTCATCATCTTTTTCAATTACATCAACCATCAATTATATAAACCCTTGCTTTTCCCGTTCCTCTTCATCAGTTTTGATTTCATTAGAGATTAAAAATCCCTTCCATGTCATCCCTGTCTTCTGTGATTCAAACTCAATCAAAATTTTTACCATTCCAAAATGATATAAATTTCTATCCATATTACTTTTATGCTTCTGTATAGTTTTAGACATTTTAGTTAGGCTTTGTAGAAGGAAATATGGAAGGCTGATGGTACATTACCCTTTCAAATGCAACAAAATTTTGACATGATAAAGATACACTATACTATATCTTCCCTCGCATGTGATAAATTTTTGAAGTATATAGACCATTTCATCCCAAGGATGAACAAACAAATTTTTGGAAACTCCGATTTTCCAATTCACTTAGGACACTCTGTGTCTAGAGATAAATTGTGTCCATGATTTCTCCTTCAATTGCTTAGTCTTGAAGTATTTTTCACCCTCTTGACTGATACCTATTGTTTGAGCTATAGTATCTTCTGAAACCTTGAATGAAAGGCTCCCTATTGTGGCTCTTTCTCCATTGAACAAAGAAGAAAAATTTCTGGTAATTTCCTCATTATGTCCATTAAATTTTTCTAAAAGGTCAGCCACTGTTTGTCTCTTAAAATTTTGACACTTTCTACATTTTATTTTGAACCATCAAATCTCTTTGGTTCTACCCTATTTTCCATCAAATTTCTCTGTTCTAACTCTGTCTTCTTATGCTCTATTTTTTTTTTTTAATTACCCAGGGTATTTAACAATTACCTCTTCTGTTGTGTTCCTCCTAAAATTTCTGGGCTGACCTTCATGTTTTGGATAAACTCAGCTTCTATATTTTCTCCTTTAACCGAGCAACGTATCCTAGCAACTCTGTCTTCAAACTATATTCTCGACAACTTTCTATTTTTAAACCACAGAGCCCTTTCAATGAACTTGAAAACTTAATTCAGATTTTACTGACCTTTGTGAATGGAAATATCTTAAAGTTTAAGCCTGTTATCATGAAATGAGGTTGATATGATTATGGGTGCAGAGGATAGGGTTGTGTTGGCAGAGATTGTAGTCTTGGTTGCAGAGGACAGAATCGTGGTTGCAGAGGAGTGAAATGGTATGGCTACAGAGGATATGATCACTAAAATGGCAGTGTATATGTCTAATAAGGCTGTAGAGAGGCCTTACAGACCGTTTGTACTAACTGCCAGTGCATTAGAGTTGATTTTAAAGGTTTTATTTTTTTTAAGGGTTTAAAAGAGATATAAAGATAAGCTAAGGGCTTAAAGGCATATAGATATAGGCTAAGGAATTTTTCAAGAGTAGTGGTGAGGGGTTAAAAGCGTATAGGTATGGGATGAATGGCAATAGGTATAGGATGAATGGTAATGTAGTGTTGTACTAAATAAGGTATGTAATGGTTAAGAATACAGTTGAGATAATTAAGAGTAGTGGTATAGGTTAAGTGACCAAGATATTGGTATAGGTAAGAGTATAGGGTATAGGTTATGAAACTGATATCAATGATTAACCATAAATTAATTATTTAACACTGAAATTAACATATAAATTTAAGTATTAAAACAAAAATATTATAGTCCTTTACTAATTTCCTTGTAATCTCCCTTTGATTGGTTGGCTGATGTAGTACTGATTTGCTTTGTGCAGGTGACCTGATCTCTTCTTCTTCCAAACAGGTCCCTTTCTAAAAATGAGCATGCAATAGGTCCCTTTGATAGTTGTTGAAATTTCTCTTGTATACATGTTGATGCAACCTTTGACTTTGCCAACATGTTGATGCAGCCTAACTGATGTGATCTTGCTTGGTTTTATAGATATATTGATGCAGCCTTCTGACTTGTTTGGTTTTAAAAACATGTTAATGTAATCTTTGAACTGAAGTGGTCTTGCTTGAACAGGTCCCTTTGCCATAATATTCTAATGATGAACAGGTCCCTCTGCTAGAAATGAATTAAAACATCTCCTTCTTTGAACAATCAATCATAAAACAAATCCCTTTCTTATTGAAATTCTAGAAATGAGGAGATGAAAGAAAATATGAAAAATTCACTTTTTCCTTCTCCCCTACTTATTCATTGACTTGTCCTCAAGTCATTATTGTGAATTGGAAACAGCAAATAACTTTTGCAGAAATGAGAAAATGAATTCTTACTGGCCAATTTCTTGGTTTTCCTTTAAGAATTATAGTTTAGATTGTGCCAGAGTCTGGTTTTCACATCTAAACCTTTATTTTTTTATTTTATTCATTTTTTATTCATTTTATTTTATTTTTAATTTTTAAAAATTTTGAAAAAAAATGAAATAACTATGGTAAAGATATCATAGCCAATTGTTGTACTATCTCAACCTCCTTCTGTTGTGTCACTGTCTGGATGAAGTCTTCTTTTCTTATAGGTTGGTGATAAATCTTCAACCTATGTCCATTGACTATAAATTTTCTTCCTTCTTGTTCAATGGTAGTAAGTTTGACTAATCCATTTTCAAAAACTTGAACAATTTCATAAGGGACCATCCAGTGTGTTGTAAACTTGGCTTTATGATCTTTAAATTTGGAATCAAATAGAAAGGCCCAGTCACCTTCTTGAAACTCTTTCTTCTTGATATGTGTGTCATGCTATTTATTCCTTTGTTTTTGCATCAATATTGTTCTTTCTAATGCCTGTTGTATCATTTCATCCAATTAATTCAATTGCATGATCCTTTCTTTTTGAGCCTCATTAAGATCAATGTCTAAATCTGAAGCCAACTTGTAAGTATGTATTTGAATTTCAATAGGAATAATTACCTCTTCACCATACACCATATGATAAGGTGTAAATCCTGTTGTATTTTTCCATGTAATTATGTAAGCCCGGAGAGAATCCTTGAGCTTATCCTCCCAGTTCTTTCTATTCATTGCCACTGTTTTGGTGATGATTCCCTCCGGAGTTTTGTTTGTAAATTCCACTTGGCCATTGGCCTATGGATAGTAGGGTGTACTCCTCCTATGCTTGATTTTGTACTTTTCAGTGATGTCCTGAACCAATATTGAAGTAAATTGGGTACCTTGGTCTGTTACTATTTCTCTAGGCACTCCATATCTGACAAATATTTATTCAAAAAGGAAATTGACCACTGTTTGCTCAGTTGCTCTGACAAGTGCCTTTGCTTCAGCCCATTTAGTTACATAGTCAGTACATACTAAGATTTATTTTTTACCCTTACAAGGTGAATTAATGGGTCTAACAAAATCTAGAGCCCATTTTTCAAATGGCTCTAGATGTACTCGAGGTTGTAGTGGAATCTGATCTAAGGCAGTTGGTATGCCCATGCGTTGGCAACTGTCACAACTTCTTACATATTTCTTTGAATCCTTGAAAATTGATGGCCAATAATAGCCAAGACTGAGGATTTTGAAAGATGTTCTTTTAGCTGCAAAATGGCCACCACAAGGTTCATTATGGCAAGGTTTTAATATATCAATTATTTCATCATCTCTTATGAATCTCCTAATAATCATATCATAACCAGCATAAAACAAATCTCCATTAACCCATGAGTATCTGGCACTTTTCTTGATTAGTCTTTTCTTCTCCTTTGAAGTGAAGGATGGAAGTATTTTTCCCGTTGAGAGATAATTAGCTAATTCAGCATACCATGGATTCAATATTGAAATTTCAAATAAATGTTCATCAGGAAAATAATCTTCAACTAGAACAACTTCACCTAGATTGTGGAGTCTAGAAAAGAAGTCTACCGCCTGGTTTTCTTTACTTGGTATGTCCAACACTATAACATTAAATTCCTGTAATAATAGTAACCATTTGGTGACTCTACCATTAGTTATAGGTTTTTTCATTAAGTACCTAATGGTAGAGTTATTGGTATGAATAAAAACTTCATAACTAGTTATGTAATGACAGAATTTGTTCACGGCATGTATGATTACAAGCATTTCCTTCTCAGTTACTATGTAGTTAAGTTATGCAGGTGTCAGATTATTACTGAAGAAATAAATGGCATCATTTAAAGATTCTTCTTTTTGTCCTAATGAAGCACCTACTGTTATATCAGATGCATCAGTGAAGATGTGGAAAGGTAGAATCCAATTAGGTCCTTTTAGAACTGGAGTAGTGGATAATCTCTCTTTAAGTGTGTTAGCCACCTATAAATTTTTGACATAGCAAACAGGTGGCTAAAATATTTCTGAGCCTTCAAGAGAAACATTCCCCTTGGAAATCTTTCATTCTTGAACCCTCTATGTGTCTTTTGCCTTTAAAGAGATCTTCATAGTTGTTTCCACTGAAAAAACCCTACTCTTTTGAGAAAAAGAATGCTTCAAAAGGCCTCTGTAATTGCCCATTTTCACTCAATTCCCTTCATTTTCATTAGGCCTCCTTTTCCTCTTTAGAACCTCCATATCCCTCTAAAAGGCCTCCAAAATCATTTTAACCCACTAAAAATCCCTTTTACAGTTTTAAAACACCCTTTTCCCTTTACCGAAAGCCAATAAATTCCTTGAAAAACACTGATTTTGGCCTAAAAATACCCTTTTTTAACTAAGGCGTTAAGCCCCTTTCGGTTTAGCCCTGAGCCCCTTCCCTGCATATAACTCGGTGCCAAAACTGGGCGCTATTCTCAATCAGAACTTTCTTTTACCACCGTTTCCTTTGTTTCTTATATTCTTCTGATGCGATGAAACTTTGTTCCACAAACCTTCGCTTCAATATTGACCATCGATCTTCAGAGATCCAACAGCCCTCGCATGATCGCCAATCGCAAAAGTCTTAAGCACCATCCCATTGTATCCTCTGACTTGCGATCCATGATCTAATCCCGACCATCCATCCATACAGATCTGACGCCTGAAACACCTTCGCACTCCTCTACTGAGCCCAACATCATCGCTCCACCGATTTAATCTAGACTGTTGAAATCCACAAGAAATAATGGCCCAGATTCAATCACGCTCTCTCATGTGCCCTCCGTCATTTCCCCTCTAATAAAATCTCGACTGTTGATCTGCCCTCTGATTCGATGGTCCGCGCTAAATCATAAAATCAAAACCTCGGAGTCTTGGCCCCCTACCTTTTCTCCGATGCTATTAAATCTTAGCCATTCATTCTGATAGATCCAACGGCTCTCCTTCTCCCCGTTCATTCACTTGCCCCTTTGGCTCCGCTTTCTCTTTGAAATCTTTGTCGTCCATTTCGTAGATCCAACAACCAGGATTTAATCCGCTTTGGCCCTGCCCACCTTACTGCCCATGCATCTTTCCATATCACGATCTCATTCCCACCGTCAGATCTCTCCGCCTTTCATCCTATGGATGAGAATGCATATCGCATAATTTTTGCGTCGAAGGTTTAATGTTTCAAAATCACGTGATAAAAGCAGTTTTGGGAGGACATGTGTCAAGCAGAAAGGCATATCCTGTTTTTTTGGAGAAGCTTTCAAAGCCACTCCAAAGTTGCGTGAAACCAGCAGTTTTCCTCTAATACCACTCCTCCCCGATATAGTCTTTCATTTAATCCTGACCGTCGATTACTTTAATCGGACGGCTCATATTATATCGCATTCTTGTCCATATTACTTTCATCAGACCTTCCAAAGAGCTCCGTAGGAATATCTCCATGGTTGATCTATTTCATGATCCGACGGCCCACATTTAATCTTCCTCTGCCCTCTCGGTCCCACCACAAAATGCGCCCGATCTCCTTCATTTTAACATTTTTCCTTTGTATTCGCCCAAACATTGAACTTTTATGTTTTAACACTAAAAGTTAGTTCTTTCGCCTAACCTTCTAAAACAACTCCACTGGTGAATCTCAACCGTTGATCACCATCAATCAGTCTAATTGGACGGTCCAGAATCCTCCTCACACCAAACCTTCATTAGCTCATTTTTTCACCATTCTGCAGTGATTTTTAGCCATTTTTCCACTACATCCACCATTTCCATCACTGGGCCTCCATCCTCCATGAGCCTCCATAGCATCCTCCTCCACTTCCCATGGATTTCTTAATATTTTTATCATCTTTTTGTAAGGTTACAGATGGCGAAAAGCTTGAGCACAGGATGCCATTTTTGGAACCAGAGATTGCAGGGAAGGTGCCTGAGAAGGTTTAAACATGATTTTTAGTAAATATCAAGTGTTAAACTCTGTTTCAAACCCTCCAGCGCCATTAAAACCTGCATATTCACAGACAGATCAGAAGGGAAGCAGCAAAGAGTATCAATGACAGATTAAAGGGATTAAAAGCACATTATTGAAGATTAATGCTGTAATATAGTGTTGAAAGGACAGAAACAAAGATTGAAGACCTTAAAATGATCTATAAGGCTAATAAGGCCTAAGGCACATGAATCAAGCCATATCATTGTTTTCACATCAGTAGAATGTTCTTTCCCAAGAAAGAACAAGTTCCCATAATGTTTTTTATTCTCCATCAAGTTCCTGAGAATATTATCACCCTGACAAAAGTCCTAAGATTTCCAGAGCATTAGTTACAAAGTATGGAAGGCCTAAAAGTCATTTATCTTCCTTACTTTTCCTAGACCTATGAAGTAATTATCATCATGTCGAAGACCCCTAGTTCATCCAACGAGTACTAAAAGTCAATACAAGGATATTAAGACAGAATGGGCTGCAATAACACTTATCCCTCTATTTTAATGATGCATTTAAGTTTTATCTACCTCTACAGCCACTCTTTCAGCTATAAGAACTCTTTAGAAATAATTTGTAAATGTTGGTTAATCGTGGACTGTAAGTTGTTTCATTGAGATAGAGTTCTGTGTATAAGTTGTAAAATAGGCTGGGAGATTATTTCTAGTTGATATCAAGGTGCTAGAAAATGATGTATGTGACTGGTGTTGCTCTTTAATATGACAATCATGCTCATTGGATCCTGAACTAAATCAGTGGTGAACTGTTCTATATTTTATTGTTTGTCGCTCTGTTATGCATCACATTTCATTTCTCTGACAATAATCAGTAATCGAGCATAGGATATACTGCTGTAAAGTACCCTAATGCTTCCTGCTCTTCTTATATTTGATGTTTTCTACTGATTATGTAATCTAAGAACAAATTAAAGATAATTCAACCCGTATAGTAGTTGGTTTTATCCATGCTTGCTGATGTATGAGTTTAGAGTCTGTTTTTAGATGTTCTTGTCTTGTTTTAACTGAAAGCATTGGGAAACTGGGAGATTTAGAGTTATTTTTGTCTCACTAGGGTCCTTCTCCAACAGTTTTCCTTTCTAAGATCCCTTAAGTTGAATGTAAAAAGTAGATAAGGTTAAAATTCTCTCTTTGATCTCAGGCTTCACTTTATGTCTATCTTGAGTGTTTTCTATTATCTTAAGAGTTAGCCTCATTAGGAGTTTGATCATAGATGGTTAAGGCATGCGCTGTCCCTAGGTGTGCTCCTAAGCAGTCACCTTGGAACGTTTCCTTGTTATTCGCCTTCATTTCCTTATCATTTCATCCCATAATATCATCTTTAGAGATCCTTTGATTTAGATGACTAGCCCATTTGAAAGCCTTGGATATTGAATTGCAAGTAAACCCTTTTATGTCCCATTTCCCAATGGACTTGTATTTTCTTTGAATTATCTCCCCATTGCTAAAATCCTTCTTTACTCACTTCTTTGCCTTATATTGGACCCTTCTTTCATGTTCCCAAACCAAGCAAACAAAAAAAAAACAAACAACAACCCTTGTGCCCTATAACTATCCTAATACCTTAAATCGAACTTCAAAGATATATATTTCTTTGCCTTTATAGAGAGATCCCTCTGTGGATCCAGGAGTGCTAGATCCTGATATCCCAAAGTGGTTTGATGTTGTATTATCTTTTGGTATTGCCAAATCTACCAAATCATAGGAACCACAACATAGTGGCGACCATACTAGGGAGAATTTGAGTAAAACATTCCTTAAGACATTCCTAAGAACTCAAAGAAGACCAATAGCCTGGATTTGGTAGTTAATCACTGTGGTGGACAATAAACCTTCTTGAAAACACTTTAAACCCTCCACCTAGTGACTCCACAGTTCCTAAATGACCAAAAGATTCCACTGGTGATCAGTAGGCTTGCTGATTATCTTTGTTTTCACAAGACTCCACTGAGAGACCAGTTTTATTACAACATCTTCCATACCAAAGAAACACATAGGATTAATCTTCTTTGTTTGAAGATAGGTTTTCCACTCAAATACTGTCATATCTGGCTTACTTTCTTTGTTGAGTCTTGAGGGCCTAACATAATGGCTTCAAGAACAATCCACACCAGAGCTTATCCCAATCCAAACCCACCTGAAATAATTGATAATCCAGAGAGTATTCTTAGGAAGTCTCTCACATCTAAAGAATCAACTATTTCCAGACACATTAATAGAGCTAATTAGGCACCTGAAAACTTTGCAGCTCTATTAGACACTCAAATTGACTTAGATTTACCAAGTGATCTACAAAAAACATAGTCATTCAGTGCTATAGATCAGACTGACTTAGAGCCTCCAAGTTCACCACCACATAGTGGTCAACACATTAGGGATAGAGAAAACCCTCCATCAACACCTCCTGATATTCATTTCATTCAAAACTTGGGCCTCTCTCACCCTAAATTAGCTCAATAGTTTGTTGCTAGTCCTAACATTTCTATCATCCATATACCAGTTGCTCAAACCAATCCTTTACCTCCACAAAACACTATCATGGCAGCATGGTACAGTCCCTTGGTGTTACCACAGCCTTTGGCTCCACTAACCAATGACTATCAATCCAAAATCCCTCATTTCACTGGGAAAGAATCTACTATATCTCAACACCATGTAGATAGGATGGAAGATTCCTTTGACTATATGGAAATTGAGGATGAGACAATTAAAATGAGAATATTCGCCTAAAGTTTAGGAGGAGAGGTAAAGAAGTGGTTTAAAGGCTTACCTCCCAATAGCATCCATGACCTTCCCTCTTTACATCAAAATTTTATAAACAAATGGGAAGTAAAAAGCAACCCTCTCCAAATCTTAGCCGAATACAAGAATATTAAAAGAAATCAAGGAGAAAGTGTCCATGACTACTCCATTAGATTTAACGGTGTCTACAATGCTCTTCCACCACACATGAAACCTCCCCAAGGAATGGACTTAGTGAAATATCCTGAAGGCTTTGATGTTGATATGGCCTACCAGCTAAGGGAGAGAGATTATGACACATTAGAAGACATGCAGAAAGGAGCAATGAGTGTGGAAGAAAACCTGATTGAAAAAGGAGCTAGAATGAGAGTTGAGAAAAAGGTAACCTATAGGGATGACAACATAGCTTCTTCATCTGCTCCAAAATATGACAGTCTAGCCCAAAACATCGAAAGAATCGAAAGAATGATGGAGAAAATGGTGATCCAAGTCAACAATCAGAATTGAAACCAAAATCAAAACCAGAACCAAAATTTTAGGAGAAACAATCCCCCAAATAGACAAAGGGACTCTGATCAATAAGTCATACCTCCATTCCAAGAGAACTTCCTTGATGAGGATGAGGGAATAATAGAAGAATCAAAGGAAACTACCATCAACATGGTGGAAGTATATAACTAGGATCACACCTTTTCTACAGAGGATAATCAGACCTTATACTCACATTGGGATGAGGAAGGGTTAGAATATGAAGATTATAGGTTGGGATTCGAAAATTCCATCATGCAAGTCCGAGAAGAATATGTTCTCAGAAGAAAGAAGAACATCGAAACTCCCAAAACAAGATCCTCTGAAATCGCCATTAAAAAGAGACCTGAAAAGAATCCTAAAGTGACTGTTGAAAGTAACAAATCAACAGCTGAAAGTTCTGGAAAAAACAAAGAAAGAGACCTCCAAACTACTGATAAAAAAAGTCAAGAAACTAGTAGCACTAGCATTGCAGCTAATTCTCCTGATAAAACAGCTTCAAACATTGTACATAGTGAGAATCAGCAAGCTGATTCTGCCAATAAAATAGTGGCCAATAAAACAGAATTGAACCTTTCAAAAAGTCAGTCTCCTTTCAATTTGGAGAGTGAGACGGCCAAAATCAAAATTTATGTTCCTCTCACTGAGTTGGCTACTCAGGATGTATATAAAGGTTAAATTTTAAAATATTTAAACTTAGGAGAAAACAGTGACACTGTCAATTTGAATGATGATCAACCAGCTCTTTTGTTTGGCCCAAAAATTGAAGGGAAATTTCAGGAAGGGGTGATACCTCCTTTCAATGTCAGCCTTAATATCCATGACAAAATCCTGCATAATGCTATGCATGATTCTGGGACTTCACACAACCTTATGCCAAAATTGATTATGGAGAAGCTAGGCCTAGAGATAACCAGACCTTATAAGGATTTATATTCCTTTGACTCTAGCAGAGTGAAGTGCCTTGGCCTAATCAAAGATCTTTGTGTAAATTTGACTCAAATCCCAGCCAAGTGCATGGTTATGGATGTTGTAGTGGAAGATGTACCTCCTAAGTATGGCATGTTTTTGTCAAGATCATGGGTTGCCAAGCTGCAAGGTACAATGCAGATGGACGGGACATATGCCACTATCCCTATCTTTAGCCATCTCAGAAGACTATACAAAGAGGCACACATGAAATTTATGGTTAGTAGCCCAGAGAAACCTCAAAATTCCCCTCTTTACTCTGTCCATACAGATCTGGATTCCTTTATCCTTTACAATTATGAGTTTATTGATGAACAAGAGCTAGGAGACACATATTTAAATAACAAAGTAGAAGCCACAAATTCAAACATAATGGGAGCTCTAGAAATAGAGGAAAACAAGAGAGAAACCCTTGAACAGTGTGCTGAATCAAAAAATCACAGTGAACAAAACCAAGATTGCAAACAACAAATTACTCATCACTCTGAACTCCATGAATGTCCTAAATAACAAAACATAACACGACACAACGGTGAACATAGCATTAGGGATGAAATTGATAACAATTCTGCAAACAATCCCTTATCGAAAATGAACTTTGATGGATCTTGCACTAGAAATAATGCAGGGGCTGGGGTATGGTTGCACAACTCTAAAGATAACTATGCTGAGAGCCATGCTTTTAAACTAGACTTTAAGTGCACAAACAACATTGAAGAGTACGAAGCTCTTCTCTTAGGATTGCATTTATTGAAAAACCTAGGAGCTAAGAGAATAGTTTTTCAAGGAGATTCAGAATTAGCCATAAAACAAATCAACGGAGAGTACACTGCAAAGCATCCTAGATTAAGGGCATATAGGAATGATGCTATGGATCTGTTGAAAAAATTTGTAGAGTATGAGCTTGTATTTGTCCCTAGGAGTCAAAACATTATTGCAAATGGATTGGCCTGCGCTACTAGTTCATATCAGAAATCACCTAGTGACAAACAGATCATTTTTCAAACAAAATATAGACCTGCAGTGCCTAATAATGAGAAATATTGGCAGGTATTTGAGGGTGACAAACAGATAGAGGATTTCTTGCTATGCAGGAATGAGTTTGAATTATCTAATTCAAACTCTAAATCCGATGAAAACTATTCAGATAAAGAGCCCCCTGATGAAGAAAAACCATCCCCCACTGTAGAAATAAACATGTTGAACAAATAATTCGAAAAAAAAACTGAAGAATACATGAAAATGGATAAATAAGTCATCGAGGTGGTGCAGTCCAAAGATAAGAACATACCCAGAGGATTAGGACCCCTAGAGGACCTTTTCGATTTTAATGATGTGGCAAAGAAACCCACTATAGAACACGCCAAATCAGACATTGAAGAATGCAATATAGGTAGCAAAGATAAGCCTAAGATGATTAAATTGGCCAAAACTTTGCCAGTGCACATAAAAAATAAATACATTGATTTATTTAAAGAGTTTTTTGATGTGTTTGCTTGGAGCGACGAGGACTTAAAATCCTATGACATAGATATTATCCAGCATAAGATCCCGTTGAAAGAAAACCAGAAACCCTTTAGGCAAAAACTGCGCAGAATTAACCCAGTACAACTGCCTCTAGTGGAAAAGGAAATCAAGAAAATGTATGAGGTAGGAATCATAGTGCCTGTGAGGTTTTCTGATTGGGTATCTAACCTAGTGTCCATAAGGAAAAAGATAGGAGAAATCAGACTGTGCATTGATTTTAGAAACCTTAACAGAGCCTCCCTAAAGGACAATTACCCTTTACCCAAAATGGAACACATCCTACAAAGGGTAGTTGGTGCAAAGAGGATTTCTCTGTTAGATGGTTTTTTAGGGTATAACCAAGTCTTAGTACTCCCAAAAGATCAACTAAAAACAGCTTTCACCACTCCATGGGGCATTTTCACGTATGTGAAAATTCCTTTTGGACTAATGAACGCTATTGCAACCTTCCAAAGAGTTATGGACATCGTGTTTTTAGAGGAAATAGGACACTTCATTGTAATATATCTTGATGACATAAAAATTTATTCAAAAATTGATGAAGAGCACCTTAAACATCTTAGAAAGGTCTTGATAAGTGCAGGAAGTTTGGGCTATCTTTAAATCCCAAAAAGACTGTATTTGGCCTCCAATAAGGTAAGCTTATGGGCCATATTATATCAGAAAAGGGGATTAAAATAGACCCAGAAAGAGTTGAGGGAATAGTGTAGATTAGCCACCCAAGAAAAATAAAATAACTACAGTCCTTTACTGGGAAAATTAACTTCTTAAGGAGGTCCATTCTCAACTTAGCAGAACTCCTGAGGAATATGACAAACATGCTTAAGAAATAAGTAGGAGTTAAATGGACTCTAGAGGCCAAAAAATCTTTTGAGTTAGTTAAACATGCACTCACTCGGGCACCAGTCCTAATCAGCCCATATTTCACAAAATATTTCCTTATATTCTCCTTTGCATTAGAGCATACCATGGTTGCTATCCTATTGCAGAAAAACTCAGAAGGACAGGAGTAGCCCATTGCCTTTTTTAGCAAAGCGTTGAGAGATATAATATAATGGAAAAACATGCCTATGCTTTGGTAAAGGCCTTAAAATATTTCAGGGTGTATATTCTGCATTCTCACATCATTGCTTATGTGCCTAACATAGTGGTGAAAGATATTTTGTCACAAGATCCAGATGGAAAAAGAGGTAAATGGATTGCAGTGATATTAGAGTATGATTTGGAGATCAAACCCACAAAACTCATCAAGGGTCAAGACTTGGCACAATTAATGGTTGAATCTAACTTACAAGCCCTTGACATAAACATGGTAGATGCCTTGGATGAACATGAAGGACTGCCTGCTCCTACTTTTGAAGAACAATTCCAAAACTCACCTTGGTACACTGACATCTTGTATGTGCTTACAAATCTTAATGCACCTCCTAATTTATCAAAGACAAAAGCAGGATTTCTAAAGTTAAAGGCTAGAAATTATTTCATTTTAAATGAATGTTTATACTGGAAAAGTGCAAATGGTTTGTTGCTTAAATTTCTGCTTGAAGTTGATGCAGAGAGGGTCAAACATGAGTTCCATGAAGGAGAGTGTGGAGGCCATTTATACAGAAAACAACAACCAACAAAATCCTTAGGGCTGGATTTTACTGGCCCACACTTTCCAAGATGCACATAAAATTATAGTTACGTGCCACAAGTGCCAAATCTTTGAGAGAAAAAGAAAACACCTCCCTTTACCATTACAACCAATCACTGTTGAAGCCCCTTTTCAACAGTGGGGCCTAGATTTCATAGGAGAGATCCATCCTGCTTAATTTTCCCAACACAAATGGATTCTTACAGCCACAAACTATTTCACAAAATGGATAGAGGCCATAACTTCCAGGAATGCCATAGATTTTGTCATCATAAAATTCCTTGAAGACCATATCCTATCTAGATTTGGCTACCCTAGGAAGATTATTACTGATAATGCTGCTGCTTTTGGTTCCAAAAAGATGATTGATTTTTGTCACAGGTATTAGATTGTGCTTGGTCATTCTATTGCTTATTACCCTCAGGGTAATGGGCTAGCAGAATCATCAAATAAAATTTTGGTGACCATCATCAAGAAGTTGTTGGAAGAGAATCAAAAATCATGGCATAACAATTTAGTGCATGCTTTGTGGGCAGACATATTGACTACAAAGAAATCCATTGGCATGTCACCATACCAACTTGTTTATGGGGCTGTTGCAGTGTTCCCTACCAGCCTAGGGGTACCAGTGATAAAATTAGTCCAAGAAATACAGTCAGAAGAAGACAGCATGATAAGGAGGATCAATCAAACAATACATCTCTAATAGACAAGGGAAGAGGTCTAAAACAGAGCTCAAAAAGTGCAAGAAAGCATCAAAAAGTTGTTTGATAAGAGAACAAAAGCTTGTGACTTCAAACTTGGAGACAAGGTACTTAAGTGGGACTCTAGAAGAGAAGATAAGGGTAAGCATGGAAAATTTGACAGTTTGTGGCAAGGCCCTTATGTCATTCAATCCACCATTGGTCCAAATGCATTCTTTTTGCAAGAATTAGATGGTAAAGATCTGTTTGGGGGTCCTGTCAATGGTAGGATGCTCAAACATTATTTCTGCTGAAATTTAGAGTTTAAAGTTTCCACTTCCATTTTAAATACCATTGCTTTGTTTAGTTTTAAAGAAAAAGGAAAAATACAAAAAAAAAAAAAAAAAAGTTTCATACAAGCTCAAAACTTGAATCTGTGAAGTTACGAAGAATGGTTCAAATCAGCTCAAAACCTGAGCCAAAGAAAGTGAAAGGATGGTTCTAATATGCCAAAAACTTGAACCAGAAAAGAAAGAAGATGGATCATCTTAACAAGCCCAAAACCAGAGCTGAAATGAAGAAGAAAAGTGACTCTAACAAGCTTCAAATCCGAGTCATAAGAGAAAGAAGGATGCTTTAAAGTTTCACAATTTCAAGCCTTCAAAATTTTGGTTTCAATTTCCTGCAAAGTTCAGTTCATGTGCAGCTGTCATTATGCCATGGACCCACAACAAACCAGATAGTCTAATACTGGTTTGACTGTTTTTAAATTTCTGTCTTAGAATGTAGAGAAAGAAATCTGCTAGACAGTTTAATCCTAGCAAATATTAGTGTAGGTAGAGAAGCTATGAGGCAAACTGTATAATCTGGTCTCATGGAGGAATAAGGGTAGAATTAGATTAGATTTTTTCTGCTTTCAATAAAAAAAATGATGAAGATGGTCTGCAAGTCTAAATGCACCTGGAAGAAAAAATGTTGGGATTGTAGGATGGGTAGGTAGATTGTTTGGGAGAATATTACTGCTGATATTATGTTTTCATGAGTTGTGGCAGTTGATTAAAGAAAGAATATATGTGTTAAGTACCAGGAATATGGCCTACTTACAAAGATAATTTTCTGAGATTCTTGACACCTTCAAGAAGATTCCATCCCCATGTGGAGCCACTGTTAGCCACCTAGAAGTTTTTGACATAGCAAACAGGTGGCTAAAATATTTTTGAGCCTTCAAGAGAAACATTCCCCTTGGAAATATTTCATTCTTAAAGCCTCTATGTGTATTTTTCCTTTAAAGAGATCTTCACTGCTATTTCCACTGAAAAAAGCCCTGCTTTTTTGAGAAAAAGAATGCTTCAAAAAGCCTTTGTAATTGCCCATTTTCACTCAATTCCCTTCATTTTCATTAGGCCTCCTTTTCCTCTTTATAACCTCCATATCCCTCTAAAAGGCCTCCAAAATCCTTTTAAGCCACTAAAAATCCCTTTTACAGTTTTAAAACACCCTTTTCCCCTTTACCGGAAGCCAAGAAATTCCTTGGAAAACACTGATTTTGGCCTAAAAACACCCTTTTTTAACTAAGGCATTAAGCCCCTTTCAAGTTTAGCCCTTAGCCCCTTCCCCGCATATAACCCGATGCCAAAACCAGGTGCTAAGCCCCGTAGGTGCTAATCGCAATCAAAACTTTCTTTTACCACTGTTTCCTTTGTTTCTTATATTCTTTCGATGCGATGAAACTTTGTTCCACAGACCTCTGCTTCAATATTGACTGCCGATCTTTAGAGATCCAACGGACCTTGCATGATCGCCAATCGCAAAAGTCTTAAGCACCATCCCATTGTATCCTTAGACTTGCGATCACCGATCTAATCCCAACCGTCCATCCATACAGATTCGACGACTGAAACACCTTCGCACTCCGCTCCTGAGCCCAACATCATCGCTCTGCCGATTTAATCTAGACCGTTGAAATCCACAAGAACCAACGGCGCAGATTCAATCGCGCTTCGCTCATGTGCCCTCCGTCATTTTTCCTCCAATCAAATCACGACCATTGATCTCCCCTCTGATCCGATGGTCCATGCTAAATCAAAAAATCAAAACCTCAGAGTCTTGGCCCCCTACCTTTTCTTTGATGTGATTAAATCTCAGTCGTTCATTCCGATAGATCCAACAGCTTTGCTTCTCCCCGCTCATTCACTTGCCCCTTTGCCTCCGCTTTCTCTTTTAAATCTCCTCCATCCATTTCGTAGATCCAACGGTTAGGATTTAATCCGCCATTGGCCCTTCCCACCTTACTTCCTACGCATCTTTCCATATCGTGCTCTCATTCCCACCGTTCAGATCTCTCTGCTTTTCATCCAACGACTGAGAATGCATATTGCGTAATTTTTGCATCCAAGGTTTAATGTTTCAAAATCACGTGATAAAAGATTTTTTAGGAGGACACGTGTCAGGCGGCGAGGCATATCGCATTTTTTTGGAGAAGCTTTCAAAACCAATCCAAAGTTGCGCGAAACCAGTAGTTTTCCTCTAAAACCAATCCTCCCCGATATAGTCTTTCATTTAATCCTAACCGTCGATTGCTTTAATCGAACGACTCATATTATATCGTGTTCCCGTCCATATTACTTTCATCAAACCTTCCAAAGAGCTCCGTCAGAAGATCTCCACCGTTGATCTCTTTCATGATCCGACGGCCCACGTTTAATCTTCCTCCACCCTCTCAGTCCCACCACCAAATGCACCCGATCTCCTTCATTTTAACCTTTTTCCTTTGTATTCTCCAAAACATTGAACTTTTATGTTTTAAGACTAAAAGTTATTTCTTCCACCTAACCGTCTAAAACAACTCCACTGGTGAATCTCGATCGTTGATCACCATCCATCAGTCTAATCAGACAGTCCAGAATCCTCCTCACACCAAACCTTCATCAGCTCAGTTTTTCACCGTTCCGCAGTGATTTTCAGTCGTTTGTCCACTACATCCACCATTTCCATCACTGCACCTCCATCCTCCACGGGCCTCCACAACATCCTCCCCCACTCCCTATGGATTTCTTAATATGTTTATCATCTTTTTGCAGGGTTACAGATGGCGAAAACCACCCTCTGTCTCATAATCACAGACAGGGAAAATCTTGAGCACAGGATGCAATTTTTAGAACCAGAGATTGCAGGGAAGGTGCAAGAGAAGGTTTAAACGTGATTTTCAGTAAATATCAAGTGTTAAAATCTGTTTCAAACCGTCCAGTGCCATTAAAACCTTCATATTAACAGACAGATCAGAAGGGAAGAAGCAAAGAGTATTAGTGACAGATTAAAGGGATTAAAAGCACATTATTGAATATTAATGTTGTAATACAATTTTTAAAGGATAGAAACATAGATTGAAGACCTTAAAATTATCCAGAAGGCTAATAAGGCCTAAAGTTCATGAATCAAGCCATATCAGATTTTTCACATTAGAAGAATGTTCTTTCCCAAGAAAGGACAAGTTCCCATAATGTTTTTTATTCTCCATCAAGTTCCTGAGAAGATTATCACCCTGACAGAAGTGCTAAGATTGCCAGAACATTAGTTACAAAGTATGGAAGGCCTTAAAGTCATTTATCTGCCTTAATTGTCCCAGAGTAAACATGGAGTACAAAAATCCAGAAAGTACCTCAGAAACATACCTCTGAAGTAATTATCAGCATGTCGAAGACCCCTAGTTCATCCAACGAGTACTAAAACTCAATACAGGGATATTAAGATAGAATGGGTTGCAAGAACACTTCTCCCTCTGTTTTAATGATGCATTTAAGTTTTATCTACCTCTACAGCCACTCTTTCAGCTATAAGAACTCTTCATAAATACATTGTAAATGTTGGTTAACCATGGATTGTAAGTTGTTTTATTGAGATAGAGTTCTGTGTATAAGTTGTAAAATAGGTTGGGAGATGATTTATAGTTGATATCAAGCTGCTGGAAAATGATGTATGTGACTGGTGTTTCTCTTTAATATGACAAGCATGTTCATTGGATCCTAATCTAAATCAATGGTGAAGTGTTCTATCTTTTATTGTTTGCCACTCTATTATGCATCACATTTCATTTCTCTAACAAGAATCAGTAATCGAGCTTAGGATATACTGCTGTAAAGTACCCTAATGATTCCTGCTCTTCTTATCTTTGATGCTTTTTGCTGATTGTTTAATATAAGAACAAATTCAAGATAATTTAACTAGTATAGTAGTTGGTTTTATCCATGCTTGCTGATGTATGAGTTTAGAGTCTATTTTTACATGTTCTTGTCTGGTTTTAACTAAAATAATTGGGAAACTGGGAGATTTAGATTTAGTTCTGTCTCACTAGGGTCCTTCTCCAACAGTTTTCCTTTCTAAGATCCCTTAAGTTGAATGTCAAAATTAGAGAAGGTTAAAAGTATTTCTCTAATCTTAGGCTTCACTTTATGTCCATCTTTAGTTTTTTTTATTATCTGAAGAGTTAGCCTCATTAGGAGTTTGATCATAGACGGTTAAGGCATGCCCTGTCCCTAGGTTTGCTCCTAAGCGGTAACCTTGGAAGGTTTCCTTGTTATTCGCCTTCATTTCCTTATCATTTCATCCCATACTATCGTCTTTAGAGATCCTGTGATTTAGATTTATAGCCCATTTGAAAGCCTTGGATATTGAATTGCAAGTAAACCCTTTTATGACCCCATTGCCCAATGGACTTGTATTTTCTTTGAATTATCTCCCCATTGCTAAAATCCTTCTTAACTCACTTATTTGCCTTACATTGGACCCTTCTTTCATGTTTCCCAACCAAACAAACAAAACAAAAACAAACAACAACCCTTGTGCCCTATAACTAGCCTAATACCTTAAATCGAACTTCAAAGATAAATATTTCTTTGCCTTTCTAGAGAGATCCCTCTCTGGATCCAGGAGGGCTAGATCCTGAGATCCCAAAGTGGTTTGATGTTGTCTTCAAATTTGGTATTACCAAATCTTCCAAATCATAGGAACCACAACAAAGTGTTTCAAAAGCTGTTTGACAATTATCATTCCACTTAAAAGATACATCTTTTTCAAGAAGCTTAAACAAAGGAAAAACTATCTTACTAAAATGTTCAATAAATCTCCTGTAATAACTTGCATAGCCAAGAAATATTCTCACATCTTTTTGATTTTTTGGTACTGGTAGATTAACAATAATTTGAATTTTTGATTCATCTACTTTGATTCCTTCTGAAGAAACATAATGACCCAATACTACCCCTTCATTCAACATCATATAACACTTTTCATTACTTAGGGATAAATTGATTTCTATACATATTTTTAGAACTTTCTCAAGGTTTTGCAATGAATGATAAAAAGAGTTACCATATACTGAAAATTCAGCCATATATACTTCAACACAATCATGAACTAGATCAACAAAAATATCTAATACTGCTCTCTGAAATGTAGCTGGAGCATTACACAATCGGAATGGTAAAACATTGTAAGCATATATGCGAGTAAAAGTTGTTTTGTCTTGGTCCTCTAAGGCTATTATGATCTGGTTATAACCACTGAAACCATCAAGGAAATAAAATTATGGTTTCCCAGCTAATGTGTCCAAAAATTGGCTAATAAATGGCAATGGAAAATAGCCTTTAAGGGTCGCTTTATTGAGTTGTCTGTAATCAACACAAATTCTCCAATTACCATTTTTCTTGGGCACTATCACTAATGGAGATACCCACTAGCTATCAGAGATGGGATAAATGAAATTGACTTTCAGTAAATTTTTCAATTCATCTCTTACAATGTCCTGAAGCATAGTGTTAATCCTTCTCTGTGGCTGCCTCACTGGACTTATATTAGTGTCTATGTAAATGTGGCGATCGCAAGTTTCTAGGTGAATTCCCTGCATATCAGTATAGTCCCAAGAAAATTACTTTTGGTATTTTTTCAATAATTCAATCAACTTTTGTTCCTGAGATGAGTCTAGAAGTGTTCCAATATTTAATGTTTTTCCTGGACAAATCTCTATAATTTTTTTTTGTGTGTTTTTAATGGATTTGATAGGAAAAATGTCTTCAAACAATGTTTGTAGAGAATAGATGGTACAAGTTTCCTGAAAAACATTGTGCCAGTAGTTGATCTGCAGCACTATATTGTTCATTTATTAATTCCTCTGAAAGATCAAGTTGAGAAATAAAAAATTCCACCAAATCTTCATTGTTATTTTCTTCAAAATCATAGATTTGGTTAATGCTCAAAGCAGGGTGAACTTATTCTTTGTCATTATATTTTTCATCAAGCCATAGTTTATGAGATATTGCTGGATATTGTGATGATGGGTATAAGGTAAATTGTTTTCTTTCTGTCCCTCTAGAAATGGTCATGTTGCCAGATCTACACCCAATAAATGCATCAACAGTTGCCAACCATGGCCTGCCAAGTATGATAGGATGTCCTCCTAAATTGGACTTTGGCTGGAGTATTAGGAAGTCTACTAGATACTCCCAAGAGTCTACTGAGACAATTATATCTTCCAATATCCTTTCAGGAATGACTTTGGATCTGTCAGCTAATTCCAGGATAATTGGTGTTAATTGTAATTCTCTGAGCTATAATGTTTTCATTGTTTCCAGTGTCATCACATTGATGGAAGCTCCAAGATCAATCAAAGTATTTGGAATGGAAACGTTGTTAATGATTGTGGTAACTCTAGGGATACCACGGTCAACATACTTCTCTATTGAAATAGTATTTGTGAGAAGGCCAGCTAAATTTCCAATGACATGAATGGTTTGTGAATCAAATATTTTCTTTGCAGGCTTTTTGAGACATAATTCTTTAATGGATTTGATGTAAATTGTAATATCTTTTATTGCTTGAAGTATTGAAATTTTCACATAGACATTCCTTAATTCATCCAAAACATAAAATTGAGGCAAAGGCATTGGTAATTTTTCTTGGATTAATCTATCAGGAAAAGGTGGTGGATGCACTGTTTTCATTTGTTTGTTTTGAATTTCATCATCTTTTTTTATTTGAATTGGAAGTTTATGTTCATCATTCTTGTTTTCTTTTTTCTTTGTAGCTGTTGGAGGTTCTATTTGGAGAGTTCTACCAGACCTAAGCTCAATGTTTTGCAGAGGTAGAATGGGGTAAGATGTTCACTCATCTACACTATATGCTGGTATGTCTACTCTATTATTTGGTTTGGCTATAGGTTGAGCAGGTATTTGAGTAGGTCTAGGAGGATGGTTAGAGGGTAGTTGTAGTTGTGGTGGATTTATTGGTGGAGGATCAATTAATGTTTGTTGAGTACTTTGTGGTTGATGGAAAAATTGTTGTTGAGGCTATTGCTGAGGATATTGTTGATATGGCGGAGGATATTGCTGGTATGGATGAGGATATTGTTGATATGGCTGATGATATTGTTGATATCCTCTCCATCCTTGTTGTGGATAAGATTGTTGTTGCTGATTAAACCAATTTTTCCAAGGCATAGGAATATTCCAGGAATTTTGAATAGGCATTTGATCACGTGCAGGAAACTGTAAATTTGGATTTTGAAACATACATGGAGGTCTCATTTTCCATGGTATTCTATCTCCCATGAGATACAAGTTCTCCATTTCTGCATTAGCTTCCAAATTGTACTTCTGCATCATGATTTTCTGTACAAAAGGCACAAACCTGAATATTTTCTAAAGGACACTCCTTTAAAGCATGTTTTTTTTCTGCATTTTGGACAGAACACTGCCATCAATCGGTCTTCTTCTTCTTGTATTTTTTTTTTAATGTGTCTATTTGATTTCCCAAGGTGCTTAATAGGTCTGTTTTAAATTCTTCAAATAGGTTGCCTATTTCAGCCCTTGTAACACTTGTTGTGGCAGATTTAGTGGCTTTAGATGTCATAGTTCTTTTTCCATTCCTTGCTTTACTTCTAGAATACTTTTCACACAAGTCTGCAATCTCATCAAAGGGTAGAGTAGAGATATCACCTTTACCCATTAGGTTAAGGTCATCTAAATATTCTTCTCAGATGCCTTTTAAGAATATTGTTTGAATAAGATCATTAGACATGGTTCTATGCTTTGATTTTTGCAGATTGTATACAAATATTTCCAAGTATTCTTCTAAAGTTTCATCTTCTTGTTGATTCATTCTAAACATGTCATCTTTGGAATCCTTTGATCGACAGTAAGGTTGATAATTTTTCAAGAAGATTTTCCTCATACCATTCCAATCAGTCACTACATGTTCACCTATTCCCATAAACTACCTAAGTGCTGATGCTTTTAATGTGGCAGGAAAGAGTCTAAGTCTATGTGCATCATCTGTATACCCATAGGTTCAACATACTATATCAAATTCAAATAAAAATGAATCAGGGTCTTCAGATGCCATGCCATAAAAATTTGGCAATACAGATGGGGGTATATTTTTCATTTTAATTTATTCATCATTGTTTTCTTCTTGAATAGGAAATTTAAATGTTGACTCCTCTTCCTCTCTTGGGTTTTGATTTTGATCATTTATTTGTTTTTTTTCAAGTTATCTTTGTCTTTGTTCAAGTTCTCTTTGTCTTCTCCTTTCTTCTTGTTGTCTCTAATATTCTCTAAGTTGTTCTGCAGTAGGTCCTCTTGTTGATGCTCCTCCTTCCTCAGCCATTTTGATAGGTTGTTCTTCTGATTCCTCTTCCTTAGTGTCAATTTGTTCAAAGAGACATTGTTCTTCTAATTTCTCTTCCTCTTGAGACTTTTCAGGGGCAAGAAGAGTTTGTTGGGTTCTTTTACTACTCTATTTTACTATATAAGATTCAAGTAGATGTTTCCTTTTTGCTTCATAAGCTAATAGGATTTGTCTTTCAATAAGAGTAAGTCTCTGGCCTGATTTTTGTTTTTCCTCAATTTCTTCTATAGTAACCTTTCTAGCTGGTGTTGTAAACTCAACCTTCTCTAAATTTTCTGCTCCCAATAGTGGGTTAGTTTTTGGATGGGGGGGTTTTATAAATCTGCCTTTTTCATCCCTAGGTCTAGACATAAGGAATCATGGCTTAACAAAATGAAGAATTTAAACTAAGTCAATTTTTTTGTTTGTTTTGTTTTTAGATTTGTTTTTGTATTTTTTTTATTTTAAAATCCTTCTAGTTGCACCTCCCTGGCAACGGCGCCAAATGTTTGGACCAATCTGCTAGTGTAGATTAGGCTTCAATTTCTTATCAATCCGACTAGGTATACTTAGAGGTACTTATCTAAAATATATAGATCTAGAAAGATTTGGTTTCCTAAATGAGGTTTTGTTGAAATAGGATTCAAATCTCTTTTACAAGAGATTGTTCTATGTATCCTTTTACAATTGAACACCTCCTTAAATAAAACAAATCTAATCTCCTAAAAACAGAGTTCTTATGGTTTCTCTGAGATTCTAGTCCTTTTACAAGGACTCAATTCACAGAATATCTTCCAAATTCTTGGATTAACACACTAAAATCAATTATCTCTTCCAAGTCTTAAACCAACACACTCATCAATCATACTTATTCAAAATAGAAAGCAAGGTAATAATCTTGAAGTCAACCAATAGTTAAATCCTCTTACAAGGTTCATTCATTAAACTAATAGTTGAATTTTGAGATTATAACCATGACCATTAAGCATAAATGATAAATGAAATAGTAAACACAACTTTGAACTATAATTCATGAACTTGCAGCATAAGAATTAAGTAGAAATGTACTATCAGATCTGAATATGAAAATTTAAATGAAAAACACAAAGAAAGTGTACCATCATTGTAGTGGGGGCCCTCCACACCTTGCAAGCACACTTGAGATAAATCAGATGTAGAAAATGATGGACTATAACACCATGAAGAATTGAATCTCTGTATTAAGTCTGAAAACTAATTACATAAACCAAAATTTGAAGCTTGTCACGTATTGTCTCACGTCTTATGTCTTGTGTCTAGCCTTCAACATTTTTCTTCTAATTATTTATTATTGAATTACATAACAAAAAGAGGTTGTTCCTATTCCTCAAAATCCTAACTAACCTCCCAAAGGATTCAAATTAGTTCAGATCCCTTTTTACAAGAAAAATATCAGGTCTATTCATTAATTTCTCATGATTTTCTGCTGAAATTGCTGACGTTGACCAGCGTTGAACAACCACTTGTTGTCTTCGAATTTGGAGGTGGATAGATTTTTCACCATCCCTGTACATTCAGAAATAACCCCTCAGACTTCGATTTGGCCAACCTGTCATGCAAAGTGTCAGAACGTAAAGCCATTACAGGAAGTTACAAGAACCTGTAATTTTCTAAAAAATCCTAGTTTTAATACAAAAATCCCTAAAATTAATTCCAATGTAAAAATAAAAATAATGGCATCACAATGATCAATTTCAAAGGAATATGATGGATTTAGGAAGGTTAAATGAATAAATATGATGGATAAAATCAAGTTTTAGGTGAAATAATAAGTCATGAAATGGTACCAACAGTCAGTTTTTACCTTGAAGTGTCTTCCCATTAGATAAGGTTTCCATTTATTTAGTGCATGTAGTATTGCTAACATTTCCTTCTCATAAATAGCTTTCTGTAAATACTTTCCTTTGATTGGACGACTTTAAAAAGCAATGGGCCTTCCTTCTTGCATTTAAACTACACCAATTCCATTTCCTAAGGCCTCACATTCCACAATAAAGGTTTTTGTGAAGTCTGGTGTAGCTAAGACCAGTGCTAGGCACATAGCCTCTTTAAGATGTTCAAAGGCCTTAGTTGCTTCAGGAGTCCATGAAAATGCATCTTTAGTCAATAATGTTGTTAGAGGTGCTACTATTCTCCCATAATTCTTAACAAACTTGCGATAATACCCTGTTAACCCGAGAAATCCTTGCAACTGCTTTGTGGTTGTGGGGACTTTCCATTCCTTAATGGATTTACTTTTGTTAGGGTCTACATTAACACCCTCGTGAGATAAAATATGACCCAGATATTCCACCTCTTGTACTCCAAAGAAACAATTGGATGTTTTTGCATATAATTGTTTCTCTTGCAATAGTTTGAGCACCCTGTCAACATGTTGAACATGATCCTTCCAAGACCTGCTGCAGATTAGTATATCATCAAAAAATGGTAGCAAAAATTTTCTAAGGAAGGGTTTGAAAATTGAATTCATCAACCCTTGAAATGTAGAAGGTGCATTGGTAAGGCCAAAAGGCATGACCAGAAATTCATAATGACCCTCATGAGTTTGAAATGTTATTTTCAGAATATCTTCAGTCTTCATTCTATTTTGATGATATCGTGAGCGAAGATCCGACTTGGTAAAATAAATTGCTCCATGTAATTCATCCAATAATTCATCAATCACAGGAATGGGAAATTTATCTTTAATGGTGAGCTTATTCATCTCCCTATAATCTGGACACATGCGCCATGATCCATCCTTCTTGTGTACCAATACTACTGGAGCAGAGAAAGAACTTTGACTAGGTTGAATTATACTAGCCTGTAACATTTCTACAATCATACGTTTAATTTCGCTCTTTTAGACATAAGGATATCTATAAGGCCTGATGTTTGGAGGAAAACTTCCTGGAATCAAATGAATAGCATGATCATGATCACGAATAGGTGGGAGTCCTTTGGGAGTTTCAAACACCTTGGAATGATTGTCCAAGACTGTTTGGAGATCTGCAGAAATAGATGATTTTGATGTTCGAACTTTTAGTGAGCATAATTATGATATTACGCCTCGTTCTTCTTTCTTCAAAATATTTTTCATGACATTAGAGCTTATTATCTTTCCTATATTCCCTATGATACCCCATAATTCGACTTCCTTTCCTTCAGAAAAAAATTTCAAGAAAATTTATTGAAAATTAAAAGCTACAGTCCCCAGAGATTGTAACCATTGTACTCCTAGTACAATATCAACACCTCCCATAGGAATGGAAAGCATTGGAATATTCAATACATATTCCCCCATGTTTAGCTTGATATTATGGTATTTTCCAAAACAATTTATAGTTCCTCCATTTGCAACCATCACTTTACATTCTGGTGCTAGGTATAGGAAACAATTTAATTCATTGGCTACCTTACAATGAATAAAATTATGGGTACTACCCGAATCAATCAACACTATTACCTTTTTCTTCTTGATATTTCCTTCTATCTTGAGAGTTTACGGAGTGGTAATTCCTGTCAATTCATTACATGATATGGTCAGACTCATTTCTCCCTCTTCTAGGGTTGTTTCCTGGTGGATATCCTCTTCTTTTGAAGATTCTTGTTCATTTTATTCTTTCTCTTCACAATCTATGTAAAATAATTTCTTCTCAGCACACTTATGACCTTTAGTGTATTTGCTATCACAACTGTAGCAAAGCCCTTTTTCTCTTTTTTCTTCCAATTGTTGTGGTTTCAAACTTGTAGGTTGTGTAAGTATAGGAGTAGCAACACTTCCATCTTTATATATGTGAGTGGTAGGCTTCCTTGTTCCCATGATTTTACATTCAATTTTTCTAGCCAACCTGAATGCCTTTTCCAATGAATCAGATTCCCAAACTCGAACTTCATGTTGGATGTTATACTTTAAATTCCCTATTAATACATCAATCTTGTGTTTCCTTGGAATATCAATTACCCTTATATTCAATTTTCATAAGTCCTCAATGTGCTCCGCCACTAAACCCTTTTGTTTGAGATTGATCAATTGGCTAAAGAAGGTATTTCTTTTTGTATCCTCATAATGTGCTATCATTTCCTCCATAAAAAATTAACCAAGTGACATTTTTTTTACAGGAGCAAAGCCATCGATACCATACAAATGTATTTTGTTCTAAATGTAAAGTTGCAATGTGTACCTTTTGTGTGTTTTGCACATTATTGAGATCAAAATATTGCTCCATCTGTAGTATCCATGTTACAGGATCCTTGCCATCAAAATTCCTCGTATCCATATTTGGAATATAGTGGTTCTTCCATCCAACATTACAGTTTATGAAATCACGATTAACGTTTATTTTGTTCTCATCATGAGTTTCCTCTAATATCTTTTCGCCATTAGGAATCATTAATTGTATGAACTTTTCCAAACCTTCAATGTCTACTTTTAGATCATTCTTCATGTTTTCCATTTTTTCATTGATCTTAGCTTCCATGTCGTCTATCTTAGCTTCCATGCCAACTTCCATGCCCTCCATCTTAGCTTCCATGCCTTTCTTCAAACCGTCCATCTTATTTTCCACACCCTTCTTCAAAACTTCCATTTCATTTTTTGTTGCTCTTTGTGATAGGTGCACTTGCTCTTGTAATTTTGGCATCTCATGTTGTATTTCTTCGTCTTCATGAGTCATAGTATAGAATTATAAAGGCTTAATGGGTGTTGAATTCCTTTTAAGGGGAATTTTAGAACCCAATACTGATATCTATTCTTCAATATGCCCTTGGAATAAATTCAAACTAATTTTTTCAAAAGAGACTTATGTAATTCGAAAAAAAAATACACAACTTTTTCTTGCTTTTGGGGAGCTCGATATTGAAATTGAATTATCTCTGTGATTTTGGATCTTCAATATCTAAAATTCAGCCCTAACGTAAACCTCTAAATCCTCTTTCGAATACCACAAGTCTGACCTGATTTGGACTCTTCAAGTCAAAGTTATGTCCAATCTCCCACAATGACCTAATTATGGACTGGTTTAGTAGAGCAAACTTGTACGACTTGCCACATGTCACTGTTTCCTCCTTCAGCTCTAAAATTTATAGAAAGGAAACTACATTCCATGTACTTATGGCCACTTTTTATAGAATCTCAATCAAATGCTAGGAGAGAGAGTTATGATGTTTTTCCCACGGTCACATCTTTGAGATGAAATTAGAGAGCCTGAAAAAATCCTAAATTCCACAGATCATATCTCCAAAAATATTTCGAACCAAGATATACAATTTGTATAGGAGGTTATTCCAAATTTCAGCTTCGCTTTGTGACAATTTCAGCTGAAACCTCGTAGAAACATATTTATAGCGAAAATTCCGAGATGACTTGTTTAGGTTAAATTCAGAATCCTGCAAAAAGCCCTAACTTCCACAAATCATATCTCCAAACATATTGCGAAACAAGCTCTGAATTTTTGAGAAGATATTCCTCAGGATTTTGGCTTGTTACTCTAAAAATTTTAGCTTCTGAACCTTCGTAGAAATTTTTTTATAGCTAAACTTCCACGATGAGCTATTTGGAGCAGCGAAACCCTAGAATCCAAAGCTCTGATACCAAATGTTATGAAACCAGCTCCAAAAATAGAAGAAAAGAGAGATCAATGCCTTAGAAATCAACCACTTCAAGGGGGAAACCTCCAATAAATTACATAAATGAATAATTCTTGGATGCTACAAATGACCAAAACATCCTTCTATATATATGAGTCCATGGGCCCACAATATAATCCTAGCCGACCTAACAATAACAATGTAAGGGAACAATAATAACAATATTCAGGTTACAGGGGTACAACAGTAACAATAAGGGGGCTACACTAATAAAAATAAGGGACTAAAATAGTAATATAGGGAACTAACAAATTTTGTCTTGTTTCTCGAAGAATTTGAGAAAAAGGTGCCTGAAAAATAAAGTTATGAAGCTTTGGACTTCACATTGAGGTCTACTCCAGTCCAATGGTTGGGTGAGCACAAAGAATGTTTAGGAGGATGGAAAATTTTTTGCAAGATGATAAGGATGAGATTTGGTCAGGTTGATACACAGATCACAGAGAGGTATGATGATCAAAAGGATTCTCACAAACACTTGGCTTGCTAGACTGAAGCTTGTGGTTTTGAACCTCAAACAGAAGGGGTGCACATGTTCTTTCATTCCTTAGAGACGATACCTCAGCAATGGTATCTGGAAACAGAGCTGCACCATGGAACTGTTGACTAGAATGAGATGCTAGAAGGACTCTTATTAACAAATATCTTAGTTGATGGGTGGGAAGGCATTAATGAGGCTCTTCAAGAAAGTAAAGAAAGAGTACTTCGCATTAGCAAGGAGCCAAGGACATTGGTTCAGATAGATTGGACAAAAAAAACCAACAAGCTTATGTTGGGGGAGGCGATTTTTAGCTACTAAGGTGAAAAAAGGCATATGAATTATGGTAATGGATGGATTCAGCACAATCTAAGTACTACGCAGAAGATTGATTATAGGTGCAGTTGGAGGTTATTGCATCAAGGGGGAAGGACTGCGCCTAAGGGGAAAGTCTTGTAGATTTCGTCCAAAATATGGCCATTGGAACAGTAAAAATTCATTGGAAAATGACTTGGCTGTTAGAAGGAGTGGGAAAAAAAAAATAATAGGAATACTTGGCCAAATTGACCGCCAAACCAACATTTATGAGGAGCGTCTTAGGGCGATGATGAGGTTCGAATTTGAAATTTTCTATAAATCAAGGATCATGTCCCCATTTTGAACACTTTGCGTGCTAATTGTTAGAACATTGAATTGTTGTCTGCAAGAGTGCCGAGCGAGTTTTTGCATGTCAAATCACAACTTTGAAGCCTTTAGAGAAGAATTGATCAAGGCAGGACTCAGACACACAATCCTACCCAGTTTTGACAACACAATGATGATCACACCGCTAGTAACAACCACAGGGCCAAGGTCCCCTAGAGGACCAAAGACTGCGGGCGCAACACCATCCGCGAAGCCTAAGAAACCAATTGTGAGATCCTCGCTCCAGAAGAAACTCATGAAGGAACATCAGATTAAGGGGGCTCAGGAGCGGCAGAAGGAAAAAGTCGTGGAGATTGAATCAGATGAAGAAGAAGAAGAAGAAGAAGAAACGCCTGAGGAAAAAGTGGTTAAGTTGGCCACCGATTTCAAGGACTCAAAAGCCAAATTTGATGAAGTCCGGATAGAAATAGAAATGAAAATCATCGAGTTGCAGCTGCAATTGCAGCCTACCACTCCATGAGATGTTATAGGGAAAAGCACCACGAGGCTGAAATAACTACACAACATATTAACTCATGCATACAGGAGTGTGCACATATCTATGGAGAAGTTCTCGATGTATGGACTTCGCTACAAGAGTATCCTTAGGTGCAAATGTTGCAGACCAAAGTGCATGAGAAGGAGGACAACTGGATCATATTAAGGTCACTGCTAATACCTTAGCACCAATGTAGTAGCTTACCCATCTCCAAGATGGTAAATTATTTCAGGAACAAGTTGATGAGCTACACAGGAAGGAGCCACTACTTACCAATAGGCTGAAACCATGGGAATCTGAGGCCAGCCAACTCTCCCAAACAGTAGAGAAAAAGTTGAAGGCACTTCACATAGCACAATGAGGATTCAAGTAGAAGAAAACTAAGAAGGTTTTAGAGACATTACTCGACAAAGTTAAGTAATTTGAAAAGGAGTGCATTGAAGCAGTTCCCAAGTTGAAAGATGCCTTGAGTGGCATCAAAGTGAGGATAGATGGTGCACCACCACAGTGACTCGGGATGAGTCATAGTTTTGTGTTGGGAATTACGGGAATGTTGAGGTCTAAAATGGGCCTCCTAAGGAAATTATAAAAAATAGTGGAAATAATAAGATAAGATTTGATGACATCATCAAATTTTAGAGGGAAAAAAGAAAAAACTACTTTTTCAACTCGTATTTTCAACTTATCTCCTAAATGTTTTACTCAAATTTCGAGTGGGAGTACTCATTGGATGCAAAATTTAAGTCCTAATCCAAGGAGTACCCTTGTTGTTTACGTTATATGGACCCTGCTACACAAAAAATGAGAAATACATGAAAAACGTGATTGCAATCACGTTTTTCATGTATTTCTCATTTTTCGCGTAGCAGGGTCCATCGAAAGTATGCAACATGGGTACCCCTTGGATGAGGAATTAAATTTTTCATTCAACGAGTACTCCCACACAAAATTTGAGTACAAATTTTGGGAGATAAGTTGAAAATATGAGTTGTAAAAGCAGTTTTATTATTTTATTATTGTTTAATATTTTTACCCTTTTACTTAAAAAATGGTGAATCATCCCCCATGGTTGAAATCATCATCTTGAATCCTATTGGCTCTTATAATGTTTATTTTGATTGTACATTTTTCTTACGAGGCCCATTTTAGACCTCAAAATTCCCCTAATGGGGCTTGTTGGAGTTGGGATCCCCACAAAGCAAGCAAGCAAAGAGAGACTCCACAGACCAATGAGTAGAGCGCAAATCCCAGAGTCTATTTTGAATCTTATGGGCATTGGGGTGGGTCAAATCCCCTTATTATGTAATGGGATGGGATATTTTGTGAACGTTGGACTCCGCCCATGGTTTTAGACCATGGTATTGTAAATGCCAAATCTATATAAGGGGTCTAGATAGAAGTCATAGGAAAAAAAGTAGAATTTGAATGTTACATTTATATGTAATTTTGCATTGAGTCTGAGTCTTTTTTTTGGTTAGAGGAAAAGGCTCCTGCAGATGTGGGTGCAGAGACCTTAGGAAATCTGTAGTTGTGTGTGCAAACCCCTGCAGTTGTGTGCGCTCAGTGGACAATGGATGTATGAGAAGGATATTGTTTTTAATTAAAGAACTATTGAGAAATATATGATTTATATTGATGTGTTTTTCTTTTACTTATTGTTTCTAAATATTTATGCTGAAAAAGGATTTGATCTATAACTGAGTATTGTAGTCATGTGTATGATTATTTAGTTTGTTTAATGCAAGAATAAGTAATATTGTGTAGCCTATGAGTAAGTTCAACAGATGTGTTGAACCTCACTGTTATTACCGATAGATTTGGCATGTGAAGCTCTGTTAAGAATGAAAATCCCTAAATCCACATTCCAGTGTCCCTCTGGATGTAGAAACCTAGTTCTAGCATCCCCCTATATTTCTACGAGTAAGACTTTGGTCTACGTAAGGAGATTGTTTCCGAAAGGGCCTGTAATAGTGGGTTTTTTTGGACTACGCAGTCACTTTGAACCTGGGTATAGGCCCCATCAAACCAACATAAACTCACATTGCACACCTCTCAAGGAATTTCAACACATATCAAAGGAATTTTTATATTCAAGGAAAAAGGTGATGATAAGATGTAAGGAAAACAAATTACTTTGTATCTCCATAAAGATGTGCCTATATCAATTAAATTCCATTTATGATTATTGCATGTCTTAAAGAAGATGGTATGAGATAAAGAGATCTTTATTAAATGTCATTTATAAATTGAGCTTTTAGACTAATAAGAGATCTGTAAAGGGGGACTAGAAGTGTCACTTATATCAAAGTGAATTGGAAGGATAAGAAGTATGGATACCAAAATAAAGAAATAGGTATTGTGTGGAGATATTTTGAATTCCCTTGTTTTCCAAGATAAGAAATTTCATTGGTTGATTATATTATGTCAATGGTTTTCAAATTTAACTCAAGAACAAAAGGTCAAGATATAATTTTGACTATTGTTTTGCTGAATGTTGGTTGTGTCACTAAGGTACTTGATTTTAGAAATTTTGTTTATTAATGTGAACAATACTTTGATGCAAAGAGTAGATCAATTTGAGTAGTTACCAAAGAAAATAATCTATTTATCATGCCCAAGGTCTTTAGAAGGATGTTGTAGCTACCTGACTCAAATAAAATCCTCAAGCATCTTGAAGCCAATTCTTTTCTGGACTCCCATGGTGGTGGGTTGAATTTTTTGAATGATTTTATGGTTTAGTCCACAAAAGTTCTTGCTAATATTTCAATAATCACCATCTCCTTATTAGTAGATCCTTATTCAATTTTTTCTTTGTTATTTTTGTCATTGATGGGACAAGACTTAGCATCCCACATTCTTAGGTCGTTTTTGTATGATCTATAATTTTTATTTTAAGAAGAAAACCATATTTGGTTGGGTAGAGGTTATTTCGATTGTGATTTCTTTTCAATTGGCCAATTATCTAAAGATTGTGATGTTCTTTATGACTACCTATTCAGCCTTGGTGGTTTTCTACTATAATTTGTTGGAGGTTTTTCCTTTAAGAAGTAATATAAACAACGAAATTGAACTAATTCAATTGTGGTATCCTCTTCTATAGAAACACAAGGATCCCTTCCATTTTATTTCATCTAGGAACATTTCATTGAAGAATTTAGATATACGTTGACTGAAATTGAACCCCAAAGAATAACTCAGGAAACAAGATATTTCCTCAAAGGAAAAGGAGTTTTTTTGCATGAGGAAGATCATAATTATATCAAAGTGTTTTTATATGAAGGAATTCCTTTGTCGATTGACATATTTGTTTGTGATAAATATTTTATTCCCAAAGTGTGTAATTTTTTTTGTTCATGGTATATCCTTTTTGAAAGAAATAAGAACATGTAGTTTATTTCATTTACTTTTAATATATCACATGTCATTATAAGGAATTATTATCACCTAGAAGAAGCATTTGAAACTCTCAAGCCATTTAATTTAAAAGGGACTGAACCCCGCAATGTTTTTTACCCTAAAGGAATATTTTTTGAACATTTGGTATCTATAATATATGGTAATATATTTAAAATAATTACAGAAATAATAGGTGGAAATTATCTAAATACCCCATAGAAAAAATAGAATTTGATACATAATGAGGATGTGGCTACTAAAATCAGTATGGATTCATAAAAGTGATAGACTAAAACAATGTAGAGAGGAAAAAGTATAACCAATGTACAATCTTCTTCCACTCCCCAAGGATGTAAGAGTTTCTCTTATGCACTAAATAAATAGGAAAGAAGTATAGGCAGAGGAAAGAGTAATGATCTAGGTATTGGAGGGAATGATGGAAAATAAATGACCTACATCAATATTGAAAAATTCATGTCATTACATAGTCAATGAGTAAAATAGGTTAAATAAAAAAGGATTCAAAACATTTTTGAAGGTCCAAAACATGACATTGATATGGAAGTTGAAAGTTCTATAATGCTTGATTGGGAATCTTTAAGGAATGAAACTCATATGTGAAAGTTATAATATTTTGAAGCTTGCATGAAAAAATAAAAAAGCTTGACAAAGCTGCCATGTGGTATGACCATGAAGTACCAAATCGCAGATCATACAACCAATGTGGCATCTGTACGAAACTAATGTGATAGGCTTGCTGGACAAGCGGTAGAAAATTTTGACATGACAGACTAAGGTGGCATCTAACTTGGTACACAAGTGGACCAATCAGTGCATGCCATGTGGACCAATCAAAGGGAATCACCTCGAAACACAAAATATAGTCAGAAAGAAGGTTGAATTATATGGAGCCAATGGGGTTGGACCCCACAACCTTTAGTTGACGAGGCCAATGCCTAACCATTGGGCCAAACATTGTTTTTATTTATTAATAACAAACATATTTTATTTAAAATGCAATGGTAATGTAAATTTCAAAGGGTGAAGGTTATGGGTTTGACCTCGAGACCTACCTGGAACTAACATTGAATTGTTATAATGGAGCCGACAATGTATCCTATAGTGGACTGACACCACCAATCAACAAAAACCAATTCAATGCCACAATTAGTCATAGTTAAAATTAGTTTGTCAAAACAACCGTTCGCTTGCAACATTATAACAAATGGATACAATTGGTCACAATTAAAGAAAATTTGATAAATACCACAATTTGGCCACAATAAATCACCACAGGTCCATGAATTCATTGGGCCACATTGCAATTTGGATAGCATTATATATTCTTAAAAGGAAAAGACAACAATGGCAACAATTTCGACCTCAGGCCAGACTTAGCCACAATTTTTTATATATTAAAAAGATATGTCAATGCACCAATTACAATATATTTATGAAATTACTATAGAGCTAAGAGTATTCAAGGAAAATTTAAGCCTATGTTTTATATTGTAAATAAGTTTTTTAGATCTTGTTTTGTAATAACTGAGGAGGAGTTTGGTGGCCATGCCTTGGTAGCAGAGAGCTCAACTTTTTGTGTAGGTTGTTGGGAGGCAATTTTTCTTTATAATTAAACTTTTGGGAGATTAATAAAGAAGTCCACTCTCTTAGAGGAAGGAACGGTAGACACAATCCACAGTGAATGAACTTTGTTATCATGTGGTTGTCTCTTCTTCATTATTCTCTTCTTGATATTTCCAATTCTTTGGAAATTGAAACTTCATACGTCCTTTATGCTAGATTTAAAGTTATTTATATTGTTGGCAACTGATTCCAACCACATTAAAATTAATGTCTATAGGTCAATGAGCTTGTGCAAAATGATCAGGTGGTTTCAAAGGTTGTTGAGGCTCATACAAGTTCTGGAAGTCCCTTAAGAAGTGTTGAGGAGGTGTAAACAATTTTTGTGTAGTGACATTTGAAGTTTCCCTAAATTAAGTTATGAGTGTCATATTAAGAATGTAATTATTGTGTACTTAGGTTATGAGTATCATATTTGTAGTGGAAAATCCGCATCCACAATCCAGATTATACGTGGATAACCTACGTCCTTCCTTGTAGGTGAAGGAAAATAAAAACAAATGGTCAAACCATTAAATTTCCAAAGGCAAATCATTCAATGGAGGGGGTTCAACGTATAGTTTATTTTTTCAACTAAATACCATCAAAATATCTATGTTTTTTTCCTAAGGTAATTGAGGGGAAGAGAGATTATAAATAACTAAGGAAGTCAGTTGGTTTTTGTGTGCACTTCAAAGATCCATTTCTTTTCTATGGCTCCAATGATCATTACATATAATTATGAATTGTTTCATTTGTTCTGGGACATGTTTAAAGGAGTGTGTTTTGACTACTTTCATTATCACCAACTAGATATGTGTTTGTTTTCCTTTGCATATCTTGTTGACCCGATGTCTGAACATGTTTTGATCTGAATTCAGAGTGTTGTGCATACAAGTTCCAAACTATTGCACATAAAATGAAGGATATTTTAGATTACTCAAACCCAATTTGCTGACTATTGATGCATATATCTGATGTATTTATTACACTATGTTCTAGGTGTGTATCTTGCCTTTATGCAAGGGGTTGATTAATGAATATTGGAGCCTATGTGATCTGATTTTATAATACATTATTTGTAGCCATAATCTCATTGCAAATTTGAAGGAGTTTGAACCTGTGCACTAATAAGGTCTAAGTGTTATCACCTAAAAAATGTTCACCTATCCATTTTGTACTATGTTGATCGAAATACACCATGTAGTATGTCTTTTTACATACAAAAATCCATTTTCACCTTAGGAAATAATTTAGAGAACTCTTTTCCTAAACTATTTCTCATTAAAACCCAAAAACCCCACGTGAATAATTAAAGAAATCGTTATTTATTTACTATTCTCTTGAAATAATTAATAACTCATTATTTGATGATTATTTCTAACCATTTTTTATTTAACGATTCAGGAATAATTAAATAAATCATTATTTATTTATTATTCTATATTTATCCATATTTATCCCATATTTACCTTTGACTTTATCCCCATAAAGTAATTAATACATCATTTTTTTTTTAATTACTTTAACCATTTTATAAATAAGGATATTTGATCATTTCAAATAATATTTCCATCTCTAAAATATAATAAAATATTCCTAACAACTAGATCTTGATTGAGTCTAATATTTTTTTATTATTTTTCTAGATCTAGATCTATCCTAATATTTTATTATAAATAAAGGGGTTTTCTCCTCATTCTGCACACATGTCCATTCTCATTGTAATAATTATCATCTCATGAGATTTGAGCTCCCATTTTCAAGTTCAAGCCACCACTTCCTCTTTTCCCATTGCACCTTGGAGAAAGGAATAGATTTGTAGCTGAAGCACATCGTATCAAAGGACCTATCCCACGAAGGGGAATTTTGTACATCTGAGTCTGCATATTCTCCTCATTATGTGTATATATTATATTTATTTTTAATAAAATTATCATATTTCGATTAGGTTATTCATATCATTTTCTGTTGTTACATGACTCTTTATATTTGCATGTTATTTGTTCTAGGGTTTATAATGTTTATTTTACAGATCTTAAGGACATTGAAAATGTGTCCATTTTTGTTAGAGCTATTTGTCGCTAGTAGCTTAAGTGGAGATTTTTGGTAAGCTTCTACGAAAACTTCATATTAACAAATGGAAACTCCACTGGGTCTTTAGTCGTCAACAATGGTGACACCACTAGTTTAAAAAACCCAGAACCCCAGTGATTGTTGTTTCAACTTTTTTCAACATTTTTTCTTTCTCTCACTTTCTATTTATATTTTTGTATTTTTTCCTCTTCGATGGAAAATTTTTGGTACTTTTGGGTTTCTCCTTTTTTGTAGGTCATAGGTACCAACTGTGCAAGAGACAATGTTGTTTGCAAAAAATATGCGGAGAGAGAAATTCGGGGACCTGGTGCACTTTTTGGATCCGTATCTGTGCTAGCCAATGCAACTTTAGGGCCAAAACCTAAATTGGAATGTAGGAAACATGTCAGAACCTGTATTACCTATTTTTTCCAAAGTTTGCTGCATTTTTCATAATTTTTGTGAGAGTTTTGTCTCTGTTTTGGGAATGGATTGTTATCTATTCCTATTTATCCCTAGGCCTATATTCTCTTAGTATTTTTTCTATTTAGAGGAAGGAAATAACCCCTTAGGGTTTAGAGTAAACCTATACCACTTAGTCTAGAATTTTCTAAGTTGAGGATTCTAGTTTGTAGAACTTTCATCCACTATTTTCAAGCATTGTTTCATCCACATTTGATATTTTTGGTATTTTATTTTCTTTAGGTTACTTGTTTTTTGATAGTTTTTCTTTTTTCTTCATGACCTTTCTGGGTGGGGAATTGTGTGTTTGAGTTTGTTGTTATATTAATGTTCATTTTCAGTATTATTTATAGTTTTTACACTTTATTTCTCAGCAAAATTGAAATCATAGAACATGATTTAAATTAACCCATAGAAACACACATTTCTACACACATACTCACACCCTAAGTGAACGAAAGATCGGTTAGAACTACCAAGCCAACGCTTTTTAACACTCCACCTTAATAACTTAACAAACATAGATTTAAGCCCACCTGGGGATAAGGTAAAAACAATATTTTATTTAGGTTCAGGATTAGTGGAATAGGCTTCCAATAACACCCATCAATCACTTGCATCGAGACATAAAATTTGTCCTTGTAGGGAGCTAGAAAATCCTCCACAATCCCATGGTCAAAACTGAAGCATGTCAGAAACACATTTTAGAGGGGGTTAGGCTTAGGTCACGGTGTGAGCAGTTCTTCTCGAGTCTACCCAACTTGTAGGCAGGGAATCCTTTGTCGGTGACTAACTACCAAGAAATCCAAGATTCATGTCCCCCCAAGCGACGAAGGTAAGTTAATGATCAGTCTTACGAAACCACCCTATAGGGTGGTTGTGGGAATGCAACCATCCATCTACCTTTCCTTCCCATAGATAACTCTACTTGTGGATATCAGACCTCTTCAAGTAAGAAGTATTTTAGAAGGCCATCGAAAACAATAGAACTAGGACTTGCTTGAGCAGTAGAAAACCTTTAGGATAGAGGTAATTTTTATTTAAAGGATGTGTTTTCCTGAATTAGAATAGGAGATAATTATAGTTAGTTCTCACCTTGCACCACTGCACTAGATGTTCACTTGCTTTTTGTTAGAATATTTCTTTATCCTTAGACTTTAGCCTTCAAACTTTTATCTGGTCCTAACAACATTTCACCCCCCTTGGTGTTTTTTGTGGAGACTCTGTGGTCTTCATCCTCAGTTTTTGTTGGGACATCCCCTCACTCCTGCTCGAAAAGTTAGGATCTCTTCAGCTATTCCACATACAGAATCTAGTTCATTTAGTTCTTCCAGCTCTTCTTCTGATTCTAAATCCTCCCGACCCCACATTGCTACCATGTCAGACACTAATGCGGTTGGCGGAACCCCAAGTGGTAACACTAGTCATAACTAGGGTAACCCTCAAGGAGTAAAAATCAAAACCTCTTCAGGTATGGATGCTAATCCACCATTCCTTGCATGGTTGATTTGATTCTCCATGATTTGAACCAACTTATTAATGATCCATTTCTCCATGACAATAATTGGCCACCAATTCCAGCCAAGCTTCCCTTAGATATCGAAAAGTTTGAAGGGAATATTAGAGAGGATCCCACCAACCACGTTTGTTGTTTCCATATGTGGTTCTCTTCCAACTCCATCACAAAGGACTCCATTTGTCATCACCTTTTGCAACACACTCTAATTAGAACTGGCTCCAAATGGTATTTTTTCCAAGCGAATGCTTCTCATTCTGAATTTGTGACTCTAGCTAATGCCTTCTTATCATATTTCCAATTACCTCTTCATTATAGAACTGGTATTGAATTTTTGAATTTCTTTTGTCGAACTTCTGCCACTTTCCTTTCTAACCATGTACAAGAATGGTGTAGAAGGAGGATCCTATGTAAAGATCCAGAATTTTAGGACCATGTCTACATGTATTGGTTTTTGTGAACTCTCCTGGTCCCCATTGGTAAATATGGCACCTCATATTTCCCTCAAACTGAGGAAGAAGCTCTCTAGACGACTTTTAAATATGATCTAATATATGTTGAGTCGAGTTATGTTTATACCATCCTTCCCGATCTTCCTAGGCCTGGTGCTTATTCTGCATTGGGGAATCTCATGTTTTTGATGGTATCATTGGGTCCATATAACCATCACCATATTATAAAACTCCTATGAGTTATGGTCAACCATAGAGGGGGACCAGATTCACTTAAGCTTATCCTCCTCTCGATCCATCCAGAGTCAACTCTTAACAAGGTATGAGCACGTCATATGAGGCAACAACAGGGCCAATTTTTTCTTAGTCTAGTTACCAGAACATTACCAAACACCCCTATTATCCATGTGCATATAATAGTGCTCTAACTCCAACAACAACAATATTTCAACTTCCCATGCCTCAATCATCTTTGTCGCAGCAACAAATACCTCCACAAAGTCAAGCATATGCTCAGTAGATGGATACAATTAACCATAATCCCAAGTACATAAATAAGGGGAAAGGTAATCAAAATAAACCATCTCAGGAAAATCAAGGCAACCAAGGTAGACAACGTAATGTCAATAAGGGTGATTAGTCCAATCCCATAACCTAGCAATAGGGAATAAAATCCAAGCAAAACAAGGCCCTTATAACCAATAAACATTGTGATTTTTGTGAGAATTATTTCCATTACACTTATGAGTGGTATCTTCTCCTTTAGATGTACAAAGAATGGAAAGAATAGGAATCTGAAACTAGGGGGGAACAACCAATACATCCAACCATGCCTTCTCCTAAGTAGCTGAACATGCTTACCAACCCATTCCCTCACCAAGGGTATGTGGCCACCCAAGCTAGCTAGTACCCTCCACTTCCTCCTCCTTCATAGATAGGGAATAGGTATTATCAGATTCTCATGATGAATTATGAGGATATTAACCTCCAAACTTAGTCAATGACTAATTACAATATAAAAATTGTCCTGACAAATCAACAACCAATTCTTAACCCACAGTTTCCATTGATCCTCTTTCATCACCAAATGGTACCTTACATATCCCTTAGCCCAAGATAGAGGTTCAACCTAAGATCACTAAATGGTCATTACGTCGAATGATGCAAGTTCTCGATACGTGCACACTTATAGTATAGTAGATGACTTGGCATAATCTCCTACCACCATATCAATTATGCAAGTCCTCCATATTTTCCAATCCAAATGGAAATCTCTAGTATATACTTTGGGTTTTTTGGATCCTTCTAATGATCATATGATCATCTTTGATGTTCATAAATTATATCATCCTCCTCTTCCTTCCTTCATTTCTTTTCAGATACTGGTCTCCATAAAAAAACTTTGTTGTTCAATGGTGTATAGTCGATGAAGGTGCATCCACTTGTGTGATGTCCACTAGTGTTTAGAAGGAACTTGGTTTCACTGATCAGTCACCATCAAGCATCACTCTTTGTGTATGGGACGGTCACCCTTCACAGCCTCTTGTTTTGTATGATAATTTCCCCATAGCCATTGCTAACAAGTATGTCATGATTGATATAAAAGTTATTGATGCCCCTCTTGATTATAACCTCTTTCTTGGTCGTAGGTTTATGTATGCTATGTAAGTGGTAACATATTCTCTCTTTTGTAAGGTGAGATTTTCCCATAATTTCTCAACTGACTTAATATGACCCTCAATCCCATATCTCTCCTGAAAATTTCAGTTCATCGATGGTAGGGGACAAGGCCACACCTAGCTTCAATGATTTTTCTCCTGGAGTCTATAAAAATTTCACACTTCTTTGGGCTTATTATGGTCCAATTCATGTATCTACTGAGCCCAACTCTTCAATTTTTTGCATGCTTCAAGCATCACGAACTACCACAAAGATGTCTGATACTTCTTCCAAACAGTGAGCTCCCCAGAAATCCACTTCTTAAGACTTAGTTGGTCCTTTAGGAGGAATTCCTCTAGAGAATTTTCCTTCAGGAGGATTTCCTCTAGGCCATCCTCCCTCAGGAGGAGCTGTTTCAGTTCATTATCCCTTTGGTTAGATACCTTTCTTATTTCCATCAATATGTTTTTTTTTCTACTCTTTTAATGGCTATGATAAGTCTTCCTAACATTAAATTGGGGATCCCATTTTGGTACATCGATCGTCCTGAAAAAACTCCTCTTGACTAGCTCAAGCCTTATATGGCTTTAACTCTGATACAACTCATTTCTACCAGCCCCTCCTTCGCTTCAGTTCCACAACAATATCAAAAGGTAGTCACTATTGTTACAAAATAATATGGTGAAGAGGTAAATGCCTAGAAAAATGGGTGAAAGGGAAAGGAAACCTCATCAGGTAGTCACTCCTATTGCGAAAACATCTGGTGAGGGTGGAAAAGCCCAAAAAAATGGGGGAAAGGATAAGTAAACCTAAGAAGAAACCACTCCTACTAAACCACCGAAGCCTACTCCTCTATGTGCTTTGTGTGATGTTCATGTTCATACCACTAAAAATTGTCTTGACCTTCCCAATATCAAGAGAGTGGTTTTAGAATTTGTAATTCGACCCAGCCTTAATGTACATGAGGTAGAAGTCACCTTACCTATTTTTTCCGAGAAAATTAATTTGTTACGCATGAACCAACCTTGTGCTTTTTGCTATATGTATGAACATTATTCTCAACATTTTCCTCGTATCAACCATTTATTTTATTCCCTTTCATTTATCCATGAAATGGCTACCACTTATAGTGACCATTATCCTTCATTACTCATGGGTCGACCTAGAACCACTTCCTCATTAGGGCAGAAGGTTGCTCAAACCACCATAATGATTCCTCCTCCTGATGTCAAAATGATGGACAAATAGGTACCAATACTCTATGTTTCATCATCCATGGGATTGAGTTCTTTAGAATATTTGGAAGCTTCTAAGTGTGTTTCTTCAAAAATATCTTTTGAAGACACTTTGGTCTCAACATTAGTGGATTTTTCATCCACCTTTCATCTGTCTCCTATTCCCAATGTTACATATGTGAACCTTGTCTCCTGTGATGATGATTGGTTCAATAACCCCTTAATTCAAACCCAAGAATTTGAACCACATCTACCTTGTGTCCATTACATTACCACTCAATGCTTGGGTAAGGAGGGATCCACCATTGAGGGTCCAAAAGAAACAATTCTCCCCGACCCTCTTAGTGTATATCATAGTTTCAACTGTATTGCCACTATTATTTCTCATCCTGAAGAACTTCTAGAGTCCCTTATCACCGCAAGTCACTCTAGTATGACTCACTGAATTATCCCTCAATTTTACCTCAATAATCCAATCCCTTTAACATTATTGTTCAACCCCAATGTCATCTAGGTGAGCATCAGTTCATTATATCCAAAGCCACTCTTTGGTATGGTGACACCATGTATGTGAACCCCAAAATTTAATCCATTTGACTCATATAGGCAGTACCAAATAATATTTGAACCCCACCATTTCATTTTTCCTACTCCATATATCCCCTCTTCCCATATGTAGACAACCATAACAAAAAATTGCGACACCACAAAAACATACATAATCATATTATGTATAAAATAAACCATAATAAGTGTTCCAAATACACTATTCTAAAAACATTTGGCATGTCAAAATTTCGGGGGAACATATGCCCCTACATCTACTCATAATCATCTGGAGGATCTCATGCCAGTGGGGACAGATGCTCGAATCCCTTATTCAGCACTTGGAACAAAAGAGCGATCCACAAAATCATCTAGATGTCTCCCTCAATATTTTTCAGTATGATCTCGCCAAGTTTTAGGGCTCTCCCCCTCTCTCCAAATTCTCCAATAACACAATGCAAAAATGAATTGGAATTGGGAGCAAGGATCCGTTTTATAGGGAAAATATTTCCCTTGGAAATTATGAGCTAACCATAGATCGGTTTGATGAACCATAAGTGCTATTG